>LNAC01000019.1:3799238-3861229 GCA_002007465.1 Ailurus styani
ACTTGAGTAACACTTCTTATTTTAATGGTCAGGATTTTTTTTTCTCTTTTCTAATACACATAACTAGAATACCAAATCATGGTGTCACAAATATAATTACTTAGGGTGAGGCAGGGGTTTTTTTTTTAAGTCAATTTAAAGGTAAATCTTATTAAAAAAAAAAGAGGATAGCAAGAATAATTGTAACTTTTATTTCCAGTCAGGTGAACTCAGTGGAGTGCTTGCAAAAAACTAGTTTTTATTCCTTTTTTTTCAACTCGTTCTATAGGAATCTCTGCCAGAACTCTTAAGACATAAAAAGAATTACATTTTAGCATCCTGTTAAGAAAAATTACTGGATCTTAAGAAAGTCTGATTGGGCGAGACAAAGCCCCTGCCCTGGAGGGCCACTTGAGGGGGAGCAGAGATGGTAGATATTGGATGGCAGAAAAGCATCTTAGGAGAGTGAGCCCAGGATAGTGGGCACCCAGGGTGGGTCCCAGAAAGGAAGGACAATCTGAAAATTCATTGCCTTTTTGTGCAAGAGGCAGAATCTGGCAAATCACTGATATCACTGATGAAAATTTGGGCAGTACGAGAGAAATTTCCAATTATCGTAAGCCTCTTTGAGGCTTATTTCCACAAAAAATGGAGAAATCTATCCAAGAATGTTCATGATGCTTTAAGAAAGAATGCTCATCAGAATGGTCTACTTTTCTATTCGTCACTTAATTGTAAATTTGGGATCACATTCCTACCAACTCTGCACATACACACACCACTGTCCTCGCTGCCACACTATGCACACTTACTGACAGAACCCCAGGGATCCACTGTTGGGTGACAAACCAAAAGATTCTTACATGTTTCAGAAAGTCTTTCTTTAGTTGATTGTAGTTCATCAGGTTCTTAGATACTGGCTTTTTAATTCTCATACCTACTAGAAAGAAACAAGCAATGTGTAAGTGCTTGCGGTGGATTCTACCATGAGATGAATAAATGAAATTTACTAGTATTCCCAAATCACTTTTTTTTATTGTGTTATGTTAGTCACCATACAGTACATCATTAGTTTTTGATGCAGTGTTCCAAGATTCATTGTTTACATATAACACTCAGTGTTCCATGTAATACATGCCCTCCTTAATACCCATCACCAGGCTCACCCATCCCCCCACCCTCCCTCCTTCTAAAACCCTCAGATTATTTCCTGGAGTCCTTCGTCTGTCATGGTTCTTCTCCACCTATGATTTCTGTCCCCTTTATTTTTCTCTTCCTTCCCCTAATATCCTCCGTGCTATTCCTTAAGATCCTCATATGAGGGAAACCATATGATAATTGACTTTCTCTGCTTGCCTTATTTCACTTAGCATAATCCCCTCCAGCTACATCCATGTTGATGCAAATGNGTGTGTGTGTGTTTGTGCATGTGCGTGCGTGTGCATCTTTGTCTTTGCGTAAGTATAGGGAGACATTTCTAAGGAAGTTCACTAAAATGTTCATGGTGATTATCCCCGGGGGGAGGGAAAAGATTTCAGATAATTTTTACCTTTGTCTCTATTCCTCTGTATTATTTGAAAGTTTAAAATCTGAGAAAAGCTGTTTTTGTTTTAAACTGTCAATATAATATATATAGTTATTGTCTCACATGGGAAAGAGGAGAAGGTGGTGATTCTGAAGAAGATACAGCATCATCACTTAACAATTTTTAACCCTGGTTGTTTACCTTTGTATCCCCATTACCTAAAAGAAAGCTACACACACAGTAAATAAGCACTCCTAAACAAGTGTTTGATGAATAAATAATTTTAAACAATAACTCCAGCTTTGTTGTTTATAAAATATGCAAGGTGCAATCATTTAAACTCTCTCCATGTAAATGATGGCTGAGAAATTGTGGACTTACCACACTGTGCTTGACATCAGGTGAATTTTTAAAAGAACTGGTTATTTGAGGAAATAGTCCTGCATACATATAAAGAGGGAAAATCAGGATTAAACCCAGTGTTAGGATAAAATCTCTCTCTTTTTTTAAAGATTTTATTTATTTATTTGACAGAGAGAGAGAGATCACAAGTAGGCAGAGAGGCAGGCAGAGAGGAGGAAGCAGGCTCCCTGCTGAGCAGGGAACCTGATTGGGGATTCGATCCCAGGACCCTGAGATCATGACCTGAACCTAAGGCAGAGGCTTAACCCACTGAGCCACCCAGGTGCCCTAGGATAAAATCTCTTACACTCCCAATTATACCATACAAACAAATTGTACACACATACCTTATTTCCTTTTAGAATTTGACCAACAGAAAAGTAAGGGTCAGGTAAAACAAAACTGCAACTAAAAGTTAGTTTGTAACTTTTGAGGGTGGAGGAATTTTTTTATGGTACACATTTCAATTTTATTTTAAAAAGAAAACCATACTGATAACAGCTAAGGGGACATTGAAATTATATGTCTATAATTTTAAAATGTTATCAAAATAACTCAGTTTTACATGTCCTTTGGCTTTCTCAATGAAGATTTTCTGACGTAAGCCTCAAGTAGAGGCTGTGTTTCAGTCTTTGTTAATTTTCTTGAGTCTTAATTCAGCTAAAAATAATTATCTATGTCCCCTTTCCCGATCTAAAAATAGTTAACCTTTCAAATGCTGCTCTTTTTTTAAAGAAAAGATTTTAGTTTTTTAGAGCAGTTTTAGCTTCACAGCAACACTGAGAAAAAGATACATAGAGTTCCTATATACTCCTGCCCCTACATCGGAATCGCTTCCCATTATCAACATTCCCCCACCAGAGTGGGACATTTGTTACAATTGAGGAACCTACACTGACACATAATGATCACCGTTCCCATTACAGTTTACTCGTGGTGTTGCACAATCTGTACATTTGGACAAATGTATACTGACATGTGTCCATCATTAGACTATCATACAGAGTATTTTCACTGCCCTAAAAGTCCTTTGTGTTCTGCCTATTCATCCCTCTTCCTTCCCAGCCCCTGGCAACCTGTGATCTTTTTACTGTATCCATGGTTTTGCCTTTTCCAGAATGTCAGGTATTTGGAATCATATAATATGTAGCCTTTTCAGATTGGCTTCTTTCACTTAGTAACATGCACTTTAGATTCCTCCATGTCTTTCCATAGCTTGATAGCTCATTTCTTTTTAGGGCTTAATAAATCTTGCATTGTCTGGATGTACCACAACTCATTTATCCATTCACCTATTAAAGAATGTCTATATATATAGATACTTTGTTTTTTTTTTAAGGAGGCTCCATGCCCAGTGCAGAGCCCAATGTGGGACTTGAACTCATGACCCTGAGATCAAGACCTCAGCTGAAATCATGATTGGATGTTAAATCGACTGAGCCACCCAGGCACCCCAGTTATTTCCATATTTATATCTCTCTTGGTGAGGTGTTTGTTCAAGTCTTTGGCTCATTTTTTAGTCAGTTTTTTTGTTTCTTGTTGTTGGGTTTTAAGACTTCTTTGTATATTTAGAATAACGGTTCCTTTCAAAAGTGTCTTTTGCAAATATTTTCTCGCAATCTGTGGCTTCTCGGTCTCATGACATTGTCTTTCGCAGAGCAGAAGTTTTTAATTTTAATCAAGTCTAGCCTATCTATTATTTCTTTCATGGATCATGCCTTTGGTGTTGTATCTAAAAAGTCATTGCCATAACCAAGGTCATCTAGGTTTTTCCTATGTTATATTATAGAGTTTTACATTTTTGCATTTACATTTAGGTCCATGATCCATCTTGAGTTAATTTGTGTGAAGGGTGTAAGGTCTATATCTAGATTTCTTTTTCTTTCCCTCCCTCCCTCCCTCCCTCCCTTCCTTCCTTCCTTCCTTCCTTCCTTCCTTCCTTTCTTTCTTTCTTTTCCTTTCTTTTCTTTTTTCTTTCTTTCTTTCTTTCTTTCTTTCTTTCTTTCTTTCTTTCTTTCTTTCTTTCTTTCTTTCTTTCTTTCCTTTCTTGCTTTCTTGCTTTCTTGCTTTCTTTCTTGCTTTCTCTCTCTCTCTCTCTCTTTCTTTCCTTTTTTGGGCATGTGGATGTCCAGTTGTTCCAACAAAATTTGTTGAAAAAACCTTTTTCTTCATTGTACTGCCTTTGTTCCTCTATCAAAGATACATTGCCTATATTTATGTGGGTCTATTTCTGGGCCCTCCGTTTTGTTCCATGGATCTATATGTCTATTCATTTGTCAATACTACATTGTCTTAACTACTGTAGCTTTATTGTAAGCATTGAAGTTGGGTAATGTCAGTCCTCCAACTTTGTTCTTGTTCTCCAATATCGTATTGGCCATTCTGTCTCTGCCTCCCCACACAAATTTTAGAATCACTTTGTTGATATCCACAAAATAACTTGTGGGGATTAAGTGATTGCACTGAATTTAATTTTAAATTTCACTTGTCCATTGCTGGTATATAGGAAAGCAATCGACTTTTGTATATTACCATTGTATCTTGCAACCTTACTGTAATCATTTATTAGTTCCAAGAGAGGTGGTTTTTTAGTCAGTTCTTTTGGATTTTCTTCATAGACAATATGTCATATGCAAACAAAGACAATTTTATTTCTTCCTTTCCAACCTCTATACTTTCATTTTCTTTTCTTGTCTTACTGCACTAGCTAGTAATTTCAGTATGACGTTGAAAGAAGTGGTGAGAGGAGAACACTATCTGATCTTAGTGGGAAAGCTTTATGTTTCTCATTATTAACTATGATGTTACCTATAGCTATTTTGTAGATTTTCTTCATAAGTTGAAGAAATTCTATCTTCTTGTTTACTGATAATTTTTTTTATCACGAATGGGTGTTGGATTTTGTCAAACGCTTTTTCTGCAACTATTGATATGATCATGTGATTTTTCTTTTTTAGTCTCTTGATGTGATGGATTACATCAATTGACTTCTTTTTTTTTAAAGAAGGTCACTACATTATGATAAAAATTCAACTGAACCAGATTATATAATAATTTTAAACATATATGCAACTAATAAAATAACCTGAAAAACATAGTATTTCAGAAGTTGACAAAATTACATGGAGAAATTGGCAAATTCATCATAGTGAGAGATTTTATTTTATTCTTTTTATTTTTATTTTGTTTTTATTTTATTATTATTTGCCTCAGGTGTACAGGTCTGTGAATCATCAGGCTTACACCTCTCACAGCACTCACCATAACACAAACCCTCCCCAATGTCCATAACCCATCCAGTCTATCCCTGCCCTCCCACCCCCAAGTAACCCTCAGTTTGTTTCTTGAGATTAAGAATCTCTTATGGTCTGTCTCCTTCCCGATCCCATCTTGTTTCTATTTTTCCCTCCCTACCCCCCATGATCGCCCTCCCTGCCCCTCAAATTCCTCATATTAGAGAGATCATATAATTGTCTTTCTCTGATTGACTTATTTCACTTAGCATAATACCCTCTAGTTCCATCCACGTTGTTGCAAACGGCAAGATTTCATTTCTTTTGATGGCTGCATAGTATTCTATTGTATATATATATACCACATCTTCTTTATCCCTTCATCTGTTGATGGACATCTAGGTTCTTTCCATAGTTTGGTTATTGTGGACATTGATGCTATAAACATTTGGGTGTACGTGCCCCTGAGGATCACTACCTTTGTGTCTTTAGGGTAAATACCCAGTAGTGCAATTGCTAAGTCGTAGGGTAGCTCTATTTTCAACTTTTTGAGGAACCACCATACTGTTTTACAGAGCGGCCAACCAGCTTGCATTCCCACCAACAATGTAGGAGGGTTCCCGTTTCTTCACATCCTTGCCAACATCTGTTGTTTCCTGACTTGTTAATTTTAGTCATTCTGACTGGTGTGAGGTGGTATCTCACTGTGGTTTTGATTTGTATTTCCCTGATGCTGAGTGATGTTGAGCACTTTCGCATGTGTCTGTTGGCCATTTGGATGTCTTCTTTGGAGAAATGTCTGTTCATGTCTTCTGCCCATTTGTTGACTGGATTATTTGTTC
Source organism: Ailurus styani (assembly GCA_002007465.1). Taxonomy (NCBI): domain Eukaryota; kingdom Metazoa; phylum Chordata; class Mammalia; order Carnivora; family Ailuridae; genus Ailurus; species Ailurus styani. Next base: position 3,805,220 of record LNAC01000019.1, read on the forward strand.
TATGGGTGTTGAGTTTGATTAAGTTCTTTCTAGATTTTGGATACAAGCCCTTTATCTGATATGTCATTTGCAAATCTCTTCTCCCATTCTGTCAGTTGTCTTTTGGTTTTGTTGACTGTTTCCTTTGCTGTGCAAAAACTTCTGATCTTGATGAAGTCCCAATAGTTCATTTTTGCCCTTGCTTTCCTTGCCTTTGGTAATGTTCCTAGGAAGAAATTACTGCGGCTGAGGTCAAAGACGTTGTTGCCTGTGTTCTCCTCAAGGATTTTGAAGGATTCCTGTCTCACATAGAGGTCTTTCATCCATTTTGAGTCTATTTTTTTGTGTGGTGTAAGGAAATGATCCAGTTTCAGTCTTCTGCATTGGCTGTCCAATTTTCCCAACACCATTTATTGAAGACTCTTTTTTCCATTGGACATTCTTTCCTGCTTTTTTGGAGATTAGTTGACCATAGAGTTGAGGGTCCATTTCTGGGCTCTCTATTCTGTTCCATTGATCTATGTGTCTGTTTTTGTACCACTACCATACTGTTTTGATGATTACAGCTTTGGAATAGAGCTTGAAGTCTGGAATTGTGATACCACCATCTTTGGTTTTCTTTTTCAACATTCCTTTGGGTATTCGGGGTCTTTTCTGGTTCCATATAAATTTTAGGATTATTTTTTTCCACTTCCTTTAAATAAATTGATGGTATTTTGATGGGGATTTCATTAAATATGTAGATTGATTTAGGTAGCATGGACATTTTCACAGTATTTTTTCTTCAAATCCATGAGCATGGAATGTTTTTCCATTTCTTTGTGTCTTCCTCAATTTCTTTCACAAATACTTTATAGTTTTCTGAGTACAGATTCTTTGCCTCTTTGGTTAGGTTTATTCCTAGGTATCTTATGGCTTTAGGTGCAGTTGTAAATGGGATCGATTCCTTAATTTCTCTTTTTTCTGTTTTATTGTTGGTATATAGAAATGCCATCAATTCACTTCTAAATGTTGAACCAACCTTCCATGCCTGGGATAATCCCACTTGGTCATGGTATAGAATTCTTTCTATACATTGTTGGATTTATTTGATAATATTTTATTGAAGAGTATCGCATCTATATTCATGAGATATTAGCTGATACTTTTCTTGCAGTATTTGCCTGGCTTTGGTATTACAGTAACGCTGGCTTCATAGAATGAGTTAAGAAGTATTTCTGCACCTTCTGTCCTCTGAAAGAGATTGTGGAGAATTGGTATAATTTCTCCCTTAAATGTTTCATAAAATTCTTCAGTGAACCCATCTGGGCCTAGTGCTATCTGCTTGGTAAGGTTATTAATTATTGATTTAATTTCTTTAATAGATATAAGCCTATTCAGACTATCTGTTTTTTCTTGTGTGAGTTTTGGCAGCTTATGTCTTCAAGGAAGACTTCGTTTTGGTTGTCAAATTGGGGGGCATAAAGTTATATATAATACTTCTTTATTATTCTTTTAATGTCCATGGGGTCTGTAGCAATGTTTCCTTTTTCATTTCTGATATTAGTAATTAATGTCTTTTTTTTCCCCTTAGTTAGAAATTCTTCATCTTTTCAAAGAATCAGCTTCTGGTTTCCTTAATTTTCTCTGTTGACTTCCTGTTCTCGAGTTCATTGATTTCTGCTCCAATTCTTATAATTTCTTCTGCTTACTTTGGATTTAATTTGCTCTTCTTATTCGAGTTTTCTAACATAGAAATTAGATTGATTTTAGATCTTTCTTCTTTTCTAATAAATGCAATCAATGCTATAAATTTCCCTCTAAGCACTGCTTTTATTACATTCCACAAATTGATCAGTTGTGCTTTCATTTTCATTAGTTCAAAATATTTCTTTAGCTTTTCCAGATTTCTTCTTTGACTCATGTTATTTAGAAATGTGTTGTTTACTTATTTGGGGATTTTTCCACTTGTCCTTCTGTTATTGATTTCTAATTTAATTCCATTGTGGTCTGAGAGCAAATATTCTTTGATTGCTATTCTCTTAAATTTAAGGTGTGTTTTATGTCCCAGAATGTAGTCTAACTTGGTCCATGTTCCATGTGAGCTTTAGAAGAATGCATATTCTGCTGTTGCTGGATGAAGTAATCTAAGAGATGGTGATTCTGTCTAACTGATTGATATGTTGTTGAGTTCAACTATGTCCTTACTGATTTTATGCCTACAGGATCTGTCCATTTCTGATAGAGATGTGCTGAAGTCTCCAACCATGATAGTGGATTCATCTATTGCTCCTTACAATTCCATGTTTTTGTCTCACACATTGGACACTCACACTCTGTTGTTAGGCACATGCACATCAAAGATTATTTTATCTTCTTGGAGGATTGACAACTTTATAATTATTATTACTTAGTGCCCTTCTTTATTCCTGGTAAGTTTCCCTCCTTTGAAGTCTGAAATTAATGTATCTATTATATAACATACATATATATATGATGACCTATTATATATATTTCTAAATTAATATTATCTATTCTGGTTTTATTTTTGTTATTATTAGCATAGTGCATTTTTCTCCATTCATTTATTTTTAATTTATATGTGCCTTTATATTTAAAGTGGGTTTCTTGTAAACAAAATGTAATTGGGTCTCATTTTTTGATCTACTAACAATCTCTGTCTACTGATTAATGGTTATTTAGACCATCGATGTTCACAGTGATTATTGATATAACAGAATTAGCATCTACCATATTTGTTACTGTTTTCTATTTATTGCCCTTGTTCCTTGTTCCTATTTTTGTCTCTTTCACTCTCAGCCTTTTGTGGTTTTAACCGAGCATTTTATATGATTCCTTTTTCTCCCCTTTCTTAGCATTTTAATTATATATATATTTTTAATTTTTTTGATGGTTGCCCTAGAGTTTGCAGTATACATTTTCAACTAAGCCAAGTGCACTTTCAAATAACATTACACCACTTCATGACTGGTACAAATAGTTTATAATAATAAAATATTCCTAATTCCCTTCTCCCATCCCTTGTATCATTGCTCTCATTCATTTCACTTATATTTAAGCATAAATAAGTACATATACAGTTGAACCTTTAAGAGCTTGCTTTTGGACTGCAAAGGCCCACTTATTCATGAATTTTTTATAGTACAGTATTATATTATCTTTTCTTTATGATTTTCTTAATAACATTTTCTTTTTTCTAGCTTATTTTATTGGAAGAATAGTATATAATACATATAACATACAAAATATGTGTTAATTAGCTGTTTATGTCATCAGTAAATCTTCCAGTCAACAGCAGGCTATTAGTAGGTAAGTTTTGGGGGAGTCAAGGTTATATGTGGATTTTCTACTGTGCAGGACGTCAATAACCTAACCCTCACATTGTTCGAAGGTCAACTGTACATACATAAGACACATATATAAGCCTACATGGTTAAATACATTGTTGCTATTATCACTTTGAACAAACTCTTATCTGTTAGATTAAGAATGAGAAAAATAAAATTTTTTACTTTACCTATACGTTCTTCAATGCTTTTCCTTTCTTTTTATAGAGCTGAGTTTCTGAACTATTATTTTCCTTCTGTGTATAGAACTTTTAACATTTCTTACAAGGCAGATCTACTGGCAACAAATTCTCTAACTTTTTGTTTGTCTGAGAAAGTATTTATTTCTCCTTCACTTTTGGAAGATAATTTCACAAGGTACAGAATTCTAGGATGGAGGGGTTTTTTTGGGTTTTTTTTTTTGTTTGTTTTTTTCCTTGCAACACCTTAGGTATTTCATGCTCTTCTCTTCTTGCTTCCATAGTTTCTAAGGAGAGTAGGATATAATTCTTATTTCTCTATAGATAAGATGTTTTTTCCCCTCTGGCTTCTTTCTGGAGTTTTTTCTTTATCTTTTATTTTCTGTTGTTTGAAAATGATATGCCTAGGTGTACGTATTTTGTTTGTTTTCCATTTATCCTGCTCAGTGTTCCCAGAGATTCCCAGATGTATGGTTTGGTGTCTGACATTGACTTGTGGAAATTCTCAGTCATTATTTTTCAATATCTCCTCTATTCCATTACTTCTTCTCCTTCCAGTATACCCATTACATACATGTTACACCTTTTATAGTTGTTCCTGTCCTTGGAGATTCTTTTCTGTTTTTTCAGTCTTTGTTCTCTTTGCTTGTCAATTTTAGACGTTTCTACCGAGATCAACTTAAGCTCAGAGATTCTTTCCTCAGCCATGACCAGTGTACTTATAAACCCATTAAAAGCATTCTTCAATTTTTTTTTCAGTGTTTTGGATCTCTTAGCATTTCTTTTTAGTTCTTTATTAAGATTTACATCTCTTTGCTTACATTGCCCATCTATTTTTGTATGCTTGTCTACTAGAGCCCTTAGAATATGAATCATGGTTGTCTTAAATTCCTGACCTGATAATACCAAATCCTGCCACGTCTGGTTCTAATGCTTGCTCTCTCTTCATATTGTGTTTTTGCCTTTTAGTACACCTTGTAACTTTTTCTTGGTAGCAGGACATGATGTATGAAGGAAAAAAATTGCTGTAAATAGGTCCTTAATAATGAGATGGTGGAGCATGGAGGGAGGGGAAGCATTCCACAGTCCTATGATTAGGTCTCAGTCTTTCAGTGAGCCAATGCCTCTGGACAGTGAACTTCACAAATATTTCCAAGTTGCTTTTTTTGTTTGTTTGTTTTCCTCCCCTGTTAGGTGGAATAGGATGGGTACAGTGGGCTGGAGTTGAGTATTTCTCTTTTCCCTCATGGAAGGCTAGGGTAGACTAGAGTTTGGTATTTCTTTTCCTCTAGTTCAGTTAACTTATAATACCCTGGAAGATTAGGCTTTGGTAAATAGTTTCTCTTGATGGCAGACCTTGTTAAGAAGAACATAGTACTCTGGAGTATTTCAAAATGGTACTTTCCCCCCTCCCCTTGCTGGAAGCACTAGGGAATTTTTCTCTGATATTTACTGTGGCAACCTGGCCAAATTCCTGGAAGTAACTCTCACAATACTATAGGGGCTTTCCTATGCCTGGGTCCCCCAGGAGTTTTTAACTCCCACACTTGTCTGCACTGCATCTCCAGGAATTCCTCAATTACAGTTCAGATATTCAAACTCTGTTACTGGTTCCTGTGGTGGTTTCTACTTGTGAGTCTTGCTTTGGTAAGCTATGACTACCTATATTCACTTCTCCATCTTCCCAATGTTGGGGCCAGCAGTTTGCCCTGTGTCCTTGCCTCTCTTACAAATCCAAGAAGAGCTGTTGATTTTTAATTCTGTTCAGATTTTTACCTGTTGTTAGAATGGAGGGGCATCTTCTAAGCTCCTTATAAGCAGAACCAGAAACCATAAGTTGAGTTAAACATTTTTATGCCTGAAACATTCTATAATACACAGCTTATACTTTCAGAATCAGAGGGAACCAAGGCTATGCTGAAATTCTAAGCCTATAAATTTTTCTTAAGGTCTGAAGAGGCTCTGGTATATTTTTTAACAACTTAATTGAAAAAAATTTTATTGAGACATAACTTACATATCATAAAATTGACCCACTTTAAGTATATAGTTAATGATTTCAAGTAAATTTATTGAGTTATACAACCATCACCATAATACCATAATCTAGTATTAGAGCATTTTCATTATCCCAATAAGATTTCTCATGCCCATTTATAGCTAATCTCTTTTTCTGCCCTCAGCCCTAGAAAACCACTAACCTATTTTCTCTATAGATTTGTCTTTATTGGACATTACACATAAAAGGAATCATATACTAGGTAGTTTTCTATGTCTCCCTTCTCTTAGCATAGTGTTTTTGTGGTTCATCCACATTGCAGCTGTTTGGTATTTTGTTCCTTCTTATTGATGAGCAGTATTCCATTGTATGAATATACCAAATTTTGTTGTCCATTCACCAGTTGATAGACATAAGGGTTATTTCCCATTTTGGCCATTATAGATAATGCTGCAGTGAACATTCATGTGCTACTCTTTGTGCAGACATATGTTTTCATTTCTCTTGGGTATATACCTATGTGTGGAATTGTTGAATCCTACAGTAAGTTTATGTTTAACTTAAAAGAAATTGTCCAAGTGTTTTCCAAAGTGGCTGTACTATTTTACATTCCATTAGCAATGAATGAAGGTTCTAGCTTCTCTATATCCTCTCCAACATTTGTTATTGTCAGTCTTTGTGGATATAGCCATTCTCTTGAATGTGAAGTGGTATCTCACTGGTTTTGATTTACATTTCCCTAATGATGGATCATGTTGAGTTCTCTGGTATATTTTGATTTAAAAAATATGAGAAAAAATTTTAATGTGATTAAAAATAAAGATCAGGGTGCCTGGGTGACACAGTTGGTTAAACATCCAACTCTTGGTTTTAGCTCCAGTTTTGATCTCAGGGTCATGCCCCACATCGGGCTCCATGTTCAGCACAGAATCTGCTGAAGATTCTCTCTCCCTCTCCCTCTGCCCCTCCCACTTGTGTGCTCTCTCTAAAACATAAATAAATCTATTTAAATAACTAAATGAATAAGTAAGTAAGTAAGTAAATAAATAAATATTGGTTTAAGAGAAGAAAGGGGTCTTGCTTGGCATAATATGATGGTTATGATGGTGTCTCTTCATTAGGAATGAGTCAAGAGAGAGGAACAGTTTTTGTCAAATGCTCATTGCTATTTGTGCAATTTTATGCTGATAAACTTTTAAAAACAAGATATCTTAAAGTAAAGTCAAAATACATAATCCAACAATTATTTAGTGAAATTCAAGAAACGCCCACTTTTTCACAGCTAATGTAAAAGCAGGTGGGTAAGTTTATCCTGCACAATTAGTTCTGATTACTCCATTGGCTAGGAATCTTTAGCCTTTCAAAGCTCTATAAGACTTTTATAAATCCTACAGGGCCGCCAGAGGCTTTAACTAGTTTTATGTCACCCTTCCTTTCAAGAATTATATGAGATAATCAGTAATTAGTAAGTGATATGATTCTGTAATATTAAAGTTTTACAGAAAGTATTTTTGGTAGATTATGGGAAAAACAGGCATTAGAATTTGTGCTAGACCATGTGTGAGGGATTTACACACGTATGTCCATCTTTTACCCAAACTTGGTCATTTTTCTGAGCTAGGAATGTCTCTTATTTTCTTAGGCTGTTTATGGAGAGGAACACCAGCAAGCCCACATATGTTTGCATTATGGTTAGCTAGTAATTTTTTTTCTTTGTGAGTTCACAGTTGACAAAATAGAGCCCACAGTGCAACCTGACAATGGTAGTTTTAACCAGTCTTTTAATCAGGGACATTTACTATTACCCCGATTTTCTAGTGTGTACCCACCTCCCTGCTTTCTTGTCCCAGTCCTAGAATTGTAACCAAATTGAGCAATTTTGTTGATGAAACTAACAATGTTAGTAACATCCAACAAATTCCACCTTTACACATTAGGTCCTTAAATGTTGTGCCAATCCTGATGGAATGCTACAGGTATTTGATTTTAACAGCATATTGGCAAGAAAGCAAGTATAGGATTATGAGCATCAGCACTTTCAGGATCAGAGACCCTCAAGTTTAGAAGTATTCTTTAAGGTCTTCTAATCATTTAGTCCACCTGCTGTGTGTCTGTCATAATATAACTCACAGCTGTATTTCTGATTGAGTTCTTTTTCATAGATTGGGGGTAAGATGATCTTCTACCTCGCATCTCTGAATTCCTTAAAACTCTGAGTTTCTTGAAATGAAGACTCCTGAACACAAACTAGTGTTGGAAAGTGAAGACAATCTGTTCTTTATCTTTTCTGAGAACTATGGTCTTAAATTGTATGAACACAAAAGAGGAGAATTTAGATCAAAGACTAACACTTGACCTAGAGTCCATGGACACCCTGGAGGGATCGAAGATATATGCATTGTTGGCTTGCAGAAGTGTCTTTTTGGATGTTTTTCTGAATATAGGGCCCAGAGCTTTCATTAGATTTTTCAAAGTCCCTCAAAAATATGAAGTGTCTTAAACAGAGAGTTGCTAACCATTGGGATAGATGACAGAACAAGTCTTTGCCGGACAGATTTTTAAGAACAAGGCATGTCATGGTCTGTTTATTAGGTAAAATTATTCCATTAACATTAAGTTTTTTGAGTGTGATAATAGTAGGATGGTTATATATGAGAACATTCTTACTCTTAGGTAGTGTTGAAGTATTTAAGGACATACTGTTATGATATCTGTAATGTGCTCTCAAAAGTTCAGTGAAGAGTATATACAAGTATCAATATAAAGAGACAGAGATAAAGCTACATGTTAACAAATGAGGTGAAATGTTACCAACTGATGAATCTAGGCAAGACTGAATGAATATTCATTGTGCTATTCCTTCTTTACAGATAAAAAAGTGAAGATGTAAATAAAAGAATAAGGTATTCTTTACCTACCTTACTTTCATAATTAGAGGTGAAGAAAGAGTGCTATGATCGTATTTTATAGATGACTAAAACCAGACAGAAGAAGGTATGGAAAACCTGCGAGTGGCATCCCAAATCACATTTGAGACATAACCAAGAGGAGACCTAACAACAGTGCTTTGCCTTCTTCCTGTCTTCTCCCCATATAACCCTGTGCGTCCCATAGGCAGACAACATGGTTTGTTCACACAAGCCCACTAAAATCACTGTGGTCCCCACTACAGTGCTGACTTTTACATTCACAGGCAAAATCTATTGCAGTCACCTCCCCGTTGATGTTATGCTTGAACAGTAAAGTGCACACGGGAACAGATGGCATCTTGTGACCTTCTTAATAACGGGCTTGGCTGCCAATGTTCCTTTGTGTCCAGTCTCTGCAGGGAATTTGGAAACTGTTGCCTTACACTTGAATATTTTCTGGCAAACTCGTTTAACCATTTATTAGACTGGTTCCTAATTTAAAACGGTCAGAGAGAGCAAAACAAAATTCCCAACTCCTGAAAGGAATATTGGTATTTCCTGAGTCTGAGGGCCCATTCCTGGGATTCTTTGGGGGTGTGCTGGCAATCATTCAGCTCATCTGTCATTTTTAGTGTCTTGAGGATGTTAATCCCAGGCAAACTGCTTCTCAGGCTACCTAGATTTATTATTGGTGGTCATGGTGAGACTATTTTTTTTCTTTCTATAGTTTAAAAGAAATGCACTTCCCCCAGCAAGACCTACAAATGAGCCAGGAAACAAACTAAATCCCAGTATCACAAGATCCTTGTGCTCTGACAGCTCACACCAGGAATGAATGTGGGAACCCTGAGGTGAGTGAGGCTTGTTCTAAGTGACCCTGTTCCCTCCGTTGCACACCCTGGGCAGCCAGTGGCTGTCGAGCTCCGCAATGAGAGGAGGAGGAAGGAGAGTGAGGGCACTAGGGGACTCGGTGAGGGAGCGGTCTGCTGCCCTGGCCCTGCTTGAATCCTCAACTCAAGCTTCCCACAGGGACAGCTTCTCTTGGCAACAGTGGAAGGCAAACAAGGATGGCCCTAAGAAAAGACAATGAAGACATTCACACCAAAGCCTGAGGAGTCTCCTCCCCCCAACGGAATGAATCTGAAAGGGTTGTACCAGGAGCAAAATGGTAAAATCCGTCCCTGTCCGGCAACAGGTGTGGGGGGACGGGTGCAGAGAGGGCAAGAATGCCACTGCCAGTGCATATGGTAGGAGTGAAAAGCATGGAGTCTTAGGGTAGAAGCAGCTCAGCTGACAGGCACAGGACTGTGTGGAAGCGAGATGAAAACCAGGTTTCTGTTTGAGGGGGAGCTTTCATTCCAGGGTTTCTCCCGGTGGCTGAGGGGGAGGTGAGACTCTTTCCTGTTGGCCCCACTTCTGTCTTCCAAGGATGCTTTGGAGGAGGAAGATTCTCCCTGAAGCCTCTGCCTGGGAGAAGCTGGCCTGGCTGTGAAGGAGCCTTGACTGAGTAGCTGTGAGCCTCTCCTGGGAAAGCAGGGGGTAGGTTGCCTGATTTGGGTACTCTTTACCCCTCTCTTATTCCACCCCCAGAGCCAGCCTATTGGCCTTTTCTCAGGTAGACTAGAAAGCCTGTGGAAAAGCCTCTTCTGTTTGGGCATGTCCTAGCCCACCTGCTTCCACCTTCCTCCTGGGGCCCCAGCCTCCAGGACCAATAAGCTTTGGAAATGACCAGGGGCATGTATCCTTGAGACATTATGGAAACAAAATTAGCAAAGCTTGGAAGCCACAAGACACCAACATTAACAAGAAATGGGAGGTAGTTCTCCTGCCTTAGGCCCCACAGGTACCACTTATTCTCTCTCCTCTCTCCTTCTCATCCCCAATCATGCTTGCCATCTCTTGTTTATAACTACTGCATGTGTATTTTCAGATTTGGGGTTTGCCTTGCTGTATCTCCTTCAGTCCACTGCAGATCTGGGCTGGGGGATGGAGGAGTGCATATAAACTAAAATCATGTGTACATGCAGCAGCGCCAGATGCTATTTATTTACTCAACTTTTAAGGTATTACAATTTTACGTGGTAAAACACAGGATTCTAAAGACAGCCATTGGAAATAAGTTTTTGAAAGGTTGCTTCTGTAAAAATTATTTTCTGATTTTTAAAAGCATTTTGTAAACTCCCTTTGGACAACAGATTTCAAATAAGAAACTGCCTGTATAAGAAATATGTTGTGGGGTGGGGGGGAGTCTATAACGGATGGTCCATAAAAACCACTGTTCAACACACAACATAGGGCATCTGGTTTATGTTGAGCCCTGTCCCAGGTGCTGGAGATACAGAAGCAAATAAGACAGACAAGTCTCTGATCTCATGAAGCTTATGTTCTAGAGAAGGAAAGAGAAAATAAACAAGTAAATTAATACAATAGTACACAGAAACCAAGCAAGACACCAAGATAGAAAGGAAGAGGGAAAGAGTGTGAAGAACTTACTTTATATGGTGGGCTGGGAAGACCCATCTGAAGAACTGAGCATTTAAATTCACACCTGAAGAATACAGTTCAGCCTAGCTGGGAAAATTGCATTCCAGCAAAGAACATATGTGCAAAGGCCCTGAGGTAGGAAACGGCTTAGCATTTTCAAGTTACTAACAGCAGCCAATGTAACTGGAACAGCAGGTAAGCAAAAGGAACAAGATGGGATCAGGAAGGAGACAAACCATAAGAGACTCCTAATCTCACAAAACAAACTGAGGGTTACTGGGGGGTGGGAGGGTAGGGATAGGGTGGATGGGTTATGGATATTGGGGAGGGTTTTGCTATGGTGAGTGCTGTGAAAGATGTAAGCCTGATGATTCACAGACCTGTACCCCTGGGGCAAATAATAATAATAATAATAAAAAGGAGCCATGGAATGAGACCAGAAAGATAGGCAGGGTCCCATTCATATAAGACCTTACAGGTTTTAGTAAGGAATTGGAATTTTATCACAAGTGTGATTGGAAACAGAGAAGTGATATCATCCTGTTTATGCTTTAAACTCTCCATGTGTGAAGACATGACTTATAGGGTAGTCTGGTGAGTTCTTACTGCTTTTAGAAATCTTCCAAGGTTTAGAGAAGGCTTCACAGAATAAAAGTGGGAGTAAAAGAATAGGTGAGAAAGAAGGATGTTAAATATGGACACAAATACTCTTGAACTAACATGACAAATTATCTTCATGGTGCCCTCTTAAAATATTAATGTTCTCCTAAAACCCTCCTTGTAAGAGGCTATATACCAAGTTCTGTTCAGAGAGCTGCTTCGGGGACTTGGAATTTGTTATCTGTGGTCAGGGAATATCCCAAGGAGATCTCACACATGTCACATCTGGGTCATACTATTATGTCTCCTGGAATGGCAAGAATCAAAGAAGCCAGTGTACCCTTTTGCAAGAGTAACTTGGGCACATCTTAGAGGGATGCAGGGGTGGGACGCAGGGGTGGTGCTAAGAACAAGAGAAGGGAGAGAGAGAGCTGGTGTGTGCTGCCTTATAGTCTGTATTCCACAAAGGAATAAATTGCTTCTGCTGAATAGAAGCTTTAATTAAAAAACAAAATTTGCTAGTACCTGCCTTAGAATGTAAATGGAGAGAAAGTTAAATTGTTTAACAATTTCTGTTTGTACTGCAGTTTTATAATGCTTGATCTTTATTTATTGAGCCCAGAAATAAGCCCACACATATAAAGATGATTAGTTTATAACAAAGAAGCCAAGAGGGAAAAGGACAGTCTCTTCAATAAATGTTGTTGGGAAACTGGGCAACCACACACAAGAGAATAAAACTAGACTACTCCCTTCCACTGTACATAAAAAGTTACCTCAAAATGGATTAAAGACTTGAATGTAAAACCTGAAGCCATAAAACTCCTAGATGAAAACAGGTGGCGAGCTCCTTGACATTGGTCCTAGTGATGCTTTTTGGATCTGATTCCAAGGGCAAGAGAAGCAAAAGCAAAAATAAACAAATGGGACCACATCAAACCTAAAAAGCTTCTGCACAGTGAAGGAGACCATCAACAAAACAAAAAGGCAGCCTCCTTTTTGCAAATGACATATCCGATAAGCAACCAATATCCAAAATATATAAAGAACTCGTGCAACTTCACAACAACAACAACAAAACCCAAACAACCCAATTAAAACATGGGCAGAAAATCTGAATAGATATTTCCCATGAAAGACATACAGATAACCAACATGTACATGAAAAGATGCTCAACATCACTAATCAAGGGACTGCAGACCAAAACCACAATGAGATATCACCTCACACCTGTTAGAATGGTCATCATCAGAAAGACAAGAATAACTAGTGTTGGCAAGGTTGTAGAGAAAAGGGAACACTTGTGCACTGTTAGTGGGAATGTAAATTGGTGCAGCCACTATGGAAACCAGGATGGGTATTCTTCAAAAAATTAAAAATAACACTACCACATGATGCAGCTATTCCACTTCTGGGTATTTACCTAAAGAATAATGAAAACACAAATTTGAAAAGATTTATGCACACCTATGTCCATTGCAGAAGCACTTATAATAGCCAAGATTTGGAAACGACCTAAGTATCCATTGCTTGATTATCCACTGAATGGATAAAGAAGATGTGGTGTTTATCTAGTGGATACTACTCAGACATAAAAGACAGTGAAATCTTGCCATTTGCGACAACATGGATGCTAAGCGAAATAAGTCAGATGGAAAAAAACAAATACCATATGATTTCGCTTCTGTGTGGAATCTAAAAAACAAGACAGGCAAAGCAAAAGAAAAACAAACTCATAGATACAGAGGATAGATTGGTGGTTACCAGAGCGGATGGGAAATGGGAGTGGGCAAAATGAATAAAGGGGCTCAGCTGTATGGTGATAGATAACTAGACATATGGCAGTTATCACATCGTAGTACATACAAATATCGAACTATAATCTTGTACACTTGAAACTTACATACCAATTATATGCCAATTTTACTTCAGTAAGAAAAAAAAGATTTTAACTTTCAGTAGCTATCGCTTTGTTCTTCTTTGAACATGAGAGACAAGCATGTGATGGACTATAAGAGATAAAGCCATAACCAAATCAAACACTTGGAAAGAAAACTAATAATAATGCAAAAGGAAAACCACCTTAGTGCCGGTAGAACAAATAAGCCTGAATGAATACTTTGAAAGGCAGTTTTGAAAAAGAATTTGAGAATATATTTCCTATGATGATCATAAATCACACTTAAGAACAGCCCATCTGATTTGCATACCTACAAAGGGATATGTATCTACAAAGAGACAATCCACAGACCCATGTTCACATGACTTCATGCTTTAGTTCCCACCGTTAGGGGCTTCTAGCACAATTATACTTGATAATCCAAAAATGGAAATTGAAAAGAAGCACAAGAAGAAGTTAGAACAAGAAGTTATGGCTTGGTGAAATTAAGTAATTCTACCCTGATGTACTGTCACGTCTTCAGGAAGAAAGGAGTCATCAGTTAAGTTAAAATGACCATGGAGGAGAGTGGAAAAGGCAATATGGGCCGAGTCCCTTAAGAAATCATCACCATGGGGGCACTGGGGTGGCTCAGTCAGTTGGGCATCTGCCTTCAGCTCAGGTCATGATCCCAGAGTCCTGGGATCAAGTTCCATGTTGGGCTCCCTGCTCAGCGGGGAGCCTGTTTCTCTCTCTGTCTCTCCCTCCTGCTCTGCTCTCTCTTGCTATTTCTCTCTCTCTCTCTCAAATAAATAAAATCTTAAAAAAAAATCATCATCATGTTATACACTGACAAAGGTTGTCGCTACCTTTCCTCCTATCAGTATCGTACCATATCAATAGGAGAGGAGGTAGGAAAATATAGTAATGCTATCGTGTAGGAAATGATTGCTTTTGCTACTCATGTTATCACCCTTGGAGAACTTCCACCCATCCAGCTCCAGGACTGCTCCCTACCGACACTCTCGGCACTCTCGGGCCACCGGTGATTAGCATGGTTAATCAGCATTCTGAAGGGCACAGATACCAGTATAAATGCAATAGGCCTGGACTCTGTGCCACTCAGATCAGATGCACTGTCACCTTAACTTACTGCGAAGGACGTGATCGGGCTGTTTAATTCCCCGTGCCCTAGCTCAGACTTGTCTCCCAGCTCTGCAGTGTGTTTTAACTTTATGTTCATTACTGCAAAAGGGAGAAAAGAAAGTCTTTCCTGATTTTAACAATAGCACAAATGGTTAGCCCGCCCTGTCCTCTTGCCTCAACAAACCATAGAAGAGCACAGAAAACCCACCTTAAATGTACTATTCTGATAAAGCCAGATTTTATTAGGAAAACCAGCAGAAGAGTGATTGTCCCAGGGGGCCATTAAAAACTTTTATCTCGGGTGCCTGGGTGGCTCAGTGGGTTAAAGCCTCTGCCTTTGGCTCAGGTCATGATCTCAGGGTCCTGGGATCGAGGCCCGCATCGGGCTCCCTGCTTGGCAGGGAGTTTGCTTCCTCCTCTCTCTCTGCCTGCCTCTCTGCCTCCTTGTGATCTCTCTCTGTCAAATAAATAAATAAAATCTTTAAAAAAAAACAGTCTTTAAAAGAAAACCTTTTATCTGCATTATTTAGGAAAACCCCATAAGGCTGCAGCATACTTCATTTTACAGTCCCTCTTCCCTCCTCCCCCACAACACATGCATGCATGTTAAACCTTTAAATACAACAGCAAAAAAAAAAAATGACCAGAATATTTTATAAAGTGCTAAAAGTCCTAATTTGAGATTTCAATCCTGAGTCTTATTAAACCTTCAAAGATGGAACCCCGAGAGGTAGAAGTTATATGGGAAAAATCTATTGTGTTTCTTCCTCAAAATCAACATGTGTGGCAGATGACCAGTTGTTCTCTTCCACAGTATGCCATTGTTACCAGGAAGTGGCTGGCCAGTCCAGGAACCCACTTATGAACTCTGGAATGTAGGTGGAGCCTTGTGGCTACTTGTGCCATTGGAATGTGAGCACGAGAGCCACATGTCATTTCCAGCTGAAGTGGTAAGAAAGCAATTGTGCCTTCCCCACCCTTTATCCCGATGGAAGCACAGGACTCTGGTGCCCCAGGAGATGGAGGAACCCCAAGATAAAGGGCATCTGTGTCCCCGAATCATCATGCAGAACATCTGCCTGCAAAACCCCCACCTTGGCCTTTATGGGAAGAAAAAAATGAACTTTTATTGTGTTAAGCAACTAGAATTTGAGATTTGTATTATAGCAGGTAGTAATATTCTAATTTAACTGAAACAGGGGGGAGGTGGTCGTAGATAAGTAAATATAGTTTCCTAGTTGGTGGTTTATTGCTTTGGTTTCTCATCCTAGTTTTTTGATGTACCCAGGAAAGGTCAGATGACCTTACCTAAAGCTCCAAACTCTGGCAGAAGTAACATTCTGGGACTCATATGGAGGAGGACATCTTGGCCCTGGAATAATTCATTTTTAAGAGTGGCAGATCCAGAGGGCAACACACTCGTTTCCTTGGTAAAGACACCTTGCCTTTACTAGGCAAGCGGGAATGAATGGACTACAGTCAAGAACCTACAAGTTGGGCGCCTGGGTGGCTCAGTGGGTTAAAGCCTCTGCTTTCGGCTCAGGTCATGATCCCAGGGTCCTGGGATCGAGGCCCGCATCGGGCTCCCTGCTCAGCGGGGAGCCTGCTTCCCCCTCTCTCTCTCTGCCTGCCTCTCTGCCTCCTTGTGATCTCTCTCCCTCTGTGAAATAAATAAAATAAAATAAAATAAAATAAAATCTTTAAAAAAAAAAAAAAAAAAGAACCTACAAGTTACAAAGACAGCAACCCTGGCAAAAAGTCTGTGCTCACGACTGACTGTTGTACTCACCCTTCACATCTGTAGTCTCTCGGGAGCCAGCCCTGCAGACCGTGGGATTGAAGGCAGAATTTGGTGATGATATCCTGAAGCCAGTAGAAGAAACAAGTTATGAGTTCATGGGTCTATAAGCTACAGCCTATAGACTGAGAGGGATTTTCACTCATCTTCTCCTTTGACTTTGTAAACTTTTGCTTCTCTCCTCTTTCCACGCTCCCAACCATAACCTCCAACTCCCATTGAATCAACCCGACTTGGACTTTCTCATCACCCTTAGTGATTTGTTTGTTCCGTGTTGTCATAAAAGGGTAAAATGTTCAGCTTTTATACATGAAAAGCTCACACATTAAGTTCGTAATTGTTTTAACAGGATTTCTGAGTCTTTCTCTAGGGAGTTGTTTTCAGAATAAGCGAAGTGCTATGAATGGAACAGGAAATATCACAGCAAGTGTGTCGATTTCCCAGGAAACTGTCGAACTGAATAGCAGAGGAGTAATTTAGGAATTTACAGATGCTGCATCTAGCCTTTAAAATACATCTCTATCTCGGTTTCCCCAAATCCAGATACGATACTTTTTTAAGGCAAGGAGGGTCTTGGTGGGAAGCACAGTTATTTTGTATGAAATTTCTAGCATCCATCACATTGTTGTTGGCCCTGATTAGGGGGGACAAGAGGGTCTTCAAGCTCCAGGGACCTGGAACTTTGTGTGTGAGTTAGGGGAAGAGCAGAATTGACGTCAGCCTAGGGAGTCTCAAAATTCTCCTGGACATGCATTCAGCCAACAGACTAGCCCTAATCAACCCTGAGACAAGGGCTGCTAACCCACTGTGCTTCTTTCTTCTCCCAAGCTACAACAGCAGATGAGTCAATAGAGGGTATTAATTTTAAAATGCATATTTCTGAGCCCGATCCCAGTTATTAATTTTCAACAGGTTTAGGGCAGGTGGTCCGATACAGGTAGGCCATGGACCAGTTTACTGACTTCTATCGTCTATGGTCTTTGCTTCTCTTGATACTTTTTTTGACCTAAGCAGACATACCTAAACACTATGATTTGGGCTATTGAAAAAAAAGAATATATATATATGTATATATATGTATGTATATGTATATGTATGTATATATATATATATATATATTTGTTTTTCATACTTAGATCATTAACTCACCTGGAATTATTCTACCTAGAATTGAAAACATGGATTTTCTCTACTGTTCTACCACCTTTTTCATAAATAAGTGTCCATAAATGCACAGGTCTCTTTCTGGGCTCCTTATGCTGTTCGATTGGTCTATTTGTCTATCCTTGTGCCATAACGCCATCTTGCTTTAATTACTTGAGGCTCTCTAGTAAGTTTTGTTATCTGTAGCAATCCCTCTGACCTTGTTCTCTTTTGAGAGTGTCCTGGCTATTTCCCGGCCTTGAATCATCTTGCCAAGTCCCACAAAAACACCTTTTGAAATTGCATTGAATCTATAGATCAGTTTGTGGGGAACTAATATTTTTATAATTTTCGGTCTTCCAATCCAAACACATGGTTTATCTCTCCATTTACTTAGATCATCTTTATTTTCTCTCAGTGATGTTTTGTAGTTTTCGGTGTAGAGATCTTGCACACCTTTGGTTACATTTTTTCCTAGAAATTTGACATACTTTAGCAATGTGAGTGGCATTTTTAAAAAATCACTTTAAAACTATTACTTTTAGGCACTAATTTTCTCTCCTATTTCCCGTTTTAATTTAAACAGTCATGAAAATTCTGTATTGTTATCCTTTCCTTTGTTATAAAATTCATTTATACATTCCTTCATTATAAAAACATTTCTCCTCTCTCTTCCACCTGTATTAGTTTTTTATTTTTATTTTTATTTATTTATTTGACAGAGAGAGAGGGGGATCACAAGTAGGCAGAGAGGCAGGCAGAGAGAGAGGAGGAAGCAGGCTCCCTGCTGAGCAGAGAGCCCGATGCGGGCCTCCATCCCAGGACCCTGAGACCATGACCTGAGCTGAAGGCAGCAGCTCAATCCACTGAGCCACCCAGGCGCCCCCCACCTGTATTAGTTTTATATATGCTATAATTCTCCCTATTTGTCTTGTGGCTTTCAGGAAGACCTGGCCCCGTGCCTCTTCACTTCAGAAGATGGTCTAATGTGCTACTGCTTTTTCATAAAGGGATTTGTCTCTATAAGAGACACCCTAGGGCAATGCTTGCTTCCCAATCTCAACCTTGGACTCCTATGTGGCTTTACTGTTGCTCAGGAGGAATATAAGCCCCAAAAAGATGAAAGCTGTGGTAATACTGACTGGGCCTTGCAGAATAATCCTGAAGTATTTGGAAAGCAATGATTTACCTAAAGACCTAAGGTCAGTCCTTGAAAATGTTCCACATGCTCTTGAAAAGAATGTATATTCTTCAGTTGGTGGGTTCGCTACTCTAGATATGTCATCCAGGACAAGTGTCTTAATCATGTTCAAATTTGGTATGATCTTGCTGAGTATTTGCTTGTTCTGTCAGTTATGGAGAGAAGTAGCTTAAAATGTTCAATTGTGATTGTGCGTTTGCTTATTTCTCCTTTGAGCTCCTCCAGTGTTACCCTTCTTAAATGAAAATTTAACTTGAAAACACTTTTAGATTAACAAAACTATTGTGAAGATAGTACAGAGAGTTCTCCTATACTCCCCTCTCAGTTACCCTTATTACCATCTTACACTAGAATGGTATATTTGTAATAATTAATGAACCTATATTGACACATTATTAATGAGAGTCCATACCTATCCAGATGTCCTTAGTATGTTCCCTAATGTCCTTTTCCTGTTCCAGGATCCCATCTAGGATATGATATTACATTTAGTCATCATGTCTTCTTAGGCTTGTCCAACTAGTGACAGTCCCTTGGACTCCTTGGTTTGATGACCTTGACAATGTTGAGGATTACTGGGTCAGGTATTTTGTTGAATGTCTCTCTATTGGGAGTTATCTGATGTTTTTCTCATGATTAGATGAGGGTAACATATTTTGAGGGAGAAAACCACAGAGGTAAAATACTATTCTCGTACCAAGTGTAAAGACTATCAGTATGGCTTATCATTGTTGCTATTAATTAAACTTGATCAGCTGGCTTGAAGTAGTGTTTGTCAGGTTCCCCCACTTTTCCCCTTCTATATTCAGTGGAAGAAAGTCACTATGCACAGCTCACACTTGAGTGGTAGTGAGTTATGCTCCACCTCTTTGAGTACAATGTAACTGCATGAATTATGAAAATGTCTTGCATGGGAGATGTATCCTTTTTCCCTCATGAATTTATTCAGTCATTCATTTATAACACTATGGACTTGTGGTTATTTTATACTTTGGGCCAATACTACTTTCTTTTGTTGCTCAAATTTTCCAGCTTCAGTCATTGGGAGCTCTTTCGGTTGATTCCATCATTGCTTTTTGATTTGTTTTGTTTTGTTGAACACTTCCTTACTTTCTGGCACTGTAAGATACTCCAAATTCATCTTGTATATCTCCTGCTCAAGTCTGAGAATCAGCATTTCAGCATTTCTCCAAGAAACTCTGGTCCTGTTATTGGAGAATAGTACTTGAAGCTAAAGTCTGGGTACTTGGTGTGCTTTCGGTACCGAGTATTGCTCCTGGACCTTCTCAGCTGATGTCCCATGCTGATATGGGCTGCACATAGGGACTTTCCTCCAAAGAGGAACAAAGTACATGTGTGCATAGTAATCTGTGTATGTACACAAACCAAGAAATATTTCTTTACATAACCATCTATATTTCTATTAAGCTAAGCATGAGTTCTGCATGAATACTGTTTTTTTCCATTCTAATCCATTACCACATGGATCATTCTCACCTCTTCCCTTTGTTTATCATTAACCTCCCACTCTAACAACCACTTTGCCCCTATCATCCACCATCCACCTACTTAATTGTTCCATTCCAGTATATGTACAGTGGTTTCAGAATTGTTACCTGTCCCCTCTGGGAATCAACTTTATCAGCCAGAGTTCAGTGGTTATGTATTGTCCCTCTAGCTTTTAGTCTTACAATCTGCACTCATTTCTAAATTGACTTAGATCAGCACTTTATTCCCATACCTTCTTCAGTGAGCTTGATTCCCACATTTGTAATACACATTTCTATTCCTTTGTCACATTTTATGTGCCATCCATCTCACCTCCTCAATAATTTCTTGAGACTTTTACATATTAAATTTTACTCTTTGTTCTATGAAGTACTATGGGTTTTCACAAAACTTAATATATCATACAGAATAGGTTCACTGACTTAAAAAATCCTTGTTCTTCACTTACTGAGCCCTCTCCAATCCCCTGTCGATCACTGATCCATTTACTGTCTTAGTTTTGCTTTTCCAAAATATCATATAGTCAAATATGCAATATATGATGGTCTGACCAGCTTCTTTCAGTTGGGGCTAGGGAGCTAAGATTCATCCACGTCTTCACTTAAAAAAAGAAAGTGTGGGGGCGGGCTCCTGGCTGGCTCAGTCAATGGAGCATCTGACTCTTGATCTCAGGGTCATGAGTTGAGCCCCCACATTGCTCATGAAGTCTACTTTAAAAAAAAAAAAAAGATCCATCCATGTCTTTTGTGGCTTCCTGCATCATTTCCTTTTATTGCTGAATATTATTCCACTGTAAGGACGTGACACAGATTTTTAAAATTTATTTATTTATTCACCTATTGAAGGACATTTTGTCTCCTTCCACTTTGGGGCAATTATGAATAAAGTGGTGTTAACATTCATGTGCAGGTTTTCATGTAGATATGAGTTTGCAAATCAGTTATAGATAAATATCTAGGAACATGCTGCTAGATCACTAGTAAGACTATGTTTAGTTTTGGGACGCCTGAGTGACTCAGTCGGTTAAGTGGCTGCCTTCGGCTCAGGTCATGATCCTAGGGTCCTGGGATCAAGTTCCGAATCGCAGTCCTTGCTCGGTGGGGAGACTGCTTCTCTCTCTGTCTCTGCCTGCCTCTCTGCCTACTTGTGATCTCTCTCTCTCTGACAAATAAAACATCTTTAAAAACAAATTTAAAAAGACTATGTTTAGTTTTGTAAGAAAGTGCCACCCCTCTTTGTTTTTAATGAAGTTCCCTATATGTTTCCTTCAAACACAAATGGCTTATCTCCCTGGTGATTGTTTCCCTCACCAGACTGTAGGCTCCATGAAGATGAGGGCCGTTTACATGCTTCGATCACTGATGGAGCCCCAGCACCTCCTAAAAGACCTTATATAGTAGGATCTTAATAAACATATGATTAATGGATGAATGAATGACTAATTTAATAAATAAACAAAGCATCAAGACTTAAAACTTTATACTGAGCCATATCCCTGTCTTGGGAATTCCAAAGTGCTACTTTTTTTTTTTTTTGGATTGAAGTACAGTTGACATACAATGTTACATTAGTTTCAGATGTCAAAATGCAGCTCTTATTTTAACTTTGGCAGATAAGTGGGATTGATACTGACAGTCTAAGTTCTGTATCACATTAATCTCCATTCTCCAAGTGAAGGATCTTTCTTTCTGCATGTTGATGAAATTTACATATTTGCTGTAAATTTCTTCTGTCTTGCACTATGTGGGTATTCAATGTATGTGGTGAAGAGATAAGATGAATAAAAAGTATTGTGTCTTGTACACCTTAATGTTTTCCCAACTTAACACATTTTAAATAATCGGTCATTTTATATTTTATTCAATAATCCCCCTTGGACCATTTTGATTTTATAGCAGTGTGTGAAAATGTCTGCTTATAGCCTTACAAAATTTTAATCAAACAGTTTTTGCTAAGAACTTAAGACATTTGCCTTGGGGCTAAAATTAACCAAGACAAAGATTAAAAACAAAAGGTAATTTAGAATATAATCAGTGTTTTCAAGATGAACAAAATCTGCCCTTCATCCTCATTTATAACACTGACTGGCTTCTTAACCTATAATAGAATAAGTTGTAGTTGTGCCACGATTATATTTACATTTCTGAAGTCCCAAAAAACAGACCTCACGAGCTTGGGGTCTCCTGTGGTTTGCAATGTCACAGGGGCACGGGTTGGAAGGATGTATGTAAAGATCACAGTCTGAACAGGACACAAATTCGAAGTTCTGGACATTTTTACCAGCTGCCATATTTCTGCACTTTTGGAGTGATTAAATATTTTTTTCTACTCTGGTGAGCAGGTCTGTTTGTATATCAGATTTCGAATACTATTTTCAGAGAGGACCCTGGCTGTGCTGAAAGATACCCCCTAATTGGCCAAAAGCTACCTCAAAATTCACAGAATTAGCAAAGAGATTTCCCAAATTAATTGAAATGTCAACATACTTGAGAGCCATTAAAAATGCAGAGGCTATAGTTTGTTGGAATAAACTAGACAAGGCATCTGATAGAAAAGCCATTCTGAGACATTTCAGCTATAAGCACCATTTTGATGATTTGGAAAGACCTGGAAGGCAATATAATTAATAATTATTAGGGCATTATTTGAGTTATTACTCACATCTCAAGTTGGAGCCAAAAATCCAATTGATTTTCAAATAAATTTCCAGAATTTGGACAAGATAGTAGACAATTAATATCTAGAGGGACATATTTCATAACAAGTCCTCATATTTTTCCACATTTCTCCTGACACTTTCACTGAGCTATTTGTGGTTCTCTGCTAATGCCTGGGACTAAACACTCCTTTGCCTTTGTGCGTGTTCTCTCGTCCATGCCCTGTGCTTTTCCTTTCCCCACCTAAGCCAGCTCAGAGGAGACCTGCTTTACTGAGATCTTTCCAGAAACACAATACCCTTTCCCCCACCACAGACACTGATTAAATCTCCTTCCTTCGCTACTACTTACTTCTATAGTTTCAGTTACCATAGTAAACAAATTAATTTTTTTCTGTGGGCCTATCATAAGACTTAGCTTAAAGTGAACACTCAGAAAATGTCTTTCAGGCCCCCCCCCACTTGCCTTTACTGATGGACAATACAAGGTGGGGAAAGAGAAGGATTTAGTCCACTCTCCTCCTGCTCTGAGGGAATTTTTCAGCTTCTGAAAGTGGAAAAACTAGACCAGAAACAAAGAGAAATTCTCAGGAGCCTCTCTTTGCCCAGCAGAGAATACAAAATACCTACAATTTAATCAAATACTCACATTTTTATCTTTTCTAGAGTAGGTAGTTATATATAATGTTAGGACTAAAAGAGAATATAATCATAATTGCAGCTGGTAACTGACATTTAGCTCTTCTTCCCGCTGACATTTACACAGGAAAATATACAGAGTTAAAGTCTATGAAGTCTCTCAGGGTCTACAATACCCTCTTCCTCCTAAGAGCATTCTTGTCTATTTATAGTGACATATCCAGGTGCAAATTACAAAGAAATCTTACTGGTTACACTCAGGCCGATGCTGTCCTGCTCTAAAAGAAAATCGGCTGCTGGCAGACTCATCCAGTTGTTTTTTCCGGTAACTGCCTGAGTATGTCGTTACGGAAGAGTCCGACCATCTCGTTTCCTTCTGCCAAGATGCTCCAGCCTTGCGTCTGATCAGATCGAACTCTCGAGAGCTGAGAGGGCTAAAGGGCAGAACGATTTGTGGAGTCAAGTAGAAGAAGTGCGACATAGCTCTGGATGCCAACTTTTCAAGCCCTCTGCAGGATGGACGATTAATTTCCTTTTGGTCGCAAGACGTAATTGACGGGGCTCACCAAACTTTGTAATTCTGACTCCGGCAGAATGCAGAAGCTTAACTCTCTTGAAGTCGCCAAGCAACAGATCACAGAATTCCACAACTACTAGCCCCCACCCCACCCCCCAAACTTTAACTAGAAAATGTGTAAGGTATGTAAGTTTCTGTCCCTTGCTCTGAGCTACATATGGCTACAAATGATGGCAAGAAAGCAGGTGGCAACTGCTTTTATAAATAAAACAGTGAATTCTGATGATGCTGGTTTAAGAGGTGGGAACAAGAGATAAAAGAACAGTACCGAGTATTCACTTCTTCTAAAGACTGGGCTCCAAGGGTCTGGAAGCGAAATGAACCGCTTGTGATGTCAGCAAGAGCAGGTGACTCAAACAGCTTCTCATGTGTCATAGAGCAGTGATCCTTGCGCTGGCTGCACACAAAAGTCACCCAAGAGCTGTTAAAAATCAGCAGAAGCTCAGACCTCACCCACACCCCCAGGCCACCCCCAGAGATTCTGATTTAACTGACCAGTAGGAGTAGGGCCCAGGCACTGGTGTATTTTAAAAGCTGACTCCTGGAGAATTCTAAAGACAGCCAGGGTTCAGAGTTAAGGTCATTGAAATATCACTGGGAGCCTTTTTTTAGGCTAAGGGGTGGTAATATTCAATCTTCCATTCTCATGATTTCCTCCATCCCTCACTAATAAATACTCTAAATCTGTGTCCTTGGCTTGCCGGTCCTTCTCTTCAATAACAATTCACTGACAAATCAAACTGGATCTTTCAACATTCATCTTTTTATCAGCTCCTGGAGCGGTTCTCCACCTTCTGTGCTCATGCACATAACCTGTGGCATTCTTAAATTCTTAAATAAATGCAGATGTCATGCCTCGTCTGGATCAGCAACTCTGCCAGTAGACCCATCAGCATCATTAAAAAACCCATCTCCGTGGGAGTTTGGATCAGCACCCATAGGCCCGCTGACCATGCAGTCCTGCCCTCGAAGATTACGGAGGTCTGAGGAAAAGCCCAGGAAGCACCATATGAACATTGCTGTGTGATTCCGATGCCCCTGATCTTTGAATGGGAATCCTGCCCCAGGAGCTGAATTCAGACGGTCCTTTACAGTGAGGCTGACACACTAAGGGCCATGTTTCCTGGAGAATAAATTTATTTGTAAATAATTGGTAGTATTTAAAATTAGGGATTTCTTTCCTTAAAACTTTGCAATTTGGAACATAAGCACCTTCACCCTAGAAGAATCAGGCAGAGGTCTCGACCCAGCTGCTTTTTCCCTTGGAATTGGGGCTCCTTAGAGAAATCCAAATCAGATAAGGAGACAGAGATGTGGAGGGAAGGGGGGCCTGAAAACCCAGCCACCCGGCACCTTTCAACCCACCCAGTGTCAGGTAATAACTGTGCGTAGGCTTCGACCGTTAGCCGTTCTAGCAAAAATTGTGATTTCAGAGAAATCTCTGCTAGCAATATATATTACTTTGAGACAGGAACATGTATAGAACAGATTGTGAAAGATTATTTGTAGAAAACATTTTAAAATCTTCTTCTTAGGTTGTGTGGCAGTCTATAAACAAATATGTGATAAAATAAACTCCTTAAAAAATAAATTATAGCATAAGTGTGCTTTATCATCACATTTCTGTCCTTTATGTTATTTTTATTTCTTCTTCCCAAATCAATTATGATATCACTTTAACAACTATGACCTCAAGAACCAAGAGTAGTGAGGGGCACCTGGGTGGCTCAGCAGTTAAGTGTCTGACTCTTGATTTTGGCTCAGGTCATGATCTCAAGGTCATGAGATGGAGCCCTGCATCAGGCTCTGCATTCTGTGTGTTTCCTACTTAAAATTCTCTCTCTTTCCCTCTGCCCCTCCCCCACTCACACACGTGCATTTTATCCTCTCTCTCTCAAAAAATAATAATAATTAATTTTAAAAAAAGAATCAAGAGTAATGAAACCTCACAATTTAAGTGAAATAACTCATATTGAGTTGAGGTGGAATTATACCTCAGTTCATCAGCCTATTAGATGTTGAACAAGTCTGTTAAAAATAAGCTGGACTTCAAATTAGAAAAAATAAACAGAATAGGCTAACTGAATTTATTATCATAAGTATTTAATCTGTAAAATCCTAGAATTCTAAGAGACTTTGCTCTTTCCACTCACTCTTTGTTTTCACTTGATCAGATGCTTCACTCCTCTCGGGACACTGGTACTCAGTGCTGATTTGTATGGTCTGACATCCAAGCTGAGAGTCTGAACCCTCTACAAACCGCCTTTTGGAACTGAATTAGGGCAAGCTATGTTGTTCAGTCCCTGATATTTCAGCGTGAAGAAATAGCTAATCAAGAGCACTAGGACAATGACCACTGGATGGTGAGTGAGAGTGCAAACAGAAGCTTCCTGAGTGAGAGACCTCACCCAGTAAAGCCAGCAGGTGACGCACTGGCAAGTAGGTAGGCCTTCAGACTTCCAAGCATAAGCTGATTATTCTAATGAAGTGTTAATAGGTATTAATTAAAAGAGTTTCATGGTTAAATAAGTTTAGGATGAGTTGGAATAAATGTGTTTCTTTGCTGTAGGACTTCGAGTCTTTGATATTTCGATGTGCATTATGAATCTTTCAAAAGGGCCTGGATAGTGAGGCACTTCCCAAACTTACCTGACCGCAAAACTCCTTTTGTGGGGTGAGAGAGCATCTGTGGATATTGCCCTTCTGTGCAACGGTCCAGGAACTGAAAAGGCTAGTGGGATCTGTAGCAAAGACAGTGGCTGGTCTGTAGTCTCTGGAATTTACTCAGTCTTGACTAGATGTCCAGCTAAACCACAGACAGCCTCCCGAGAAGGTAGATCAAGGCAGTATTTTTCTTTTTAATTGAGATGTAACACCAAACAGGAAGGTACACAAAAATACACATGTGGACATCCATGTAACTTCTTGTCCCTTTCCAGTCAAAATGGAAACGCATGTGTGGGCGCACACACACACACGCAACCCGTAACAGCCATTCCCATTTCCATCACCACAGACTAGATATGTCAACGTACCTGTGGAGGCAGAAATGTACTGATGTCATTCCAAGATGAAATGAGGAGGAAAACAAGTAATGTGAAGGCCAGAAAAAGCAGAATTCCCTTGAGAAAAAAGATCTCATATGAAGCTGAAGCTTCCATCTCAGCAAAACTCTGTCTTCTTCCCACAAGGTGCCAAATTCTGATATTTGGGTGTCACCAACAGCTGAATGAGCATGCATAATGTGTTATAGTTAATAACTGTTTGAGTCTATCAGTTATAATATTAATTCTCAGTCCTTGATCTTGGAATACTTTCTTCATACTTATCCATTCTGTGATTTGGAAATTTTTAGTAACTTACTGATCAAAAACTTGGTCTAAAAGACACAGGAAACCAGTTACAACAGGACTAGATGGAAATAAAAGAAGGGTGAAGTGCAAAGGAACAGGAAAATAAAGTTGATAAAATTAGCAAGGAGAAGCCTAAAAGGAATGCTCTTTTGTCTTTTCATTCCTGAAATTCATTTTTGATTATGTTTACTGTTTGAAAACTGAAACTGATTGAAAACAATGTATACACTGTGATCCCAGTTTTGTTTAATAAAAAGTATATATTTATTTATAAGAAAAAGCTTAGGGGGCTATATATAAAAATGTTAATATTATAGCTGAGTGAGAGGATTACATGTGATTTTTATAGTCTACATTGCTTTCTTTATTGTCTAAACTTTTTACAATCATGTGTGTAACTCATAATCAGAGCCCAGATGTTATTTTACAAAAACTAAAACACAGGGAATGCATCCATATATAATCAACCTCCAAATCTTGCAAAGAATCTCAGGTTTACAATGATTTTTCTCTTCCGCATCTCTCTAGAGTCCAGACCTTTAAAACAAAGAAAGAAACAAACAACTCTAGAGCCAGATTGGAGTCAATTCAATCAAATGTGATGTTTCTTAAACTTTCTCTTCTTCTAGTTCGGGGCCCAGGAATCAGAAGTAGGGAAAAAATAAGACCTACAGCTCTTTCAAGGGTGTGTGTAGAGGCGGGTGGAATAGCGGATAAGAGAATAGAAACAGGAAAAGAGCAGTTACATAGTAGACCCCAAAGTGAAGAAACTTGAATTAATGCTTGCTATTCTTCAAGGAAACCCTGTCTATACATACATACTCATGAGAAGGTAATCCACACTAACAAACAAATAAACAAAAGACTCATGATAAGTGAAACTAAAAAATGAGACATAATAATGATGAAGATTTTTTTGATATATCCCAGTGGTACCTCCTGGAATCAATATCATATAATTATAGTTGATTTCTTCAGCTCACTGAAGGAGAGTGTGGGGGAAGTGGACACAAGCTGAACTGGCCCATCTTTCCAATCCTGCAAAATAAAGACTTCGCTGTATAATCTGCTTGGACAACAGTCTTAGTCTTAAAGAGAACACATTATCAGGACAATCAAAAGTCATTTAGAAGAATATCCCAAGGCATTTCAAACTTCTATTCTTGCTTAAGTGACCTGACTCTTAGGAGAATCTCATGTACATAAGCATAATAATTGGTTTCAAGAGAAGCAAATACTAAGTTCTAGACCCTTTTCTCAGCCCTTTACACACAATCCTTTATTTAATCTGCACAACAACGCTATGAGGAAGATGCAGGTTTATCTCCTCTTTACAGATGAGGAAACCAATCCACAGAAAGTTTGCCTAATGTCACACTGCTGGGAAATGGCAGAACTAGCCCTGAAAGTCAGTAATCTGAAACTTGTTGAGACTATTTTAGACTACTCAAAACTACATCTCTAGGGGCGCCTGGGTGGTTCAGTGTGTTAAGCCTCTGCCTTCGGCTCAGGTCATGATCTCAGGGTCCTGGAATCGAGCCCCATATTGGGCTCTCTGCTCAGTAGGGAGCCTGCTTCCCCGTCTCTCTGGCTGCCTCTCTGCCTACTTGTAATCTCTCTCTGTCAAGTAAATGAAATAAAATCTTTAAAAAAAAAAACTACATCTCTAATAGGCTCTACTCCCCTCACCTGTTGCCACCTACCTATCTCTGCACAATGCCTGCTTCTCGCCCATTGTCTGGTCCCACACCAACTGACCGCTTCCCTTCCCGTGAGTCCCGTCCAAAAGTACCCACAACAACCTGTATATTACTGACTTGCTTATTCAAAGAAGCTTCTAATCGATGACCCAATAAATGTACCCTGAAGAGAAAGACCAAAAAAGCAGTCTTCACTTCTTTAAATGAGCTGCTTCATGTTCCCAAGCTGAGATCATAGACTTGTTTTTAAGGAAGGAAGTGAATGGCTCCCTTTACATACATTATTTAAACACCTTGAAGATTCTGAGTCAAGTTTAAGAACTAAACATCAAATCTTGTCAGTTAAGTATTAACACGCAATGGGGCGCCTTGGTGGCTCAGTTGTTTAAGTGTCCAACTCTTGGTTTTCATGCAAGTCATGATCTCAGGGTCCTGGGATTGAGCCTTGTGGCAGGCTCCACACTCAGCGAGAAGTCTGCTAGTCTCTCCCTCTTGGCTCCTCCCGACCCAACCCCCCACCCCCGCACACTCTCTAAATAAATAAATAAATAAATAAATAAATAAATAAATAAAATCTTTTTTTTTTTTTTTGACAGAGAGAGAGAGATCACAAGTAGGCAGAGAGTCAGGCAGAGAGAGAGGAGGAAGCAGGCTCTCCACTGAGCAGAGAGCCTGATGCGGGATTCCATCCCAGGACCCTGAGATGATGACTTGAGCGGAAGACAGAGGCTTTAACCCACTGAGCCACCCAGGCACCCAATAAATAAAACCTTCAAAAAACAATATTAAGATGCAAAGCCCTCACAGCCTCAGAAGTATTTGAAACTAAGAAGAGGGCTTTTAGGAAGATATCAGCCATGCATATTTCCTAACTGGGATTCTGAAATATTCTCTGTTAAAAAGAAATTAATCTTAGTGGATTCTAGGTCCTAAATGCTTGGAAACAAATAATAGGTAGATGAACTCACAGCTTAAAAAAAAAAAAATTGAATCCTACCTGGAAGATCATGACAGGTATAGGGGGTAGGTACAAAATAAAGTTACTAAATGATCACTTAATATAAACATGTTGGTGACAAAGACTGGAAGAGAAATCCTCTGAAGATTTAACTGACAGATCTTCTTCCCTCCCTATTCAACAAAGGGAGTTTATTTGCTTATGTTGTTGACTTAGTCAAATATGAATCTCAGTTCTACTTCCTTTTCTCTGTCACGAAATGTCACTGTGTGCTGATTTGGGGTCCACAGGCTTACAGATACACAGGAAGGAATGTATACAAGACCTGAGAACCGACTACCCTAGAACAATCAAGATTAATACTCTAGCCCACCTCCTTTGGACACTTAATCTGCATGATGGCAGATTTGTAATGTGCACAGGTATTTACATGCCTGTTTCTGCATTTCCGGGGTTATGCTGAGAAATGCTTTGAGCTTAGAGACATACAACAATATTTAGTCCTACAGAAATGTGGGTATCCTGGCAGACGCAATTTTAAGGTATGCTGGATAATTGAATTAATTCCATATATTCCCGCCCTTTGATTTGATTCCTGCCCATTCTTTGTAGGGACTGTTCAACATGTGACTTTGTCTCTCTGTCTCTGTGGCTATGTATGTTAGGGCTTGATGCCAGAGAAGCTTAGTACACATTATAAAAAGCTGAAGAGAAGCTTTTTCTAAGGGCAGAACACTTTTTATATACTCTACCCCTTGTGAGTATCGGACATTATCTACTCAAGGCAGAGAAATCTGGAAGGGCCAGACATTTCAGATGGCTTTCCTGTTGCTCATAAGGCTAGTCGCCTTAGAATGCTTCTGTACTTTCCTGAATCCCTCATAAAGGACTCAACCTCCCAGACTTGTGAAATTTAGGTCCTTTGGGATGATCAAAGCCAATGCTGAGTTCATTGTTAGATAGAAATTGAGTTCATTGATGATAGAAATTGTGGAATACCAACAGAAGCAAGTCACCTTCACAAGAGAAACATGAGGAATCTCCTGTGTTCCTTTTGTTTTATGGGTTTTCAAGGTATTGAGGGAAGGCAGATTTGGGAGGTCAAAGGACATATGACTTGGGGTGGGGAGGAGTGAAATAAAAATTTTCATTGAGGGCGCCTGGGTGGCTCAGTGGGTTAAGCCTCTGCTTTCGGCTCAGGTCATGATCCCATAGTCCTGGGATCGAGTGAGTCCCGCATCGGGCTCTCTGCTCAGCAGAGAGCCTGCGTCCCCCTCTCTCTCTGCCTATTTGTGATCTCTCTCTCTGTCAAATAAATAAATAAAATCTAAAAAAAATTTTTTTCATTGAAGTTTCCCTTTTGAGTTAGGCTCAGACAGCGGTTGACAATTATATTAGTTTCCTCAGGCTGCCCTAACAAAGTACCACAGACTGGGTGGCTTAAAACAACAGGAATTTACCGTCTCAGTTCTGGAGGCCAAGAGACTGAAATCAAGGTGTCAGCAGGTCCATGCTCCATCTGAAACACGCCGGAGAATCCTCTCTCACCTCTTCCTAGTTTCTGGTGGTTTTCCGGCAATCTTCGGCACTGTTGGCCATGCAGCTGCCTCACGCCAGCCTCTGCCTCCACCATCACTCAGTGTTGTCCCTGGTGTCTTTGTCTTCACACGACTCCCTTATAAGGACATCAGTCATTTTGAATGGAGGCCCATCTGACTCAAACATGACGTCATCCTAGCTAATCACATCTGCAGCAACCTGATTTCCAAATAGGATCACATTCTGAGGTCCTGGGGAATAGCACCTCCACATAGCTCTGTAGGTAGCAAATCCAAGCTATAACAATGATGGGATATGACGGATACTATACGGACAAGAAAGTGTTCTGAGATTCTCTGAGTAAAATAGTCCCCATTTCTTCTATTATTCCGAGAGCCCCAAGTAACTAAACTAGTTGGGAAAGTTTCCAGAACCAGCAATATCACTGGTTTTAAATAGAGGTGGTGTGATTTCTAAAATTCTTATTCTACATAAAGATGTAGTATGCGGAGATCTCTGGTAAGCAGTGACATTTCTAGAATTAAGTAAAATGATAACTAAGGACGAGCAGGAATAATTTAAAAGATTATGGTCAACAGGCAATATGTTTTTCTTAACAGCTTATTTCTAATCTTTGTAATAGATCACTGAGTAAAGAGGTGAGGTAGGTTTAAGTCTGAGTCATACTGGCTACTTAAGCAAGTCACCTCACCTCTCTGAAACTCATTTTCCACCTAAGTTATATACATAATTTGTTTTGTGGTAGAAGTATACATTGCTGCCTGGGCCACCCCTAAACCCCAAGAAACCGTGCCTTACAAACTGTTTTTGATGAAAAAGGATCCGTACTTACATTTTGTTCCACTCCCCTGAAACACAGGTTGAGGTGGACAACCTATTCTGGGAAAGCCACCCATAGGTTTCCTTCACTGACCTCTGTTGTCTCCAAAAGATGAACAGGCCAATCACCTTTCTATCAGGAATTTGAAACTGGGAACCAAGAAACTATGAAGTGTTAATGTGGGAACTAGAGCTATAAAATAGTGAGATATTATTGGAATAGGAAGGGCCTTAATGGTCTGTGTGAGACAACAATTATGGAAAAGTAAAGTCTAGAATGGTACAGAAGAAAGAGAGAAGCGGAAGTGCCTGAGACTTTCTAGCTTATGTATGAGGGTTGCCTTCATTCTTTTTGTCTTTGGTCCTCTGCAGTTTGAATACAATACAGCTATACGTGGGTTTTTCTTTTCGTTTTTGGCATTTATCCTGTGCAGTGTTCTCTGAGCTTCCTGAATCTGTGGTTTGATGTTCACCATTAACTTTGGTTAGTTCTCAGGTATTATTACTTGAAACATCGCTTCTCTCTCTTCTCCTTCTAGTCTTCCAATGGCTTGTATATTGTATCTTTCAAAATGGTTCTCAAGTGTTGTGAGTTTTTTTATCCTTTTTATCTTGCATTTCAAGTTGCTCAAAGCCTATTTTTAAGCTTACCAATCTTTTTTCTTCACCATGTTAAGTCTACCGAGGAGCCATGGAAAGCATTCTTCATTTCTGTTAGAGTGTTGTTTTGTTGTTGTATATCCCTTTGATACTTTCATAAGAGTTTCCATTTCTCTGCTTACATTACCCAACTGTTCTTATCTGTTGTCTATTTTTCCCTTAGAGCCTTTATTATCATAGTTATCTTAAATTCTATCTGATAATTCCAACATCTATGCATATCTGAGTCTGATTCTGATGACTGCTTTGTCGCTACAAACTGTTTTCTGTTTTTTTCTTGCCTTTTGGCCGTGTCCTGTAATTGTTGAAATCCAGCATGATGTATTGAATAGCAGGAACCGAGGTAAACAGGCCTTTACTGTGAGAATGTATGTCAAGCTGGCTAAGTATTGGGATATACAAAATGTATGCTGTAGCTGTAGGAGCCAGAGGCTACAGATTCCTCTAGCGTCCTTGTTTTTGCTTCCTCTCTTGATTCTGGGCTTCCCTAGGTACTCCTCCTCAGAGTCTGTACCTTGCAACTCTTTCAACTATAGTTCACTGTTATTATACCAAAGCCCTGTGAGCGTGACAAGAATGTGGGGGAGGCAGGAGTGTTCTATAATCTTATGATTAAATATCAGTCTTTTAAATATTTAAATATCAGTCTGATATTTACTGATTTAAATATCAGTCTCCTGTGTCCTTGGGCTGTGACCTTTACAAGTTATTTCTCCTGTAGTGTAGCTTCCCATACCCCCACTCCTTAGTCCTTTCACTGGCTACAGGGTTTCCAATCTATTCCCTTGAAGACCTGACCCCTGTTGTCTATGTTCCCCTTCCCATATTAGATGAGGAGAAACAAAACAAACTAAACAAAAACAAACACTGGGAGTTGGGAGGAATGTCCTTATCCTAGCTGAGATAAGACCCCAGCAAAGTCTTTTCTCCTGGAGAGTAGGCCTTACAGAGAAGATCCTGAGTGTACTACACACAATTATTCTTCCCCTCCTCCTGCCAGAGCCACGAGGGATTTTTCTTCTGTCTTTACTTGACAGCACAGTTCTTAAAGGTGAAGTCCATGGAAGTGTGTGGGTCCCCATAAGCCTGCAGCCCCAGGAGTTTCTCACTCTCCCATTGGTTCCCACTCAGATTTCAGCAACTCTTCAGAGTCACCACTAAAGTGTTCCTACCAGTTCATGGCTCTAACAGTCTCCACTCCAGATAAGCAGACCTTGGCTCTCACTCTCTGGATGTCCCTGTATCTCCAGATTTCTGGGTGGTAGTCTCTCTAGAGGTCCAAGAAAGGCGATTAATTTTCAGTCTGATCAGCCTCTTCTAGGTTGTAATGATGAGACTGAAGACTTCCAAGTCCTTTACATGCCAGAGTTTAAATGTAAGTCCTCATCATTGCCTCCTTTCCTGAAGGCTGAACTTTGATTCCTGTCTTTGTATTTTTGTGAGATCTCCATGTTTAAAACAAATCTGTCTTCTCCTGAGTTGTCTTGTGTAGGTGAACCGTGCAGTCAAAAGACCCCTGTCCAAAATGTATTGCCTCCCATGAGTTTCAGCTTCTCCAGATAAAGGGGTACTTAGGCTAAAATAACTCTAAAATCTCCTATTAATCAGTTAGACATAAAAGGGAAATAATACCTAAAAGATACCACACTTTTTAAAACCATTCCTCTTCAGGGTACTGATCATTTCTTGTTTTCAGATGCAGCTTCACTATAAGGAAGGATAAAATAACCCAGTTGTGAGGGTGGGGGAATGCTCATAAAACTGGACTGGGAAAGACATTTTCAATAAATAAGAGTAGTACAGCCACTAGTTAGAATATAAGTGGCAGCTACCTACATGGACGTCACTTATGTATTCTGGTGATATATGACTAACAATTGGGGTAATAATTAGTCATTTTCACAAAAAATTACATCTTTCAATATAACACATCAAGATAATATAACACATTTATTACATAAATAAATGTATTTATATCTCACCTTTGTCCAAAACAGAAAAAACAGATGAAAGCATCTGTGGTAGGGGCACCTGGGTGGCTCAGTCAGTTAAGCTTCTGACTTTTGGTTTCAGTTCAGGTCATGATCTTGGGGTCGTGGAATCGAGCCCAGCATTGGGCTCTGCACTCAGTGAAGAGCTGGCTTGAGATTCTCTCTCTTCCTCTGCCCCCCCACCCCCTGCTCTCTCTCAAATAAGTAAATAAAACCTTAAATAAAATAAAGCATCTGTAGTAGACATGTTTTGTTTGCCTGGCATCCTTTGCCATGGAGATGAATCTTTCAGGCAGGTCGGTCTGAGTGCTTCCTTGAGATTTTCAGAATTGGATCTATGGAGAGAAGGAAAGCTCTTCCCCTGAAGCCAAGTGCTGCTGGTTGCCACATCTCCAACTCTGTGGAAGAAGCTGGGAGAAGGGAGTCAATATGCAGAGGGGAAGAGAAGAGACATGGAGAACAGCAGCATTTATGTCCCTGAATAGCTTGCTCAACCCCTACCCTTCTCCGTGTATGATTGGATGAGCCAATAAATAACTCTTTTCACCTAAACTTGTAGCTTTCTATTCTTCCTGACCAAGAATCCTGGTTACTATAAAAGCTGATATTAAGTTTCATTTTGGTTTGGTTTTTAATGTCTAAAATATTATCTTTAAACATAAGCAGAAAAGTCTACTGGAAAATATACCTTGAGGCACCAGTTTCCAAAAGAGCAAAATCTAAGATAGTACGTTACAGAAGATCAAACACTGAGCACGATCTTACCATCTGGATTAATGTACAAATCCACCCTGTTCCACAGGGGTATCAATAAATGAAGATAATACCTGTCACGAAACTATTTTATAGAAAGTATGAAATGAAGTTCATAAAGTGGTTTGAGCAACTATTTTTAAAATCTAATGTATATGTCACATTTAGGAATAATAAATTTAGATAAATTTCTTAATATTCCTGTTGCTCAATTTCTTTTTATATAAAATTGGGAGTAATAAAACCTCTCTTGAGGGGTTGTTGACAGAATTAGCAATCATATATATGGGAAGCTGGAAGATTGTGACTCAACCTAAGGCTGATGTGCCAGAAATGGAGGGAGAGCCAACTACCCAGGCCTCTTTGGCAGGAGTTGACAGACATTTTGAAAAGGGGACTTGTGAGGAGGAAGTTTTCTGTAAAGATTATGTTCTTCAGTCCCAGGTGAAGAGACAGGAGAGCTAAGTACAATGAGAAATGATTAACTGGTCCTTACCCCAGCCCACAGGACCAGCCCCTAGGAGGACAGGGGCAAGGATCCTGTTCTCTGGGAACACAGCACTATTTTGGGAACTTTAAGAGTTTCTGTAGTTTGGGGGCACCTGGGTGGCTCAGTCGTTAAGCGTCTGCCTTTGGCTCAGGTCATGATCCCTGGGTCCTGGGATGGAGCCCCATATCAGGCTCCCTGATCTACGGAAAAGCCTACTTCTCTCCCTCTCCCACACCCCCTGCTGGTGTTTCCTTTCTTGCTGTGTCTCTGTCAAATTAATAAATAAAATCTTTAAAAAAAAAAAAGAGTTTCTACAGTTTGGTAACATCTAAGCAAGGTGTTCTCCTACAGGTAGAGCAGGAACGAAAATAGCGGAGGCCCAAGAGAAGCCTGGACGGAGCACGCTGCATCCAAGAGTGTGAGCTTATTTGTAAATCAGCGAGGACTCCCGAGCTCCTGCACCATCTGATGGAATCTCAAGTCAGCAAAATTTGAGTGTGAAACCTAGTATGATTTTATACAGAAGAAAAGAAAGTTCATCCTTGAAATAAGTTCTATATGTAACAAGATTTGGCATTCAAGTATGAGCCCAATAAATGGCTTTAATTGTCATTCTAAGATAACTCTTTGTGGACTTCTAACCACACCTTATGATTGGCTTGGCAGACGTTACAGACCTTTGAGGATGAGGTCATGTGATTTCCTCTGTGTTAATTAAAAGCAATTTAATTGAGATGAAGCAGTTAAGCCTTGCTGTGGGTAAAACAGTTCGCCAACTTTCATGTGCCCTCACTTCCCTCCCATCAAGAAACTGAGGTGGCTAAGCAAAGTAAACTGCTCTGGGACCCCTGGGTGGCCCAGATGGTTAAGCATCTGCCTTCAGCTCAGGTAATTATCCCGGGGTCCTGGGATAGAGTCCCACATCCGGATCCCTGCTCAGTGTTGAGCCTGCTTCTCCCTCTGCCTGCCGCTCCCCCTGCTCGTGCTTTCTCTCTGGCAAATAAATCAATAAAATTTTTTTTTAAAAATGTAAATTGCCCCAAGGTTACCCTTTATGCATCAAATTTTCAGGTAAATATTAATATACGTCGACTCACATTAGCATCATCTACATTTCATAATATAAAGTTAAATTTTTTTCTGAAAAAAAATTCAGTATTTTATAACTGCTTTTGTGCCACTCTAATATTTTGTCATCCAACATTAATGGATGGTAATGACCAAAAAGGTGAATGTATATGAACCTCAGGGAGTGGGAATTGTCACCAAGCATGTATGTCAAGTGGGTTTTTAAAAAGTCCATAAATTATAGTGGGAGGAAAGAACAAACAGGCTAAAGTCTCTTTTTGATTGTTCTTTTTCAAGGAAAATTTTGACTTGCTCATCATTTCCCTAGTTTAACCTGAGTAACCATGCTAACACTTAGCAAGTACAGGTCACAGCCACCATTCCAACACTTGACATGAGTCGAATGTTACCCTTGTTTTCACTGATTTTTCCTCTTCTTTTTTTTCTGTGTTACAGGTTAAACTGAATAAACACTGAGTATCATATGCACATTGTTCATTAGCTTTGATCTTCAGTGTACACGGGAGCTACAACAGCTACGTGCTCAGGGCAAGAACCAAACAGCCATATTATGGGGTAATTATAAAGACAGAATTCCTGCTAGGTTGTATTGTGATAGGTAATGTTAACTGCAGCTCTAACTGTACAAGTAATTGTAGTCAATTTAATGAAATTTGGTACTGTTTTAGCAAAATGTCTGTCAATTCTGGAGCTCAGTTTAGAACAGAGCACCTTTTTACCTAACTACAGAAATTAATGGTAATTATGCTTTTGACAAAGGCAAAATCAACCTAGGAGGTTTTTTTCAGAAAAGAATGATTCTTTTAAGATAAGGGAAGACTAACTCAGTTAATCCTTAAAACAACCCTAAGATGTTAAACATTTTACTCTTTAAATAAGCACTTACTACGTCCATGCACTGTATGTGTATTAACTAAAATAGTCCTTTCGACAGCTCTGGGTGGATGTCATTGTCAACCCCATTTAACAACAAGAAAACTGGGGCACAGGGAGATTAAATAGTTTGGCCAAACTCAAATTATATTGATGCTAGTCTGTTTTATAGGACAACAAGCTGCCATGAGTATCCATCTATAATATTCCCAACACCTACCAATAACTGAGTGTTGGCATTTCCCATACAACCTCTCATTTAATTATTCCATAAATAGCTATTCTTACCCTAATTTTAAAAATAAGGAAACAGGTACATAAAAAAGAGAAGAAAACTTGCCCCGAATCATGTGGCTAGTCGGGACAGCTGAAATTTGACTACGTACATCCAAGTCAAAACCTATGCTTTTGTCCAGGTCAAGGGTTTAGCGTGGTAGATTCACAGATGGCAATGGAAGGATGGCATTTTCAAGCTTAACAAAAGAGAGCATGGATTTTTTTTTTAAGGCCACAAACATTTTAGTCCATTATACAGCTGCCAGTTTAGCAAATAACAGAAAGGTAAACGGTATCTCAGAAATTGGTCTCTACATTACAGCCAATGGTACTATAACAACATAAAGAGGACAAGGGGGGGTTCTTATGCTTTTTATGATTGTATTTATAATATTTAAAAGTAATTCAAACTGAGAAGAAATGCAGAGCTAAGTGGAGGGCTAACCAGAGCCACCCTTCTGCCACCTTCTTCATAATGCAGCGTGTATGCTTCACTGCTACATCCGCCGGGCCACAAATGACAGGTTTGTCATTCCTTGTAGTCGTAATGGACTAAGCGAAATCATGAAATTCTTTCTCTGGAAGACTCCAAAAACAGTTTTTCATTTGGTTTAATGGTTGTCCTTTCTGAAATTAGGGAATTGACTGGATAATCTTTTGGTTTCTCCTAGCCCTCATATAAGATGGAGGTACGCCACTAACACAAATCCTTAAAAAAAAAAAAAAAAAGGCTATGGGGGTGCCTGGGTGGCTCAGTCGGTTAAGCATCTGCCTTCAGCTCAGGTCATGATCCCAGTCTTGATATCAAGCCCAGCGTTGGGCTCCCTGCTCAGCGGGGAGCCTGCATCTCCCTCTCCCTCTGCTGCTCCCCCTGCTTTTGTGCTCTCACTCTCCCTGTCAAATAAATAATTACAATTAAAAATAAAGTTATGGAATGTTTGCTAATATAATACTCAAGTAATTTATTTCCAGATAGGAGGGTAACAGTGAAAACTGACATAATGTGTAAAATATTCTAAAGGATTCGGAATAGTATAGGTTTGAAATTTCTGGGAAGAAATTTTGTGCAATGGAGAAATTTTATGGTTAGAAATAATTTTATTCAAATGTACATACTTATAACCACCATCAAGCAGTATAAAATATATTCAAAGAATTAACTACAGCTGGTACTTTAAAGATAATCATAAAATATCACGAGAGCATGACAGCAGTAATAAGACCATGAGAGAAAATTCAAGTCTTACATATAAGACTTGTACAGCTTCAGGTACTTATAACTAACATAATAATAATAGCAAGCAGTCTCTGGGTATTTCCTATGTACCATCACAGTAGCAAAATGATTCTCCTGAGTTATCTCATTTATCCTCATCAACCCTATGAAGTTAACGTTGCCAGTTCCCTTTTTGCAGGGAAGAAACTTAAACTTAGAGGTAGGTTATTTGTCCAAACTTAAACAGCTAATGAGTGACTGATCTATGTTTAAAGTTTAAACCCACACAGTTCAACCCCCGAAAAACAACTCCTGTGCCATGCTTCCTCTGGAGAACAAAACTTGTTCTTCCTCATCAGGAGTAAGGTAGATTTTTTTTTTTTAAAGATTTTATTTATTTATTTCACAGAGGGAGAGAGATCACAAGGAGGCAGAGAGGCAGGCAGAGAGAGAGAGGGGGAAGCAGGCTCCCCGTTGAGCAGGGAGCCCGATGCGGGCCTCGATCCCAGGACCCTGAGATCATGACCTGAGCCGAAAGCAGAGGCTTTAACCCACTGAGCCACCCAGGCGCCCTAAGGTAGATTTTTAAGATGCTAATGTGAATGAAGTCAAATGACCAAGAAGGAAGAAAAGCAAAAGCCTTTGATAATATTCAAACTGAATACTCCTTGAATCATTGTGACCTCACTTGGATCTTTTGAGGGTGTACTCCAACTCTTGGGGATTAATGGGCCACATTATTTGCAGCTGATTTCCTCCAGCTCCCTTTGGGCTCTCCTACCTATCATGGGGGGGGTCCACAAGTCTAGACAAGTAGACTTTAAAACTGTGTTCACATCACTCCACATCCCACTTGTTTTGTTACTCATGTACATTACATGGCCATTTCAGAAATTCCTAGAATAGTCTGGTACCACTAAATATCAGTCGTGATTTTCAGCTCTTAGAAACCCATTGTGTAGGATTCTGGCCTGAAGAAATCAGAAATGTGGTCTCTCTTACTTACATTTTCTCTGGAAACTCAGAGAATACAGAATCAAAGAAAACATTTTAAGGCACATGAGCTTTTTCTGTTCTCTTCAGCTTTCTCTGCCTGTGACTGATGAAAAGGAACTATCCTACCGGCTACCATGCCAGGGTGTAAGAATATAAAGAAGTGGAAATCAGTAACATGTAACAGGTACCTTATAAATACTGCCAAGGGCCTGTCCTTTGCCAGCCATAATCTAACATTCTTTGACTTTTCGAGCACCGTTCACAAACAAGGCCAAGGGCACCACAAAAGAATTACTGAAAATAGAAGCATTCAAGTAATTTTTAATATTAAAATACTTAATGAAATGATATATAAAATCATTGCATATGATAAGTTTCCTTAGTCTCTGCTTTTAAAGGTTTTCAACAACACATCTGCTGCTAGTCCTGGGGACAGGGCCCCACTGAGAACCTTTTTTTCCAGAACAGGGATCTGTTCCCGGATGGTGGGATGGGTCCTGAAATGTTCTAACACGCTTTC
The DNA here is from genome assembly GCA_002007465.1 of Ailurus styani. Lineage (NCBI taxonomy): Eukaryota > Metazoa > Chordata > Mammalia > Carnivora > Ailuridae > Ailurus > Ailurus styani. The sequence continues at coordinate 3,846,520 of LNAC01000019.1, forward strand.
CTGAATGAGATTCCACATCCAAACTTTCTGCTGCCTCTGCCGCTTGGCTGTCAGCTCCCCACTGGTGAGCATGAGGTCCCGGAACTCTCTCATTTTATCCCACATTTCACTGATGCCCTCTCCGCTTCTGGCGGAGATACGAATTACCTATTGAAAAGGGAAGAACCCAAACCGTTTTACTTAAAATGACAGGAAACATCTTCATAGGCCTCTGATATTTGCCAATTCAGTCTTACAGTCTATGAAAATAAGGAAGTGAAAACAGAGACGTTTTATCACTGTGTCAAAGTAAACTATACCCAGAAATAGACTGAGGTCACTTACTACGATTACTAACTACGTGCAGAAACAAGACACTGATTTCGGGTCGAAATGTTTAGCCCAGGGGTTTATTCTGACTTAGGATTGCTCAGATGGTCTTCAGACGCATCGCGGAGGAGCTGCGCGAGGGTCACGAGGAGGAGAAGGGCAATGCTGGGTAGGTTTCCCGAGGCCTGAGTGCTAGGGAGCGGAACTACAGTGAGAAAACAGCCCCGTTCCCCGATCCGTCTGGGCTAAGAGCCAAGCACCCAGCACCTGCACGGGCCAGAGAGCCCCGCGCCCGGGGTAGACAACGTGACTGGGGGAGCCTGGGAGCGGGCGGCAAGAGAGGTCACTGCTGCTCTCATTCGAGTGACACCGGCTCACTCTTTAATAACAGAGTGGCCTCCTGCACAGAACGCCACGCACGTCCGTAGCAGCGTGCCATTTATGACAGAACTGGTCTCTGTTTTCTCCTTATTGAAGATAGCACCCAACAAGCATAATGGGAAGGGAGGCGATCATATCAAAATCTTCTTCTCTCCTACCCAAACTCTAAGACACAGAATCAAATCACTAACTGCTCCATAATCTTCAGAATGGTTCCTTTCAGAATGGATTTGCTATCACTTCCAAACGGCTCAAGTCAAGCACTAAGCAATCTAATCTATTCCCCTGCATCTAGCTTTTGACATCTTGTGGTTGAAGGATTATATTTAAAATCACGACTACCCGCTCTGGCTTTGTCATAATTTTTTAAATTGTGATCTCACATCCAAGCAGAGAGTGATTATGTGTCTGCTTGGGACTCGCATCCTCTCTTCTAATGTGCGCGGTCCACGCAGGGTGAGAGGCGCAGAGGGGAACGCAAACTGACCTTGGGTCTCCAGACTTGTGAGCGCTTGCGGAGTAACTTCAGGGCACTCACATACTCTGCCTGTATCCTTCGAGCCGGCACAAGCAAGTCTCCATCCGATTTCGTTATGGCCACCAGGTCTGCCATCTCAATTATACCTCTTTTGATACCCTGAAGTGAGACAGCCATGTATCAGAAACACTTCATTAATTAGAGCGAAAAATGGGCCACCAGTCAACGCTAAGATTTTGAGAATCACACACTTCTTTAACTAACTTTCCTCTGCATCCTCCCAAGCCCTGGGTACCAGGAACCACTTCACTCAACTGTTAGGATTATGGAAGACATCTTTAAGATCTCTCCCAAATTTAGAGACTAACATGAGAAAATACATTCACAATTAGAGGAAATACATCATCAAGACACAACAAGAATGAGTGGTAGGAGACAAGTCCAGTTGTCTCATGACGGATTCTGTCTCTCCTGAGCTAATGCTGCAGCACGCAAAACCATCCATTAAGTGCTTACAGAGAAAAAACACCTATTGTTAATATCTGCATTTCCATACACACAGTCTTTGAAACTTTCCTCAAGATTTATAATTAAAAAAAGATTTATAATTTTTTTTCCAATTTGCATTTAAGGAAAAATAACCTGATAGCTAAAAATGCCCCAATCTTGGTACTACAAATACCCATACCACAGTGGTCTCTTTTGGCTGGAACTGTCCATGTGCTCCATTCACTCCCCATGCTGCCAGTGGAAAAATCTAAGCGGTAGAATTAGCTCAAGGTCATAAATTTTATTACTGTAAGTTAGGAAAAAACACAGAGAATGTGCCTTTGACTCAGGTGTTTTAGCTAATATGAAGGATTTTTCTTTTTTTTTTTTATTTGAGAGACAGAGCACGCATGCATACTAGTAGGGGGAGAAGAAGAGGGAGAGGGAGAAGCAACCTCCCTACTGAGCAAGGAGTCCAATGGGGGACTCGATCCCAAGTCCCTGAGATCATGACCTGGGCCAAAGGCAGATGCTTTACCGACTGAGCCACCCAGGCGCCCTTGAATGCTACTTCTTTTGCCCACATTACCAGCAACTTAATTTACAGAAACACAACACCGGCAATCTGTACTTTCAGAGATGTATACTTTGTGTTTTGGGGGTGGGGGGGAAAGGCAACATAATCACCTGCAATTCATCTCCTCCTGCTGGTGGCAGCAGTAAAACAAACATATCAACCATATCCGCAACCGCAAACTCCGACTGGCCCACACCTGAGATTGTAAAATATTCATAGTGATTAGACGTTCGCAGCTGCCTTGACCACCACTTCATTCACTCCGACTCGTGATCACACACTCAAGCTGATCCCACTTTAAACACCCCACCTCTGAAGAATCTACTAAATGCACTGCCCTGCCTACGAGCCCACCTGTGACCCTTCCCACCTCTCGGCCTGGCTCATTGCTGGTAGCCGTCGTGCTGGCTAAATGGAGACCTCGAGACGCCCATTCTCTCCTCCTCCTCCTCACAGCTCTTTCCTGGCTTCCCTTTCACCAGTGAGTGGCTGGAACTGTGTGGTTCTAATCCTAGACCATGCCTGTCAAGACTGTCAGCTCTCTGGCCTTCTCACCTCCCCGGAGCCCTGCAAACCCAGACCCGAGAATCAGTCCAAGGATCCGTGTTCTCTCTTCTGTAAGCATGCTGGAGGAATGGCTCAGGAACAGGCACCATGGCGGGGTCTTGGTGTCAACGGTCTGCTACCCGCCCCACAGGGCCCGGTAAAAGCAGGGCCCCTAAGCACCCTCAGTCAGCTGCTTTCCCATTCCTCGCAGTGGCTATTACAAACATTCACTGTGCCGCACTCTCCCCCATGGTGATGCCCACGGCACCTAAGCCAGTGCGCCCTCAGCGTCTCCCTCTCCCCCTCCACAGAGACGCAGGTCTGAATATCAGCCCTGCCCACTGCCTCCTCTCCAGCTGCAGTGTAAGAAGTACTGGCTGAAGATTAGCCGCTCTTTCCTTCCCACTTCCTCTGGGCCCTTGCCCTGCTTTATCTTTAATCTCTCTTTAGTCTACGGGCTCCTGTTGTTCAGCATCTCACAGGAATTGTGCTCATGTCTTTCTCATCTGAAAACTAAACAAACCAAGAAAAAAAAAATAAGACAAAAACTCACACAACCTCCTCCAATTATCACCATATTTCTTTCTCTTTATAGCTAAGTGTCTAGTAAAAAAAGTCAATGTATGCTCATTTGTCTTTACTTCATTACTTCACATCAATTTCAATCCACTTAAATTTGATTTCCACATCACCTGCTCCACTGAAACTCCTCCAAGATTCTGTCCTTCGTTCAGGTGTGAGAGACTTCTAAGTGTCCATTCCATATTTATCCTTCCCCATTTCCTTACCCCAGGTGTTGTTAGGAGCACCGATGCACCAGGTAGAAGCCCACAGTCACCAGACCCAACTTCCGCCAGAGATGATTTATGAGTGAAAGCAAGTCCAGACGGGGTTTCCAAGAAAATTCTTTAAAGGGGGCTAACACAGCCAGAGGTGCACCTCTTCTGCCTACCCTTTCCCCCACCTTCCTTACCCTCTCCCTCTTCCCTCCTCCTCCTGCTTAGAACGTGTATGTGATGGTTAGAGCCTCATCAGTGGTCTTTTAACCAAGAGCAACCCTAAGGAGGGAAACTAAGTGCTAAGAGTAGAGAGCAGAGACAGAAGCCTGGGACACCGAGGGCACTGTGGAACCACCAGGCCTACTTGGGACTGTCTGCCTCTGAGCTTCTTCAGTTTACAAAAAAATAAACCACTTTCCACTTGAGTCACAGTTCTTTTGAGTCTCTGGAAGAAGCAGTCAAATGAAACTTTCAGCCAGTGCACTTGGTTTTTATGGTCCTCTTCTCCCTTGATTCTCCTACTAACACACAGGCAACTCTGCCTTCATCCACCCCTACACGGTGCAATTTCTGCTCTCCAGCCCCAACTCTCTTCACCCTCTATGCCCCTCCACATGCTATGGGCTGTCTTCTGAACAAACTGTGGTTATTTAAATGGACCATGACCTCTCACTNATCATGACCTGAGCCGAAAGCAGAGGCTTTAACCCACTGAGCCACCCAGGCGCCCATGCACTTGGTTTTTATGGTCCTCTTCTCCCTTGATTCTCCTACTACCACACAGGCAACTCTGCCTTCATCCACCCCTACATGGTGCAATTTCTGCTCTCCAGCCCCAACTCTCTTCACCCCCTATGCCCCTCCACATGCTATGGGCTGTCTTCTGAACAAACTGTGGTTCTTTAAATGGACCATGACCTCTCANATTTCTGCTCTCCAGCCCCAACTCTCTTCACCCTCTATGCCCCTCCACATGCTATGGGCTGTCTTCTGAACAAACTGTGGTTATTTAAATGGACCATGACCTCTCTCACTCTTTCACTCCAATTCCTCCTTCAACACTAAGCTCAACTGTCACCTCCTCCCAGAAGTCGTCCCTGATTCCTCAAACCCAAGTCAGGTTGTGTCACATTTATCACTCAGTAACAGTAGACTGTCTCTCCACAAGCCTGTGAATTTCTCGAGGTTTCCATTTCAGTATTTTCATTGTGTGTAACTATGTACTAGTGATAGAAAAATGAAAGAAAACATGGCCCTGTATTAAAGGGGTACCCAACTGCATGTATTTTCATAGCGAATATTATAGATGTGTGAAATGTGCTTAAACACAACAGGCGTTAAGGTAATGTATTGTTTCCAATGCTTACAGTTCTTCTCTGGCATTGACAATATACCACTCTTGTGCAACAGTTCTCCAGAGAGAGATGGCTTTTCCTTAAAGGTCAGGATTAGAGCCTGTATTTTCATATCACCTATAGAACCCGATATCTTGTATTTAATTACACGTTTAGTAAATATATGCTAAAGGAACAAAACGATACTAGTTGTCATTCATCTTTATACAGCATTCGTTGTAACAATATTTTATTGTTATGAAATAGAAAATCACACTCACCTACGGTTTCAATAAGAATGATGTCATATCCCCCTCCTTCACATAATAAAATAGCTTCATTTGTGGTCCTTGTCACACCTCCTAAAGTACCGCTGGTAGGAGACGGCCTGATGTATGCATTCATATCTCTTGATAACTCAGTCATTCGTGTTTTATCACCTAAGAGTGATCCTAAAACACAGAGTTACATTTTCTAATCATGGAACACCTACGAAGGCCAATTATTAGCCAGCTAATTCCCAGGTGAAGTGCTTAGGACATTTCTCTCCAAATCTCAAAATAATTTCATATTATTGAGCTTTAGTGCAACACAGTATATATGACACCAAATTAATCATTTTACCATTTCAACCCCCTCAAACTTTATATTACACTGACTACAGGTTCAAATCTAGATTCTTCAGCCTAGCACTAAGGGACTTCAGAATGCAGCCCTACCTTACCTGTCCAATTTCAGCTTCCACTAGTCCCCAAATAAATCTTCCATTCCAGCCAAGATGGTTTCTTTACTGTCATCTTAACATTGTTGTCTTTATAGTTTTCAAATGGGGATGAGTTTGCACCCAGAGGAAATCTGGCAATGTCTAGAGAGATTTTTACTTGTCACAACTGGGGGTAGGATGCTATAGGCATCTGATGGGTAGAGGCCAAGGATACTGCTAAGCATCCTTCAATGTCAGGAGGCTGCCCAAAACAAAGAATGTCATTAGTGCCAAGGCTGAGAAACTCCACTTTAATAGGAGTTCCTTGCTCACGGAACCATGTCTTACATATTCTGTAATGACTTCTTATTCACAGTAGGCAATTAATTAATTAATTTTTTAAAAAAGATTTTACTTATTCATTTGAGAGAGAGAGTGCACGAGCAGGGGGAGGGGCAGAGGGAGAAGCAGGCTCCCCGCTGAGCAGGGAGCCCAATGAGGGGCTCCATCCCAGGACCCCGGGATGATGACCTGAGCTGAAAGCAGACACTTAACTGACTGAGCCACCCAGGGACCCCATCGCTTAATTTAATAACTATGGAATAGAACTAGTGATGTTCTAGGGCTTACGGCAGTATTTTGGCAAATATCACTACTTACAATTCTAGAAGACTAAATGCCCTGGAATTACTGAAATTACCTCAAACTTTTACTTCCCTTTAGCCATAGAACAACATTTGAAGGCGTAGTGCTATTCTAACCCAAATTTTAATTTTCACTCTGCCAAAGAGCTAACTTTTCCACATAAAGTTGATGCTAAACATTGAGACGGTCCTTAAAGATATGATCTTTTCCCTTGTGATTCCAGTTTAGAGTTCTCATAGGCTCTAATTCTAGAGCAGACACCTACCACATATCTCAACTACTTTATTGCACACAAAACTTTTTTCTAAAGTAATTTTCTGCATGAAATCATCTCTGTGTAAGTCAACAACCTGCCAAAGCTGTACTTTAAATTATTATCCTATAGATCCTAATACACTGAATTAAACATTATGAAATTACTCTCCCATCTAAATTGTCTTAGCCAGTGAGTCCAAAACTGTCAGTTGCAGACCCTTAGGGAGGTCTCCAAGCTACTGAAGGGGGTCTGTGAATCCAAAGCACAACAAGGACTGACTAGAGACCAAAAAAGTAATGCTTCTCGACTTTAGTGCCATGCTGTTTTTCAAATGTACGTACTGCCTCAATAATAAAGTAGAAATGGAAACTTACAGTGCCCTGTTAATCCTCAAGTATTTTCTCTTTCAAAGTCTATATATTTTTTGTACCTGAGAAAGGGACCTTCATTTTATTTTAAGAATTAAGAGCCACATAGCTACTTGAATCAGGCTATCTTGTCACCATGTCTGGCATTACTGTCTCAAGCTATTATTTTCTTTTGCTATTGCAAGTATTCTAGAATATTGTGAAGGTGAGAGGAAAAAAGCCTTATCACCTGTATGAACATAAGAACCACTATAAAAAAATTCTTTGCTCAAGTCTTTACCTTTAACAAAGAAAGTTCTTAGACTGTAAGTAAGACAATACACTGACATGGCTTTAATCTGGAAACCTGTGAGTATATTTTTATTTTATGGTTAACATTTTTATTATTGTGAATCAAAAACTATGCGTGTTCTCAGCTAAAGTTCTCAAGGGGTGGTAATAGGAATTGTTGTCCACCTTTCTACTGACCTAAAGCCCTTTAAATATGATTATATCATCTCTCTTTTTCTAGCATGAAACCCACAGTATGCAAACCAAGGACTTCCACAAAGCACCCTGTTTTTTCCCCTTACAACACACATTACATTGTAATGGCCTATGTTTACCCGTCTGTTTCCGTCTTTAGATATAATGCTCCATAAGACCAAGATGACTGTGTCTCAGTCACCATTACACGACACAGTGCCTTCCTTGTACAATGCCTCACCTATAGCAGACATTCAAGTCCTTGTTAAATGAATAACTGCAATGTGAGAGGGATAAGGAAAGAAAAAACTTCCCTGGAGCGCCTGGGTGGCTCAGTTGTTAAGCATCTGCCTTTGGCTCAGGTCATAATCCCAGGGTCCTGGGATCAAGGCCCACATCAGGCCCCCTGCTTAGCAGGAAGCCTGCTTCTCCCTCTCCCATTCCCTGCTGCTTGCGTTCCTCTCTCACCGTGTCTCTCTCTGTCAAATAAAAAAATAAAATAAAATAAAATAAAAAAGGAAAGGAAAAACTTTCCTGAGTATTTATATGGTATGCTTTATGTTTTCCTTAAACGATCCTTTGGGGAAATGAAGTTTATTCATTTTCTCTCTCATGAGCTGCAGATGAAACTCGAGTGACTGTGTGCCCTCAAACCAGTAAGTAGTTGCTGAGCCCGAGATGTGACATACCACACTAAGTACTGCAGGGGGAACAGAGGTATATTACACGGTCCCCCCAAGGGCTCTGAACATGTAATATGTTTCACTGAACATGTAATATGAATAGGTGACAAGTTATAAAGAGCAATAAGATTTTCTTTTAAGCTTAAGAGATGTTACAACAATATAAGAACAAAAGCAAATGAGGGGATGGACCCATTTTCTGAACGTAGGGGGTGATACGGCCAGGAAAAACAACAACAGGAAGGAAGAGGGCCTAGGGTCAGCTGTGATAGACAAAGAGCTAAAATTTGCTTTTGATTATCTTCAACTCCTGGCACCCATTTTCCTACTTCTCTAAGTACTCAAGCTCTTCCCGGACTCCCCATAAGCCAAGTACACAAGCTCCATCTCCACCTTGCCCCCCAAAGCTCCCTTCGTTCAGTGAGATCAAACTCAGCAAGAGGTCAGAAGTCACCGGACTCTGTAAATTCCCATTAAATTATAAGACAGCCCTATGAGACCCTGCTCCGCAATTAAAAAAAAAAAAATCAGCAATACTCACCACCACTAGTACAAGAAGAAGGGTCCACAGCTAGCACAGATAATTTGTGCCCTCTCTCAGTAAGCATTTTTCCAAAATACTCTATAAAGGTTGATTTTCCAGCACCAGGGGGCCCAGACAACCCTACAGCAGAGAGAAACCTTCTAATTTAGAAAGAAGTAAGATCAGTGCGATGATAAATTCTATTCAAATATTAGATTACCTTCTATTTCTCCTAATGCATTCAAACCATCATTAATGTATTTTAACATTTCCTAAAGTAAACGAAAAACCATTTATTTATCTAGCTCCTGAACAATAGGAATATAGGAAGAAAACAATTCTGAATTCCTTATGTTCTCCAAATTCACTTTGTCAAATGACAAAATATTTTACTATAATACAGTTCTTTCTGGACAGACTTCATTGCCTATGTGCTGAATTTCCACAACATCTGCCCACCTCTCATCATGATCAGTAATTATTCCACCCACCCCAATGCTGGACACTTGATCTTCCCATTAGAAAGACAACTCACTACTCTGGACATTCCCAGTAATTGAGAAAATAATTTCATATTTATGAATGGTAATTTTTTTCATTTTACCCGTAACTCAAAATATATGATTTAAACTGAATCCTGAAAAAATTAGTTTGCCTTAAGAAAGGGAGAAAATTCTCCTGCTTGGAGAGTTCACAGACCGTGGCAGGTAAGAACATGCACTCTGGAGCCAGGTGGCTGGTTCTGGTTCTAGCTCTGCCTCTTATGAGCTGTGCAATCCTGGTGAAGTTACTTAACCATTCTGTACCTGAGTATTCTGCAATCAAATGCATACGACAGCACCTCTCTCTTCAGGTTGTTGTAAGAACTAGATGAGTTGCTATTTGCAATGTTTAGAACAGCACACGGCATAAGGTATATAAAAGTTAAGCGTTTAATTGTAATTTCATTCAAAAGTACGTGTAGGTCATACAGCATGCTTGACTCCTCACTGTAATTTTCATGCGAGTCTGTGTCTTAAACATCTATATGGGTGCTGAACAAACATTTGTTACTTAAAGTTATGATTGTGATAAAAGAGCTACAATAAAGACACAGGTTTATTTGGCCTCCTAAGACCAAGACGAAAGAACCAGAACAGCAATGAAAATTTGTGTTACTAGTTTTGTGTGAGTTGCTGGTTAACTCCGTGTATTTCTGGGATGTTTTCTCTTCAAATATCCTTTAGGTGTAATAAGTAGATACTTTGTCATAACTGGAATTTCTCTTTGGGAGTCTGCTATTTTGTCTGTCTACAATATGTAAAGATTATTAACAGTTCAACGTAGTACTCTCAAAATGACAGTTCCTTCAGTGAGGACAGAAGAATAGGATGTGTGAACAACGCAGACTAGTACTAATATCGGTTGGTGAACTCTTTTTAAAATAATCTTTAAAGATGCATACCCTGTTACCATAAAATTAGAAGTTTTAATCCTATATCATTAATCTGAGATATAAGTCTAATTTAATGCCAATTTTTAAGTGTATTTACCCAATCCTCACAAAATTTCTGCACTCTGTCTACCATTCTAAGTTCTTTTTGGTGGGTAAGTTGGTTGGGATCACCTACTTTGACATCATGGAAACTCTCATTCCACCTAAACATATCTAAATTGTTTAAAAATGCACAATTTAAAAAAATATAGCCAGCTTATTTGCAATTATGGAATATAGTCAATTGCTCAAGAAATCGAGTGAATTTCTAATATTTTTAGACAGCAAATGAATATGGTTTCTCCTTTAAAATGCATTCTGGTATTGAGATGGCTGTTCTTTAAAGCCAAGAAACTCCCAGAAACTCTAACAAAAAGTACCTGAAAGCGGGGAGACTTACCCTAGAAAGACTAATGAAATACCTAAGAAGCAGAATTTTGAAATGTGATAAGGATAAGGATAATCATAGTTGATATAATTACAACATTCGCTATCAAGCAAAGGGACTACCAAGAGAAAGGAATAAACCAGTTAACAGTTCTTCGTATGCATATTCTATTCTGGGAGCCACAGGTTCTTGCCAAAATAGAAATCTTATATTATTCTCTTCAAGTACAGAGCGTTGGTTCAAATGACCATGATATTTCCCCCCTCCTCCCAAGTTAACAAGACCAATATTTGCCAAAAAGGGGGGGGATTAAAATCCACCCCAAAATTTTGAAAAGACAAAACGAACTCCCATTAGATTATAAACGATTTAGACTTATTTTAAAACGGAGAAAATTTAGAAAAATATTTGCTGAAGAGATTGAAAGGAAAAAAAAAAGACTGACCTACTCGAAATGCTAGTGGTTTTCCTTTATGTATTTGTTCTTGTTCTCTGTGGTAGACTAATACTTTCTGAAGAAGCACCTGGGCTAACTCTTTTTTCCTCTTGTGGGTTGATTCTATAAGAGTTATGGCCTCTGCTAAGCAGGCCCTGTGCCCTTGGATTAAACCGGTGTAAAGTTTATCCACAAATCTTTGTTCTTTATCAGAAAGTTCTTCTGTGTGTTCCTTTAAGGTTGTTTGTACACATAATTTTCTCTTTAAACCATTTGACAGCAGCATCCATTTCATACAATGGAGTCCAAGAGAATTAAATGGCCGAGCACAAGGGATTCCTGATCCGAGATGAGTACTTGAGTGAAAGATGAAGTGGTAATGACGGAAAGGTGTTCTTAAAAGGCCTTTTAGGAGACGCTGGTGAGAATGCTGCAGTAGCATGGGAATATTCATTTTGTTTGTAACTGCAGGAAACACTGGATGTTTTTTGGCTCAATGTGATTTGTGACTCCCTAGAAGAAAGAAAAACGTATTTTTGCCAGTTCAATATACAATTAAGATACTGAAGTTACTAAAACTGCAAGCTTAGTGTTTTCCTTATATTCTAAAACACACATAATCAGTCTTCTTGGCAGTACAAATGGGTGAAAGTTTCTTACCAAACCTAAGAGAGAAGACCCCCCCCACTTGCCTACAGTTAATATTCAGAGGAGCCCAAATGATGGATTATTGCTCTACTGTAAAATAGAATGTACATTAAAATTTTCTTCTAAACAAAAAATATATATACAAAAACTCCTGTGAGGGTAGAAATTTTATGTCATGCTTATTTTCTTCTGTCTACAGACTTTACAACTTCCTCAGATCAAACAGACCTTATTTTGAGGTTCACTGAAAAGGTTAAAAAAAATTCCTCTGATGCTAGCCTTTTATTCTCTACCAAAAAAAAAGTGATTAATAGTGTAGGCACTTCAGGCATAAGGTTGGAGAAATGTCTGTATTCGATGGGCTCACCCTGGAACATAGATATATGCAAAAAATGTGCTAACATAAGCACACCATCACCATCACCATCACCATCACCACCACCACCACCACCACCCCAAGCCTTCATGTGAAATGAACTGTGAGGTTTGTATGGTAACTAGATCACTGTATTTCCAAGTAGGACCCAAACCGCCTGGTACTTACTAAAAATGCATATTCCTAGCCCCACGCATCAGAATCTCTGTGGGTAAATTAGCACACTGAAGTTTGAATCACTATGGAATTAGATGAGGATGCTTTACTTAGATTTACTGATACTCTACACTTCAAACTGTGTTCAACAATGAAAGCTGACACAGTACATGGAGAATCAGAAAAGTACAGAGGGTGTGAGCCACGGCCACTATGAGTCTCCGCCACGTCAGCTGTCGTGCAATTGACTACTCTGGGCCTCAGCACTCTCTTGAGTTAAGAGAACAGGTAAAGAGAATAGGATGACTGTGAGAATGAGTTCAGTTAATTCATGTGAAAAACCTCATGTAAAAAGCCTGGACCAGTGCCTGACATAGAGTAAGAGCTCAATAAACATTAGCTTTTATTATTATACCAATTTATAAAACATTAGTAAAAATTAGGTCATAGACCTAGCTTCCAGTGGCAACCTAAAATTTACATACAAGTGATACATATGGCCTACCAAATTTGTGTTAATGATTATTTGAAAATTTTGATTTTCAACTATCTCATAGCAGAATGAAATAAACTACTTTATTGCTCCAAAGTACCTCTCTAAACTGATTTCAAGGCCAATAGGCATGAAATTACTAAGTTACATTCTAATAGGAAAAAGAAGACATATTTTAAGTTTTTTTAATTGTTAGAACTGTAACTGCTCACTATTTTTCTATTTTGGGGGAACAAGGGGGTACTATGACTTCTATTTTGACAAAATTAGTCTTATCCTAAAAGGACAGTTTATGGAAAACCGTGTAAAAATGGTTCTGAAAAAAAAAGTTTAAAACATCCACTACCACCCTTCACACAAACATACAAAAAGATATTTAAAACAACACAGTTAAGAGGGGGTGTGTTTTGGAAGTTCTCTTTAAGCACACTTCTCGACAATACCACTGCCATTACAACAGACTAGAAGCTCATGGGGAAGAACTGTATTTTTACTCAATCACTCACTATTTTTTGAGCATACACTGCTTTTTAGGTCCCATACTTGGTTTAAGAATCATAGTGATGACAGTGTAACTGTTGGTGATGACAATGATATTTACTATGTTCTAGTCATTCTCCTATGACCTTCTATATTAGTTTCCTAGGGCTGCTGTGACAAATTACCACAAACTGGGTGGGTTAAAACAACAAATTTATTCTCTCACTGTACTGGAGGCTGGAAGTCAGAAACCCAAGTGTTATAAGGCCTGCACCCCCTCTGAAGACTTAGGGGAAGACTCTTCCCTGTCCCTCCTAGCGCCTGGTGGCTCCTGGTGCTCCTTGGCTCACAGCTGCACAACACGGCCTTCTCTTCTCTTTGTGTCTTTCCTCTGTGTGGAGATTTGCCACTCAGCTGGATCCACTCAGATAATCTAAGATGATCTCATCTCAAGGTCTTTAATTTAGGGGCACCTGGGTGGCTCCATCGGTTAAGCATCTGACTCTTAGTTTTGGCTCAGGTCATGATCTCAGGGTCATGAGATCGAGCCCTGAGTCGGACTCCATGCTGGACATGGAGTCTGCTTACCATCCCCCCTCTCCTTCTGCCCCCGCCCCTCGCCACCCCGCTCACACGCAGTGTCTCTTAAACAAAAGAAGATTCTTAATGGCATCTGTCATCTGCAAAAACACCTTTGTCCAAATAAAAGTCACATTCACAAGTTCCGGGGATTAGGACATGGGTGTATCTTTTTGAAGGCCACCATTCAATCCACTACACCTCCTTAGGTGGACTGTCACACTATATTACCCTAAATGACATAATCCCAGCACTTCAAAAGCCCACAGAATAATAAACACCATGTCCCAAAAAACCCACAAAGCGCTGTGGGAACGGACAAAATTATAGAAGCTAACTCTCCCTGGGGAGCAGAAGGTTCAAGTCATGGAGGGGTCAATGTCAAGGCTGGGTCTGAAAGGATAAAAAAAAACTAGAGGAGGCAGGCCTTCCAGGCTTAGGACTTAAATGTACAGAGTCACAGCTGGAACTTGGTCTTCTCCCTGCCATATCAGAGAAGATTGAGCAATTCAGTGAGACAGAAGCCTGGTGTACACATGGAATTAGTGATAGGAAATGGAGCTGGACCAGGATATAAATGGAGGCTCCTTGATGACAGTGGAGAAATGACAGAGATCTTTACAGAGATCAATGACATAACCAACTTGGGTTTTTAGGGAGATAACACCAGGGGCAGTGGTGAGAAGTCGAGAGGAATCAGACCCTGGTGACATAAAGCCCAGTTTAGGACAACCTAGCAAAGACTCAAAAGAGATGATGAGGACTTGGACTTAGGGCATTAAGGGAAAGAGAAGTCAGATTCAAGACCTTGTTGTCCACATTAGAATCCTCAAAGCTCACAACGGAGACTGGCACATTGCAATTGTTGAAAAAACAAATAAAAAAGGCTGTTGACCTGAATCTATTTCATTTCCCACCAGCCTGTAACTCAAGAGTTTATAAACCATTTCTAAATACTTCTTCTCACTTTGCTCTCCCAGACAATTTTAAGACAATTATTATTATTACTATTATTTATTCTCAAGTAACAAGGGAGGGAAAACAAGAGCGAGTTAGGAGACTAGTGTCATAGTCAATGGGAGGGCCAGGACTCAAACTCAGGTCTTTTGACTCTCTATGGCACTTTTTCTTTTTTTTTTTTTTT
>LNAC01000019.1:3861257-3899989 GCA_002007465.1 Ailurus styani
CCATCCACCCTATCCCTACCCTCCCACCCCCCAGTAACCCTCAGTTTGTTTTATGAGATTAGAAGTCTCTTATGGTTTGTCTCCTTCCCCATCCCATCTTGTTTCATTATTTTTCCCTCCCTACCCCCCACAACCCCCCACCCTGCCCCTCAAGTTCCTCATATCAGAGAGATCATATGATAATTGTCTTTCTCTGATTGACTTATTTCGCTCAGCATAATACCCTCCAGTTCCATCCATGTCGTTGCGAATGGCAAGATTTCGTTTCTTTTGATAGCTGCATAATATTCCATTGTATATATATACCACATCTTCTTTATCCATTCATCTGTTGATGGACATCTAGGTTCTTTCCATAGTTTGGCTATTGTGGACATTGCTGCTATAAACATTCGGGTGCACGTGCCTCTGAGGAACACTACCTTTGTGTCTTTAGGATAAATACCCAGTAGGGCACTTTTTCTTAATAAATTATTTCAGGATCAAGAAGTCCCTTGGCTAAACAGTAAAGAGATATTAGTAACCTTGCCCCTCCCAAAGGAAGTAAAAAGCATTTTTAAAAAGTGTGCAGTGAGGATGCCTGGGTGGCTCAGTAGGTTAAGTGTCTGACTCTTGGTTTTGGCTCCAGTCAAGATCTCATGGGTCTTGAGATCAAGCTCAGTGGGGAGACTGCTTGAGATGCTCTCCCTCTGCCCCTCCCTAATGCTTGCTCTAAAATAAATAAGTAACCTTTTAAAATTAAAAAGGAAAAAAAGTGTGCAGTGATAGTGATGGCATGAGGAAGAGCCAAAGAACAAAGAAAGAGGAAATGCTGATGGGGATACAGAACATTCTTACTACCCAACCTAGTCCTATCCTCCCACAGGAGAGATGCTATTTATGTAGTCTAAGAAAAAAAACCCACAACTATCTAAAATATGCCCTTTAATTATGAAATCTTACCATGACTACCTCTTGTTACCCAAGATCAAGAGGTACTTTGATCTTTTTTCTGAACAAAAAAGAGCAAAGTAATATGTTGAGAGAGAGAGAAACAAGATTATAAAGCATTCATTCAACAAAATTTGACCATTTACCATGTGTCCTGCAATAATCTAGCACTGGGGATACAACAATGATCAAAATAGAACAAAGTTCTTGACCTCATAAAGCCAACATTCTAGTAACGGAAGACAGATTAGAGATGTATAAATAAGAAGGCCAGTGTGGCTAGATGTGAATAAGCAAGAAGGAAAGTATAAGAGTGAAGGCCAAAGAGGGGGTCAGATAAATAGCCATAGATATGACTGAAGAACTTTGACTGTGAATGAGAAGGGAAGCAGTAGGACCCAGGAGAACCTGATTTGACATCTGTTCTAAGAGGATCTGATGGGGATGCAAGAACAGAAATGGGACAACCAGCTAAGATTACTGCAATAATGCACAAGAGAACTGATGAGGACATGGACCACGTAGGGATGGTGTTAAATCAGATTCTGGATGAATTCTAAAGGACCTGCTAATAAATGAGATGTGGGATGGAAGAGATGGGAGCATTCAAGGATTCAGCACAGGTTTTACCCTGAGCCACAGCAAAGATGGCGTTGTCCTTTAATGAGCTGGGGAAGACTGCAGAAGCTCAAGTTTCAGGTAAGATCAGGCATGTTTAGTTTCTGATACATTAAGTTTGAGATGCCTACCAAATATCTAGGTGGGATCCTGAGTGGGCAGATGCATTACTAGCATAAAGAAGAGGTCAGAGCTTACATGTGCATTTGAGAATCATCAAGTATTTAGGTGTTAATTAAATCCATGAGACCAAATGAGATTAGCGGAAGAGTGGCTGGAGATAAAGAGGTGTTATACCATTTTTCATAAAATTTTACACACACACACACACACACACACACACAGAAATACATGTCAAAATGTTAACTTCGTCTACAGATAAGAGGTATTACAGTGTTTACATGTTGTTTTTTGGCTAATCATATTTTTCTGTTGTAGACAGAATAATGGTCCCCCTCCCCAAAGATGTCCAAGTCTTAATACCTGGAACCTGTGAATATGTTAAATGGCAAAGGGGAATTAAAGTTGCAAAAATGCAAATAAGGTTTCAATCAGCTGATCTTATGATAAAACAATTATGCAAGATTATCCAGGTGGACCCGATACAACACGAAAGTCCGTTAAAGAGAGAGGTAGGTGGAAGAGCAAAATGATGTCATGTGAGGAAGACTCAGCCCACACTTGCTGAACCTCTAGGATGGAACAAAGGGCTACCAATACCTTGATTTTAGTCCAGTAAAACCAGTGTCAGACTTCTGACCTATAGAGCTGTAAGATGATAAATTTGTACTGTTGTAAGCCATTAAGTTTGTGGTTGTTATAGCAGCAAAAGAAAACTAATACAGTTGCTATGGTAAAAAAAAATCTTTTTAAAAGATAAAACACAGAATTTGTATACTTTTAATAAGAAATGTCTAATAACTGCTCATGATTTAATTTTTACCTTTGACTGTATCTATAACCTATAACTTGCTTCCTTCTGCACTGAGATTTCTTCATAATGTGAGAATCAAACTTGATGAATCCTTAAACAGTTACTATGACCATCAGCATTACATTCAATGTATATCTGTATGTCAGTTTCTAATTTAAACATAAAAACCAGCATGTACACTTAAAAATCTAGTAAAAAGAATTATGTACAAAGTGAAAAAAGTGATAATCATGTTTTGGCTATGCTTCTATGCACAGACCTATCAGAATCATCACTTTAAGATAGGAAGTTCAATACTCTGAAATGATGTGATACACAAGGGCTAGTAACTGTTTTCAGCATGGTGGCTTTATTTAAAAAAAAATGTCTAGGGACACGTGGGTGGCTCAGTTGGCTAAGCGTCTGCTTTCAGCTCAGGTCATGATCCCAGGGTCCTGGGATCAAGTCCCACAACAGGCTCCCTGCTCAGCGGGGAGTGTGCTTCACCTTCTCCCTCTTCCTGCCACTCTGCCTACTTGTGTGCACTCTCTCTGTCAAATAATTAAATAAAATCCTTAAAAAAATAAAAAATTTAAAAAGTCTATATGATATAATAAAAATTAAGTGTCTACAATGCTTATTATCTTGCACTTTTTTGCCTGACAAAGTCCTACTCAGTTCAAACATCACCTCTAGTAGGACACATCTTCCCCCACCTTTCTCAGGCAGTCAATTGTTCCATCTGCAAAGCTCCACAGCCTTTTATTCATCTTGTTTTCTAATTTATCTATTTTCAGATCTCTCCCCACCAACTCTCATCCCTCAGCCTAGCTTATGATCCTCCCAGAGAAGAGATAAAGTCTTATTCTTAGCTTCCTCAGCATCCAGTACAGTGTTAGACACATGGTAACCTGTTAAATTTTTTTAAGGTTCATGAGTGGATTCTCTACTTTATGTTGATCTAAATACTAGAAAGGAAAGTTTGGGTAACATCCTTAACCTGTGTGACCTGACAATCTTTACTAAAAACATTCTACCTTCTAAGTTCCCTGTTTTGAATCAAGGTACCTCTGACATCTAACTAATGTTCCCAAACAGAAAAACAGAAAGATAAGTTTGTAAGGAATCAAAACCCAGCAACAAGAGCTTTACTAGATGAAAATATGTCCACTTATAATGATGCAAAACAATATTCCCTAAATAAATGAGATGAATAAAAATTGTCTAATAAACAGCACACGGGTTGCTCTAACATTTAGAGTAGTTATTTCTTAAAACAATTTAATCAAAGTCTTTCTCAGAAAACCTATGCCAACTACCTGACAAGCTTCTGGTTTATATTGCAGGGTTTATCACAATTTGGGATTGTGAAGTTCTCTGCCCTTTGATGCCAATACAAATCTTAAAAAACCTTTAAGTGAAAAGAAAGAGCCAGGAAAAGGATGATATCATTTTCCCCCATTCTTTTGCCAAAACCAAAAAGCTATCCAGATGTACATAATTCAAAGTTTTTACACCTTCAAATCTCTCCATGGGGGCTGATTTTCTTGGTGTCCCCAAATCTTCGGGACCATGTGAATGGCAGAACAGCAGCTGCTACCTTTCATTGACCATTTATTATACGTGAGACATTTCTGCATACACTTCTTCAGCTAAGCCTCACAACAGTACACAAATTCTATTTTACAGATGAGGCTCAGTAAAGTTATACTGGTTGACCAAGGCCTCACAACTAGTGGCAGAACTTGGGGAAAGCTAAGAATTTCAAAATCCAGATGTATATGAAGAAAGGTGGTATCATGTCACAGCAAGGGAATACCAAATAAACCTTTACATTTAAAAATGGAATGATTATGGCAAGCTGTTTATCTTCATTTGTTTTTTTTTTCTTTTTTCCGTAGGGCAAAATGAGAAATTGGTTTACATTTTCTGTGCAAACCTTATCAGGACATCCCAATAGTGTATAAGGTGACAGAACAGACCAAATTTCTATAATTTTTAAATATTTTTCACACCACAGAGAATAATTCATGCCTGATAATTAAGTGTATAACATACTTAAACTCATTAATTTAACCCCAACCAGATTTTAAAGAAGTCCATAATTTCTTTTAAATCAATGTAACTCATCCTTGTATGAACAATTCTTTACCCTTATAACATGTCACTGGCAAAATAGACTGCTACAGTGGCAAAATCATGGAGGTAGGGAGAAAGACTTCCCATCTGCTTGTGTAACTAAGCATCTTTTCCTGCTTTCTTATGGAAAGAAATTTTAAAACTTAGCCAATAATCAAATAAAACTGTTTCAATGAATTTTCATGATTCCCAAGAATCATGGAGGTCTCATCCTACAATTTTAAGTTGAGTACTACCAAAACACAAGAGAAATTTCACAGCATTTACAACATTCAGTAAGATCCCTCAAAGCACTGCCATTCTTAATAAACCAGAATGTTAATTTATTAATATACAATGAAAAATATCAAGTGGACAAAAATACTAAAATGCGTAGGTAAGTGAAGCCCCCCCTCAGGCAAAAAGGTTTATATGGACAGCAGCATTTTAAGATTCACATTTGTTTTCTTCCAGTCTCTTTTTAAATTCTTTTTTTTTTTTTTAAAGAAAGGGCAAACACCTAAGTTGGGGGGTGGTGCAGAGGGAGAGGGAGAGAATCTTAAGCAGGTTCTATGCCCAGCATCGTGCCTGAAGTGGGACTCTAGCTCACCACCCTGAGATCATGACCTGAGCTGAAATCAAAAGTTGGAGGCTTAACCCACTGAGTCTCCAATATCACCTTTATACCCACCCCCACTTCCCCACCTTTCTTCCCACATTTCTCTACTATTTCAAGTTTTGATCAATGTCCATAGGAAGAAATGCACTTACATCAGTCAACATGGAGGAATATAACTGAAACAAAAGTTTCACAAAACATTTCTTAATGCTAGTACATGTGATACACTCTAATTTATCTATTCTATTCTGTTTTGTTTTTTTTTAAGATTTTCTTTATTTATTTGACAGAGAGATAGAGAGAGCATAGTAGGCAGAGGGAGAGGGAGAAGCAGGCTCTCCACTGAGCAGGGAGCCCGATGTGGGACTCGATCCCAGGACCCTAGGATCAGGACCTGAGCCGAAGGCAGCCGCTCAACTGACTGAGCCACCCAGTTGGCCCCTGGGTTCTGTTGCTGTTATTTTTTTAATGCAGATCGCAAACTACCACAGGCACAACTTTAGGTTTGAAAAATGCTGATCTACTCTAGATACTTTTATGGCCAGTATTAATTCATCTTCCGTATTACCACTTATCATAAAATGTAAATCTATTTTACTCATCAGCTTAAAATACATAAAAAGTTCCCTCTGCCTTATCTGTAAAATACACATATAAATTAATCAATTAATTAAATAACTTTTCTTTAATTAGCCATTCATGTACTCAGCAACTATTTATTTATTTAAGATTTTTATTTATTTGACACAGAGAGAGAGTACAAGCAGCAGAGGGAGAAGCGACTCCCCGCTGAGCAGGGAGCCCAAAGTGCAATTCGATCCCAGGACCCTGAGATCATGACCTGAGCTGAAGGCAGCCACTTAATCCACTGAGCCACCCAGGTGCCCACAGCAACTATTTATTGAGAACCTACTGTATGCTAGGCACTGTGCTACATATTGGTATAGGGGTCCAACATAGGTCCTAATATTTTCAAGTCTACAATTCAGCTAAGACAGTTATTACAAAAATATTACACACTCTTTAGGAGTGCTCTTATCTACCACTCCAGCTTAATACACTCCCCCCTTCACTTTTACCACATTGCCGTAACTATTCTGAGTTGCACAAAGATCCCAGAAAAACCACATACTCTGGCTATTGTCCACCATGTTCCTTCTGATTAGAATGCCCTTCTTTCCTTTAATCATGTCACAAATTCCTCTTTAGCCTTCGAGAATCAACTCAAGTGTCTCCTCTAGAAACAGTTCTCCACTCCCCCTTTCCATGCCTTTTCTGTTGTCACTCCTCTCTTGTCATCATGTACAGGTCACATCCCTCCATTACAACGCTGGTCACATTGTTTTTAAGTTGTTAGTCTTGCCTAGACTATGAGTTATCTTTGTACCCACAGCATAGTTCATTGCTTACAGAATAATTTAACATATACTATAATTGCATATGGGTCAATAACTCCATTATGCTGATTACTCAATTCATCGATGTTTGAAAACATACATTTTTCTAGATTTTTACAGTAAATATATATATATTTTAAGGACTTTCTTTTTAAAGTCCTATTTAAATATATGGATGTTTTCCTTCATTAAAAATTTGCTCAGCAGCAGCCAGTCTGACTTGGGATATTTGTCTTGAAATTGATCCAATGAATATTCTCAATTTCAATAACTACTCTGGCAAGAAAAAGCATATAGGATTTCCAAAATCAATACATTAGGTCAGTGTCTGAGCACAGCACAGTTGATACAGGCAATGCAGTGTTACACCATGTGTTTCCATTTCTCAATGCTAATCATTTTTGATTTGAAGATAAACTTTCAGATGCCATTAATCTGTTTACCATCTCCCACCATCCCCCGATAGTGTTTTACATTGTCCTTTTCCAATAACCTGAGGAAATTTTGGTAGAGCAGAATGACTTTTTAAACAAGCAACCATTAAATAGGACATTGTTATATAAGAGTAACACCGAATACATACTGAACTCATGCAGGGAATAGTCTAAGGTTATCTATCCACTTTATCTTTTACCGTTATTCCAGTTAAGACTCAGATTTCCCAACTTCCACTTTTAGGTTTCTAAATCTGTTTGGGAAATCTATATTTTTCTAAATTCCATCACCGTTAAATATTTTCATTCATTCCCATTGCTACCACAGAAGTTCAAATCCAAACTGGTCTTAGGGAGCTCTGTTAGGGCTTAGAGACTTAGATGTCCCTACATATGAGGGACCCACATGCCCACATGCAACAGGCAGCTTAGGGGCAAATGTTTCAAGCACTCACCAGCCCTTTCCATGCCAAATACAGGTTTTCTTTAGACATCATCAAATATCTCAAGTTGAGATTTACATTTCTTACGATTATGTAATGTTTCGTGTCTGTTTTGTCTCTAATAGAATACAGCCCTTAAAATAACTGAGTTGTTCCCTTTTTAAAATTCTTATTACCTTGAACACAAAACGATATTAAGTGTTCACCAATAAAAGAGTATTTTGGACACCGCAGATGACCCCCAAATGATTAAAAATCTGCACAGGCCTTCGGGAAACTTGGTTTTCTACCAAATTGGAAAAGCTATAGTAATCTAATTATTTTCCAGAGTATATTTATTAGGGCGCAGCTCTTAAGAGAAGTAATAAAATAAGAAATTTTATGCCATTTTTGCTTAGGTGGTCTTTCATTTGCTAATGAGAAATATAAATTACTTGAATACAGCACATCTGTCGGAAAGGACTTAGCCCACACCTCTCGGCAGTATTTGATAAAGCCTAGATACCCCCTGTGACTTTCAGTTGGAACCCTACTTTTTCATCCTGGATTTCATTCCATAAAAGAGGAGTTTTAATTTCACTCTTGGGGAGTAGTTACACTG
This sequence comes from Ailurus styani, assembly GCA_002007465.1. NCBI lineage: Eukaryota > Metazoa > Chordata > Mammalia > Carnivora > Ailuridae > Ailurus > Ailurus styani. Next base: position 3,869,331 of record LNAC01000019.1, read on the forward strand.
GACTGCCTTTCTCCGATCCATTCTTTGGTTTGGCAGCGACAAGAGACCAGCAACCTTACCAAAACCTCCTTACTGTGGCACAACGGTAAGCTCACAGCCCAGCATAAAACGATGTAAATTTTAAAACACTGCTTACAGAGCATTCCCTTAAGGAAAAAAACAACGAAACTTCCCTCTGAACCCATTTTGCCGACGCCTGTCAGCACATAACCCGCATTCCCAGGATCTCCCATTTCAACAGTATTCTCCTTTCCTTCCCCCACCCCAAATCCTCCAGGGGGCGCCCCCGACACCGGGGTGGGGCCCCCACCAGCAGCCCGAGGCGAGAGCCCAGCGCCGACTCCGGACGCCGCGCGCAACCCCCGCCCCACACTCACCCGCCCGAGGCCACGGAAGTGCGGCCCCGTCCCGCCCCTTCCGCCGGACAGGGTTTGCCCCGCCCAGCGCTGGCCGCGGCGCGCAGGCGCAGGGCCCACAGCCGGACGCGAGAAGCCCAGCGGTGCCCGAGGGCCTGTCGGAGGCGTGAGGGCGGGGCTAGGGTCCCGGCGGACGTGGCCGCGGAATTCCGGCGTGTGTGGGGGACGCGTGTGCGTGAAGGCTGCGGGCGTGCGTCGGGGGTGGGAAGTCGCGCGGCGCCGGGAAGCTGTCGGGGAAGGTGGTTTACGGCTTTCGGGTTGCTTTTCTCTAGCTTCGCATTTGGTCGTCCGCCTGCAGATCTCGAGGGTAACATTCACACCCTCTCGGTCCTGGCGCTTTGAGAAGTCGGGGAGACGGACCGCAGGGCAGCGCGGGGGCCCCGCAGCGTTGGCGGTCCGCAAGCGCAGACCCCTTTCTTCCGATCCCAGAAGCTTCGAGCGTGGGGTAGAGAGCGAGACGTGGGCTGTTTGACAAACTTGTAACGTCAGAAAGACTCCAAACTCCGCGAAGCAATTTCCAGCCCATTGGAATAAATGCTCCACCGAAATAGAGCTTAAGTGTTTGAGCCATGGCCTAGTTTTTTCTCTTAAAAGTTACCATTCGTATTAACTTTTTAACTTGTACCAAAAGTAAGGACCCGCGATTGCTCTTGGAAAGTTACCGAGGGTCAAGTTTCCCGGTTGAAATGGAGATGAAAACGAACTTGCTTAATACTTGCTATTTCACGGCGGGACCGGAATGGTAACTAATTTTTTGAAAACCTGTTGGATTTGTATAATAAGTAGTAAAACCTGAGTTTTACATGAGTTCTAGGATTTTTAGGGAAAACAGATCTCCCAAGTGTAGGCTGTAATGTAATAAAGACAGCACCAATAGGCAATAAATAGCAAGGATCAAATTAATGGCAAATAGAAATGGTCATAACTGGAGGCTATATTTTAATTATCTGGAGCCAGGGCCACAGTCCGCACCCCTGCATCTGATATGCATACTTGCATGCATTTGTGAGGGGTTAGGCCTTCCTCAGCACTTGGTATGAGTTCTCTCTTGTTAGACATAGAACAGTAAAAAAAGAAAAAAGAAATGAACTCTTGGTTTTCATTACTGTATTCATTATTATTCAGACTAAAAGACCACCACGTTTTACCCCAATTGTAACTGATCCAAGTATAGTCAACTACAGAAAACTAAACATAAGTCAAAGTGAAGTAGAGGGCCTAGTGGAGAACATGGAAGCAGATCTGCTTTCAAATCTCAGCTCCTGAACACAGTAAATACAGTAAGGGTAAAAACTTGGTAGAGAAGTTACTTCATTTCTTTAAGTTGGGGATTAATGAACTGTACAGTGGTTTGTGTTTATTTATTTTTTGGTGTTAGATCTTATGAAAGCTCTGTTTGCATTACCTAAGGAGATGAGGAAGTTTATTAATTTAAAAATGATTTTCAGGGCGCCTGGGTGGCTCAGTGGGTTAAAGCCTCTGCCTTCGGCTCAGGTCATGATCTCAGGGTCCTGGGATGGAGGCCCGCATCAGGCTCTCTGCTCAGTGGGGAGCCTGCTTCCTCCTCTCTCTCTGTCTGCCTCTCTGCCTACTTGTGATCTCTCTCTCTCTGTGTCAAATAAATAAATAAAATTAAAAAAAAATGATTTTCAATCCTTACATGGTTTTTAGTCTACAAACTTAAACACTTTAGTTCGTTTCACCTTTTTTTTTTTTTTTTTTTTAAATCCAGGTGTTTCCTAAACTGTTGTGTGGAACCTTAGTCCTTTGCAAAATGTTAATGGATGCTTCATGGAAAAAATTTCCAGCATCAGTCCTGGGAAAACACACACCTGTTGCTATGAGGTTATTGCAGGTACATCTATGTAGCATTCCCGTCAAAAACATTTAGCCTGAATCTGTGAGGAACACTCAGTTAAATTCACAATGGGATATATTTGGACGTTTCAGTGTAAGGTAAAGAACAGAAGAAAAAAAAAAGGATCTGCAGTTAGGGCAACTGAACTAGATAGGATTGTGAATTTTATTTTTAAGTTTTAGAAGACCTTTTTGGACAATTGAGGAAATTTGAGCATGGAAACAAAATTAGATATATTCTTGACTTAAATTTCTCAGGTAGGATAAATTGTGTTTGTTACAAGAATGCTTTTGTTCTTAGAAGGTACATGTTCAAGTCTTTAGAGAAGAGGTCATGATACCTGTCTGGGAACTTCATTCAAATAGTCCATGCCAAAAAAAAGTATGTATGTAAAGAGAAGACAGCCCTGTGTTAATTACGGTTCTAGGTGAAGAGTATATGAATGTTCTTTCAACTCTTCTATAGGTTTGAAATTTTTAAAAATTGAAAATTGGAGAAGAAATTATAGCTAACAGATACTAGCTTTTCCTCTTTTTTTCTAACTAGCAATTACTTAAACACTACCAGTATATTTTATTTTTTTATTTATAGGAAAATACAAAATTCATTTATATACTAGTTTTCTTATAATCTGACCTTGAGAAATGGTGCACTATGTCTAAGAACTATAGGAAATTGAGAAATGACCTCATTCTTGAAGGCACGATATTGAATCTACATTGAGGCCTATTCACTAGAGGTACTAGAGGTTCAGGTACATCATGCAGTCATCCCTGCCCTATGCTGTGTATGTTGCATTAGGATTTTAACAATATTAATGAATTCTTGTAATCTGTTAATAGTTTTTAAAAATGCTCATTTATTTCTACAAATACTTCTTTACTGCTGTGTGCCCAGGCACTGTACTAGGTTCTAAAGGAAAAGCTGCCATCAGTAGTGTACAAAGTTCCTGCCCACACACAGTTTACATTTGGGGAACAAGAAAGAACACAGAGTACAAGCAAATACCTATCAAAGGATAAGTGCTATGTAGAATAATAAACTAGGGTTAAGAGATTAGGGGACACCAGGTAAGAGTGGGCAAATACTACTTTGTATAGAGTGAACAAAGAAGACCTACCTCACTGAGAAGGTGACATTTGAGCAGAGATCTGAAGAAAGTGAAGGAGTGGGTTGTGGACCTCTAAGTAAAGTGCGGAGTGAGAAGTGGACAGCATGCTTGGCATGTTTCAAGAATAGCGAGGAGACCAGAGTGAATGATAATAAGTAAGAGGGAGAGTCGTAGGCGATGAGGTCAGAGAGGTAGCCAAGGCCAGATTATGTAATATGCTTTCAGAGGTGTTATAGCTCCTTTTTAAATAGACTTATCTGGGAAGCCCTTGCTGTAGTGCTAGTATATGTAGAACATAGTAACTGCTAGCTGTTTTTGTATTCATTTTCTATTTCACAAACTTGGTGGTTTAAAAGAAAGCAGATTTATTATCTTGTAAGTCTGAAGTCCAACACAGGTCTCACTGGGGTAAAATCAAGATATCAGCTGAGTGCATTCCTTTCTGGACAGAATCCTCTCTAGGAAAGGGTGTGTTGCTTTGCCTTTTCATGCTTCTAGAGGCCACTTATATTCCTTAGCTTGTGGCCCCTTTCTGTCTTCAAAGCCGTTAACATTGGTCAAAGATTCTCCACTGTGAAGGATTCCTGTGATTAAATTGAGCACACCCAGATAATCCAGGGTAATCTGTCCATACCAGGGTTCTTAACCTTAATCACATCTGCAAAATCCCTTTATCCTTATAAGATAGCATTCACAGGTTCTGGCAATTAGGGTGTGAACATCTATGGGAGGGGCATTCTTCTTACCACAGTCCATCCTCTGACCCCCAAAGATTCATGTCTGTTCACATGCAGAATCTACTCACCCCTCCCTCCATTCTCCCCAGTTCTCAACATATTACAGCATTTCATCTAAATGTCAAAATTCCCAAACTTCGTGTAAAGTATTTATAGGTGAAGCTCTGAGTATAATCCATCCTGGGGCAAAATCCCTTTCCATTTATAGACCAGGAAAACGACGAGAAAACAAGAGGTCTGCTCCCAAAATGCAAGGGAAGAGGAGGCACTGGAGAGCAATTGCAGCCGTTCCCATTCACAAAGGGAGAAAACTGGAGGTTGGTTCTGCTCTCTGGGCTCAGGGCTCCACTCTGGGCACTGGAATCACAGCATGGACATCTTCGTGGGGCTATTATTATGCCCATCACTAGGACTGTTATTAGATTTAGTATTATTTTTTTACTAATCTTCATTCATTAGTGGTCCCTCTGCTCTTTAAGTTTCTCCATTAGCCCCAGTCAAGACGTTAATTACCTTTACACAAATACAAAGTCAGTACTTGAGTTGTTCACCCCATTTTAAGGAACTTTATTGTACATCATTTCATGATAAATGCAAATATCCCATCCAATTTCTCTTAGGTGAAAAAGAATGTACTCCCAATTTTATATACAGATATTTTCTTTATCTGCAGATAAAGAATTTAAATAAAATATTTAAATTTATAAATATATTTATAAAAATATTTAAAATTATAAATATAAATAAAATAAATATTTAATTTATTCTAAAATTATTGATTTCTAAAAAAATAAAATTATTGATTTCTTTCAGGCCCAAGGTATCTATATTATGCTTCATTTTATGGGATAAGCAAAGTTTTACAACTTCTAAGGTCATCACTCTTGCCCTTTAAGGACACTGGAAACTCATTTCTGCCTCCCAGCAGGTGGCAGCAAATCAATATTCGATAAGGTGCAGTAAAATTACTGTAATTTTCTTGTCCTGATAAACGTTCTGGATGTTGCAGACTGTGGCTATTCTTAGCTAGAAGAGTAAAAAGACTATTTTTACCAGATTATAAAAATTTATATCAGTGTATTAACTACTTGGGAGAATGTACTTAATTTATGTGACTAAATTTTATTATGTAGTTATATTAATATTCATTGTCTCTCATAGAACCCAAAGTCCATTTGTAAGCAGTTTTGTTGGAATAACAATAATGCTCATATGTTCTCTCCATAGATAAACAATAACTCTCCATAGCCATTATTTGGCTAATATTCATCAACACAACACAGCATTCAAAATTTATGGGATACAGATAAAGTATTCTTAGAGGAAATATGTATTTCCCACTAATTTTATTCTTTTATTAAAAAATAATAGTTAATTAATGATCTAAATCAAGGTCAGCAAAATGATCCATGGGCCAAATTTGGGGCAGAGCCTCCTTTTGTAGACCCTACGAAGCTCTTAACAGAGCTAATTTAAAAAACAGAGATAAATTACCAGTATCTGGAATGAAAGATCACCGAAGATCCTACAGACATTAAAGCACTAATTCTCAACCAGAGGTGTTTTGCCCCCCAAGGAACATTTGACAATGTCTGGAGACATTTTTGGTGATCACACCTGGGGAGGCTGCTGCCAGCGTCTAAAGTGTAGAAGCCAGGGACGCTGCTTTGCACAGGAGAGTTCCCTACAGCAATTTTCTGGCCCCAAATATCAATAGTACTGAGGCTGAAAAATTCTAATTAAAACCATAGAAGGAGACTATTAAAGTTTAGGTTAATAAAATTTGATAACTTAGAAGAAAGGAATAAATTCTTTGAAAAACAAAACTTAACCAAAATTGACTAAAGAAGAAGTGGAAAATCTTAGTTGTTCTACATCTATTACAGAACTTGAATTCACAATTAAAGAAAATTCCAGGCCCAGATGCTCTCACTGGGGAAGTTTTTCAATTCAAAAACTATATACTGTCAATCGTATATAAACTCTTAGAGAAAACAGAGGAGGAGAGAATACTATCCCACTAATTTTATAATAATAGCATAACCATGATAGACATATCTGACAGCAACATTAAAAGAAAAAGATCACAGGCCAATAATCACTCATGAATATAAATGCAAAAATACTATATAAAATACTAGCAGATTGACCCTAGCAATAACGGATAAAATACAATGGTCAATTGGGGTTTTTCCTAGAATGCAAGATTTGCTCAACATTTAATAAGCTAAACAATGTAGCTTACCATGTTAACAAAAGAGAAAAAATGTTATGATCATTTCAATAAACTTAGAAAAAGCATTTGACATAATTTATTGCCAACTTATTTAGAAAACATCCACAAAGCTAGAAATAAAAGAGAACTGACTTCATTTTATAAAGAGCATCTATGAAAGACCAATAGCTGCTATCACGCTTGGTGGTGAAATATTCAATCCTAGGATTAGGAAAAAGTTGGAAGTGTCTGCTCTCCTCACTTGTGTTCAACTTTGTGTCAGTGGTCTTAGATACTGCAATAGGCAAAAATAAATTAAAATTATTCAAGTTGTAAAGATAAGAGAGGAAGAATAAAACTATTTACAGGGGTCTATGTAGAAAGTTGTTTTTATTTATTTATTTTTAAGGATTTTATTTAATTATTTGACAGAGAGAGTGCGCACAAGTAGGCAGAGTGGCAGGAAAAGGAGAGGGAGAAGCAGACTCCCCGCTGAGCAGGGAGCCTGATGTGGAGCTCAATCCCAGGACCCTGAGATCATGACCTGACCCAAAGGCAGACAATCCACTGAGCCACCCAGGCGTCCAGAAAGTTATTTTTAAAAAACTTTTAATTATTTGTCTTTAGATTAGTAACTGTCCATGTAGAAAGTCTTTGAAATCTACTAGAATGAATAATTGAAATTAGTGAGCTCAGGATAACAGATCAGTACACAGGAATCATCATTTCTATATATTAACAAGCAGCAATTAGAATATGAACTTTAAAATACAACATTTAAAAGAGCATTATAAATACTAGGGATAAATTTAATGAAAGACAGGCAAGAACTGTACTATTCTGAAACATTGCTGAAATAAAAGACCTAAATAAATGGATACGTGTGGGGATCTCTCTCTCTCTCTCTCTTTCTCTCCCCCTCTTTCCCCTACTTGTGCACCAGAACATATACCAAGAAAGACTATATGACTATATTCTGGGCTATAAAACAGACTCAATTGATTTGTAAGGATTGAAATCATGCAAAATATGTTTCCTGACCACAATAAGATTAAAATAGACGTCAATAATACGTTTCTGGAAAATCCCCAAATCTCAGTAATCAAAGGCTCAGATTTTCTAAACTGCTGGCCACAGAAGTTCAGGCTGACAGTGAAGACATGTTTCTTCTTTCCACAGCCAGTTGATTCACATAGGAATTGAGTGTGGACACATTAGTGCCACGTTCTAACGAACCGCGCTAGGCCGGCACTGCCCTGAGATTGGGGTACGCTGCGAGCAACTATAGACTGCTGTTGTGTACATGAATCTTGCACTGGAACAGAGTTACAACATATTTAAAATTCATGAGCTCATTCCCATTCCTTGCTTTCTTTCCCTCACAGCCTGAAAATACTGATGAAAAATCTGGGAACAAGACTGTGGGTGTAGTTGACAAAACAGAAAAGCTGTTCCTGGACAGCTTTTGATGAATTTAATAAGTAGAAAGATAACTAACATAGACTACATTTGCATAATGGCATAGCAAAAATTCACTGAATGATGCTAACTCTCTGGGGAAACTACACTTTGGAAGTTGAATGTAAGACACTGGTCCTGGCAAGACTATCCACTCTAAGGATGTGCATGGTTTTAAAAGTTGGAGGGGGACGGATACCCCACATGCTTTATTCTCACTGATCTTAAATATCTTTCATCCTATTTTTCTGGAAATAATTAAAATTCATTTTCCAATAGAAAAATTTTCAGCATCTGGAGTCATCCAAATGTATCTCTTTCAAGGATTTATAAAAGTATACAGTTCTCTTTAATAGACCTTCACAAGGAGATGGGACTACAAATCATGTTTAATATTAAAAGGTGTTTTTCACCCTTGGAAAGATTTTAGGTTAACTCCCCCCACAATTATTTACTTTGGCTGTCAATTATGGTTAATTTAACCAGATAATTTTCAAATTTCACTTTGTAAGAACCATTTAGAAGAGCTTTCTTGCCAGAAGTTTCCTTCCTTTTTTCTAAAAAGGCATTATTTAAATGTTCTTTCAATATCCACCTTTTGCAGGTTTAACTTCATGCTACTTCTGATCACTCTAAAGATAATTATACCATTTTGGTATAATGTTATACCATTTTGGTATAATTTTCTAAAATCTCAAGGGAAGTCTTCTTTTCTGATACTCATTCTATTCCAGATTTGAACATAAAGAAAAAACCAAATGTGATAGTTTGTTAACAGTCGATCATAACTGATATTATTGAGCCATTTGATGGCCATTGTGCTATTATTGTAATAGTAAGTGTTTCTCTCAACATTCCTATGAGATAAATACTACTGGTATCCCTATACTTATGAGGACGCTGAGACTCAAGGAGATTAACCAAAGTGCCCAAGGTCATATCATATTGACTACGAAAGCCAGGGTTTGAGCTCTTGTAACTGACTACAGTGTCCACATAATCCATCATTGGTGATTACAGGCTCTCATTTTGCTGTGCTTTAACTAAAGTATTAGGACTACTGTTTCAGATCCCCCAACTTATTAGGACTCCAATTTCAGGGCTCTCTCTCTTTCTAAAATGTACTATAATGGTACCTTGTCTTCCTCTATATGGCCGGTTTTCCAATGTGATACACAATTTCACCACATGATGGCGCCAATGAAGTGAGAAGCCTCGTGCTGCTAGTATTTGACATTAGGCTCAGACCTAAATATAAAGGTCAACAGAAAATAATTAAAGGTGTTAAAAAAAAAAAAGAATAAAAAAAGTGGCCACAAAGAATGACAGTCTAGAATATCTTTTTAAAACATAAGGAATGAAAAGATCATCACTATAAAAAGGGTAAGAGTGACTCATAAAAGTTAAAAATAAAAAGATAAAAGCTGAGCCTTTGTACTCATAAAGAAGTATGTGGGACAGATGTCAGAGACTTCCCATAGGAAGGAAAACACCAAAGGAAATGAACTAAATGAGAGCAGGTGACTTACAAAAAAAAGAAGAAGAAGAAGAAGAAGAAGAAAGAAAAGAAAAAAAGAGACCAGCTGTATAGTGATGTAGCTCCAGGGTCAAATGGAGAAGTGTTCCAGTAAGATTCCACAGTAAGTGCAAAAGCGGTGGCAAAAGCCAGTGAGTAAGGATTTTTAGAGAACCTTTTAATAGACATCACTATTTCTTTTTCTAACCAAGATACGTATTACCGTTTTTTCCCTTGCAATATCAAAGATATAACTTACTGTGGAAAGAACCAGCACTGTTTTTCAGAAATTTACCGACGCCAAGTCTGTATGCATTCTGTTCATTACAGCTGTTCCAGTGACTCAAAATATGAGCCCTGGACAATCCACATCACCTGAAGTTGTTATAAATGCACCCTCTTTGGCCCCATCCCAGACTGAATCAGGAACTCTGGGCATGGGGCCTTTCAGGTGCTTCCGATGCAGCTGAAAGATCAAAGTCCAACTGTATCGCTTAAGAAAAACAAAAGAAGAAAAGAAATCCATCAAAACATTATTAATATAGAGATATTGAAAATTATAATATTAAAGGAATATTAAGTAAGTAATGAAATGTTATCAGGGCATTCAAACAACCCTGATGGAGAGTTTTTGATGGAAAATATATATCCTAGTGGAAAATTCAGAATACAACATTGATCTCAATCATGTAAACACAGTCATGGAAGAAATAGAAGGAGACAAACAAGACCAGTTCGCAGTGGCTGCCTTGGATGGGATTATGTACAGCTTTTTTTCCTGCTTCTTTATATGGCAGGTGCTGTTTTCAAAATTTCTATGAGGAGCCGTTTTACAAAAAAAAATAAATCTTATCAATATAATGATTTTTTTTAAAGTAAAGAAAGAGAGACTTTCTAAAGTCAAAATATTATTTACAGATTATATTCTTGCCTATTTTTCCCCTCTGTATGTGGTTGATTAGGAAAAAATTGACACAGTGACCATCCCAAGCATACAGAAGAAAGGCAGTCATGATGTTGCTTACTGGAGAGACAAAGCACAGAATGACATAGAGTTGATGTATCAGTGTTGAAAATGGTACAGGAAATAAAAATTTGAGAGGGAGAGAAAATAATCTTTTTACATACACTAACCATGTGCTTTACACTTTCAGGTATCATTAGTTAGTGAAAATATTAAGCATTCTAATGTAAAGGAAAATGTCTTCAAATTTAAAAGAGAATAGGCTTAAACATGTTACCCCTGAGAAAGCTTCTTATTCTGTCCCTATGTCATTTGAATTAATGGCCTGACAAACAAGTAGGGAAAAAATTTCTTCCTATGACTACAGTTTTAAAGATTAATACCTATGTTTATGAATATCTTGAATTTTAAACCCTACATATGATTCTTTTCTTGACAAGTGCCAGTGAAATATATGTTAAAACTGATAAATATAGTAGGCCACAAAACCTCAGTAATTTTTTTTAAAATCTGAAACTAAACAAGGCTGCTCTCTCTAAAAATAATAAAATACAATCAAAATCAATAATAGACAAAAAACAAGAAGGAGAAAAAGGGGTATTGTTTGAAAACTGAGGAGGGAAATGATTCCAAATAAGTCTTAGGGTAAAAAGGAAATCAAAACAAATCAAAAAAGGAAATCAGAAAAGGCACATGTGAAATAATAGAACTAATGGGATGCATCCAAACTTGAAGTCAGAAACACATATATTATTTAAATATTTTCATTACCTAAAAAAGAAAACTTAAAGGTAAATAAAGTATTCAACTCAGTAAATTAGAATTTTTTTGTTGTTAGAATTTTTTTTTAGAAAGACTTTTTAAAAAATAATAAGAAAGCAAATAAAGGTTAAGACCAGAAATTAAAGAATTGTGAAATAAAAACTATTAGAGGTAGAAGTGGGCCAAGAGTTGTGTCATTGGAGGAAAAGTACTACAGAAATGCCCTGGAAATTCTAATTCTCACACGCACACACACACACACACGCATTAAGAATGAGGAAGGGAATAGAAACACAGGTTGAATATAGTTTTTTAAACTATAAAATAAGACCTACCTTTCCAATGATATGGCAGGCTACATTATTCAGAGCAACCCTCCCAGCTGGAGGGAAGAAGAACTTAAAATAATTAATAGCACACACACACACACACACACACACACACACACACACACACAAAACAGTTCTTTTTTTTTTTTTTTTAAGATTTTATGTATTTATTTCACAGAGGGAGAGAGATCACAAGGAGGCAGAGAGGTAGGCAGACAGAGAGGGGGGAAGCAGGCTCCCCGCTGAGCAGGGAGCCCGATGCGGGCCTTGATCCCAGGACCCCGAGATCATGACCTGAGCCGAAAGCAGAGGCTTTAACCCACTGAGCCACCCAGGCGCCCCACAAAACAGTTCTTAAAAGCAACACAGATCTGATGAGACAGTAAGGAATTCCCAAGCCAAAATCTAAACAGAGAAGGACCCCCAGAAATGTTAGCAGAGCACTTCAGTCGCTTTGCCCTAAGAGCACTTGCTTAACTAGGCAAACTTACACTTTAGTGGCCTTGCAGAGTGTGGATAATATGAATCAAAGCCTGGGGTTTACCCACAGTGAAGATCTAGATAAAGCCAAGATACTCAAGGGATATTCCCTCACTCTAAGGATGAGCCAAAAGTTAACCTACTCCACTTCTGCAAGGAAGGTTGCCTTAGCTCTAAGCAGAGCAGGGATGGGAAATAAAAACAACCCCTGAGAAGTTTTAACCAGATGAACGCATACCATAGTTACATCACCACGGTGGTTCCGGAACCCTTACGCCATGAATTTAAGCTGTTTCTGAACTGATAGTGTTCCTGTGTACCAGGCAGAGGCAAAGATATCTTCCCTTTTGGCCTGTAGGAATCCTTAAAAATAATTTTCCAAGGGAAAACAAAAAGCAGTTCACAGTCAAAATTAACAGAATGCCACAGGGAAATCACAAAGAACAAAACCCAGCAGAAACAACAAACTGCAGACACAAAAAACATACGTTGAATATAGCTATTTGAATTTCAGAGACACATAATACAATTGCTATGCTTACTATGTTTTAAAAAAATGAAAAACAAGCTTAAAATGTTTTCAGAGAATAGAGAACTATAAAATACAAGCTAGCACATTTGCAAGAGAACTAAACAGAACTTGTAGAAATAAAAAATAGTTAAAATAGAACACTCAACTGGAGATTTAACAATATATTAAGGAATAGTTGAAAAAAGAATTAGTGCATTTGAAGATAGATAAGAAATTATTCTGAATGCAGAGATGCATAGAGGTATTAGGTATGAACAAGAGTTTATGTATCATGGAGCTTAGAGTATTAATGTCTGCCACACATCTAATATCAGTTCCAATTAAAGAGGAGAGAAAAAGAGGTATGGCATAAGAAAAAGAGATAATGGCATAAGAAAAAGAGAATTTTCCAGAAGTACTCAAAACACTCAAAGTAAATCTCTATCTAGAAACATAGTGTCACTGCAGAAAGCAAAAAGTTAAGATTTTAAAAGAAGCCAGAAGGGGAGGAAAAAAGACATATTCAAAAGATCTTCAATTAGATTGACAGCAAATGATGAAAACCAGTATATTTGAAATATCTTTAATATGTTGAAAGAAAATCACTACTAATCTATAATCCTACATCCAGTAAACATTTTTAAACAAAAACAGAGAGAGTTTACCACCACTGCAAAATCCCAAAAAAGAAATTGCAAAAGATAATAATTTGGACTGAAGGAAAGGGATCTGAAAGGAAGAGTCTGCTAAGCAAAAGGAAATAAAGGGCAGAGGAAGGGCCAAATGGTTTGAGTAAATGTGAACAAGTATTGCATGTTTCAAACAAAAATGATAATGTTGAGTGGAATGAAAAACAACTTAGACTTAAAATCTATTAAAATAATGAAATGTTATTTGGGCACAAGAAGTAAGTGGACTTAAAATTGTTGTAGGTCCTTATAGATAAATATATTGATTAAATTTGGGTTTCAATAAGTTAAATATTTGTATTGTAATTTCTATGTAAAAGGAATGGGGAAAACTGAAGTGATAATAATGACCCAATCAACCCAAAAGAAGACCCAAATGTAGAGAAAAAAACTAGAAGAAATAAATAAAGCACAAAATAAAATAGTTATTTATAATTGTTTACACAGATAAGCCTCTTATCTATTAGGAATTATATTTAGTGTAAATGATTAAATACTCAAGTTAAAAGATTGTGAGACTGGCTTTTTAAAAATCAAACCATATGCTTTTTACAAGGGGCATATCTAAAATGTGAGGATACAAAAGTGTCGAAAGTTGGAAAATTGGCGAAATTCAAATAAGGTGTGTGGTCAGTATTTAGTATTATATAAATATTAATTTCTTGGTTTTGTTACTAGTACTATGATTATGTATATACTGTTAAATTAGGCAAATCTTGATGAATGGTATATGGGAACTCTTTGTACCATTTTTGCAACTTTTCTTTTTTCTTTCTTTCTTTGAGGGTGGGGAACAGAGCGGGGAGGGGCAGAGGGAGGGAGAGAGAGAATCTTAAGCAGGAGCCTGACTCAGGGCTCAATCTCACAAACCTGAAATCATGACCTGAACTGAAATCAAGTTGGCTTAACCAACTGAGCCACCTAGGTGCCCCATTTTTGGAACTTTTCTAAAAATTTAAAATTATTTCAAAATGAAGTTGTATATATGTAAGTCTTATGATGATGCAATAATGCCACTCACAGGTGTACACCACAAAGAAATGTTTGCAGTCATGTCCCTGCAGACCTGTATAAGAATGTTCGGGGGCATCTGGGGGTTGCAGTTGGTTAAGTGTTCAACTCTTGGTTTTGGCTCAGGTTGTGATCTCGGGCTCATGAGATTGAGCCCCGCATTGGCCTCAGCACTATGCATAGAGACTTGCTTGAGCATCTCTCTCCCTCTCCATTTGCCCCTCCTGCTTGTGCTCTTGCTCTAAAGTAAATAAGTAAGTCTTTAAAAAAAGAATGTTCACAGAAACATTATATCCTAAAATAGAAACAAATGTCCATTAATGGTAGAATAAATAGTGATATTTTCAAATAAATAAACTGCTACAAGAATGAGCTCTAATGAGTCACAACAACAAAATATTCAGGGAAAGAATCTAGACATAAAATCTTTATGCTACATGATTCCATTTAAAGTTCAAAAACAAGCAAATTATAATGTTTATGTATACATACCTGGGTGGGGAAACTGAGGTGAAAAGTAGAAAAGTGATTCTCTTAAAAGTCACTATTATGGTTGCCTTTAGGGGTTGGAGGGAATTGCATTTGGGGAGGAAGGAGGGAGCTGATAGAAGGCTTAGAAGGTCCGTGCCCCTTCCCCATATACTCTGCTCCATGCACCTTCTCATCTGGCTGCTGATTTGTACCCTTTATCCTATCTTTTAATACACTGGCAAACGAAGTGTTTCCTTGAGTTCTGTGAGCCACCCTAGCAAATTAAAAGCCCTAAGGGGGAGGTCGCCAGAACCTCCAATCTGGGGCCAGTGGGGTCACAAGCAGGTTACCAGCCTGGGACTTACTTGCCACTGGCATCTGGAGTGGGGCGTGCGTGGGGCACAGTCCTGTAGAACTAAACCCTTAACCTATGGGATCTGATGCTGTCTCCAGGTAGATAGTGTCAGAATTGAGTGCTTTGTGTGGGGTTCCCTCTAACCCACTGGGTCTGGACAACCCCAAAAGAACTCGTATCATTAAAGGCAGGGCACAATGGAAGGAAAACTCTGAAAGTAGAGAGGAGATGAACTGATTTAGGACCCAGGGCAGGAGAACATCTAACCCGTTTACCCAGTTTTGTCGTTGCTGTCATCTGGCCCAGAGAAGTCTTTTCTAAAGAACTCCAGTAGTAGATAAACAGCTTTGTTCCGAAGAAGTTTGAAGCAAAGAAAACTTAGGGTTACCAGATTTAGCAAATAAAAAGACAGGGTCTAATGCAACATTCCAAATACTAAAAATGTTTTTATTGTTTATCTGAAATTCAAACTTAACTAAGCATCCTCTATCTTATCTGGCAACCTAACCTTAAACCTGTATACATTTGGACTTCCAGAAGTTCAGTGGTTACGGTACCACAATTATCTTAGGGCAATGGTTCTTAACTTTGATGACAGATTATAATCAGCTAGGGAGCCAGGATCTCAGGGGTGGGAACCAGGCATCAATATTTTTATAATCAACCCTCCCCACCCTCTAGCCCTCTCCCAGCTAGGTGGTCCTAATGTGCAAGGTGTAAAAAAACTGGATCAATGTTTTCAAATGTTTAAATATTCTCCAGTTTACACAAATTCCATAAATGAAAACTCAAATTTCCAAAATAGCACACCCCAGTAGCCATGCAAATCTGATCAAATTTAATGTCTTAAATCTAATTTTATGTCTTAAAAATACATTGTCTTAAATTGACAGGAGTGCTTGCAGTGTATCTGACATGACCACATCCCTTTATAGGGAGGCTGGTTTTTATGACATTTTTCTGGAAACATTCAAGCTTCCTTTCCTTTCATTCAGGAGAAAATTTGCTAAACGTGGTAGCATAAAAGCAAGTGAGGGCTCTTGCCTAAACTGGGATGAAAACCAATTCAGTGTATTTTTTAAATTGTATTTGGTGATGGACTTTTATTTCAAAGTAGAAGGAAATAAATTTTTTAAAAACAGATTATATTAAAGAATGAGAATTGCCTTGAAGCGTAATTCAATATTTATCAAATTGTTTGCGTATTTCTGCTGAACTTGGAAAGAGTAGCTTTGGTTTTAGAAGACTAATATTAAACTGTCTATGATAAATATCCTTAGTCCCCTTTACACCAAATTCAAATGTGCTTATTTTGTTTCTTTTCAATTTCACAAAAAAGGGAGACAAGACCCAACTGCTGAATGTTTTTTTTTTAAACCTCAAACACTATTTCAGCTTGTTAGAATAAATAAGAAATGTCTGTTTATTTAATCAAAAGAACTCCATTGGCTGTGTTAGCCTGTCTTCCTACTGATAGTGAAGGCAGCTATACTTACAAAAGGAAAGGATCAAAATTTGTGGGTTCAATTTCTCCAACATTTTCTAGTCTATTCAGACAGTCCTTCGGAGTGTCAGTCAGTGTTTTGAAAATGGTTTCTTCTGAGCCTTGAAGTAATCATTTCCTGCCTCACATTTTAAACCGTTCTTTCCTCCCTAGGGATAATCGATGGAATGCCTCCAAAATACCTCCCGATTATTGATTAATGCAAATTGCTGACTGGAAAGAGAAGTTACCCTAAAGCCAGAAGTCTCATGGGGAAAGCCCGCTGGTCACCCCGACATGGCTACTGGCGTGTGCCACTCATGATCAACTGCTCCACTCCATCCGGGATCAAACTTCAGCCTGACAGACTCACTTGATTTATGATCTTTCAGGTAAGGACTCATTTTAAGGACACTCATCGACGCTAGTGAGTGTGACCAGAATGCCACACACTTACTGATTGGTTATAAAAATATAACATGTACTTGTCAGTAATTCTCTTTAGAGGCCAAAATTTCCATTTGAGGCCAAATTTCAATCAGAAGAGGAGTGAGGTGGTTTTAGCAGTTGGTGTCATTGATCTATATTACCTGACACACCAGCTCCATTTTAGGGTTTTATCTCCCATGTGGCTGATCACCAGTTTTGACTGACACATACTTTTTTTCTTTGTACATGTATCTAAACATTCAGTCAGATGACAGTGGAGTGTTGTTGGGCAAGAGTACTTTTCTTTATCCCCATGGTGAGCTTGTGTTATTGACGAAATGATGCTTCATGAGTTTTTTAATGGCTTACTCCAGAGTGTAGTCATATTTTCCTCTTTTTATATTCTGAGAAGCATCTTGACACTGAACAGAAGCTGCATGAGAACAGAACTCTTGTCTGTCTCATTCACTAATATACTTCTGGAGTCTAGAACAGTGCCCAAAATGTAAACCCTAATAATAATAGTAATAGAATGAAGGAATAAACACTGTCTTTAGTTATTTTTACATTACACAAATGTTATTAGAAAAAAAGAGCATGTCCTAACTACCCGTGGATTATTCATCTTTGAGGATCTCAAAGGAAATAGCTTGCACAGTACTTGCCTTTGACCCCTCAGTTTAAATCAGACCTTTCCATCCCCACCCACCACTTTCTTATTCTCTCTCATCTTTTTTTTTCCTTCAGCACTTACCACAGTTGGTAGTTTGCAATTTATTTGTGCTTATTTATTTAAGATCTGAATCATAAGTTCTGGAAGATAAAGACTGTCTGTTATATATATATAGTCTATATCTATAGCCTACGGTTATGCTATGGGCTTCATGATATTTAATAAAAATCCCTTGATTTGGGTGCCTGGCTGGGTTAGTTGGTTAGGCGTCTGCCTTCGGCTCAGGTCATGATCTCAGGGTCTTGGGATCAAGTCCTGCATTGGACTCCCTGCTCAGCGGGGAGTCCACTTCTCTCTCTGTCCACCCCCACCCCTACCCCTCCTCTCTCTCTCTAAAATACATACATAAAATCTTCAAAAAAAAAAAAAACCCTCTTGCTCTATCTTGAAGTCATAGGAGGAATAACAAATGCCTTGGGGATTTTGGATATCAGGCGAGTTGGATGATGAGTTGTTTTGGCAGGTAGCTATCCCAACACCCCAAAATCATACCCCACAGGGAAGTACTGCTCACAGGCAAACCGTGGATCATTGGTGTTCCCCCAGCTGTCTATAGAAGGAAAGAACAAGGAAACAATTTCACATTCATTTTGTAAATTTGAAGGTTAAGATTAATTTATTATGTTTTCTAGAAATCTAGTTGCATACTTAATCACTATGTTCCTAAAAGTTGTTTATCCCAGCTACTATTCTGTTCATTTTGCCTTGACTACTGAATTTTTTATATTGAAGTGCTATTTACCTCTGTTAATTTTACATGATATATTGCATGTTATGATGGCTAAGTGCTTAAAGGTAGTTAAGTCTAAGAGTCATGTTGCAATGATAATATCAACATAACAGAGCCACTGTAAACGGTGAAGAGGAGTCCAATGCAAATATCGAACGTGAAACCGTGTGTGCTAGAACAAGGGAATCTTGATGAATATGTGAAAATTGGATTTTATCAGACCAGCAATCAATTTGCCTCTAGTTTCTATTGCATTGTCTGTTACAAAACTTTGTTAAGGAATGGCAAGAAGCCACAGAAGCTTTTGCATTGCTTTCAAAGTACCATGACCTTTCTGATAAACCAATTGAGTTTTTCCTGAACAAGCACAAAATAATGCTTTCTAATATGAAATTGATAAATTTTGTCATTTAAAGGTGAAGAGACCCAACCTAAAGAAACATTATTCGAAATTGTACAGCGAAGACCAAAACCAACAACGACAGTAACAAATAAGGAAGTCACATTGTTGCTACAAAGTTTATAAATCCAGCTGTAAGGCTAATGATAATTACCATGCCCAGGAAGAAACTTAAATTAGCTACTGGGAATTTCATAACCAGAGAGGGCCATTGTACATCATGTAATATTCATGGCATACAGCACAGAAGGGCAATGTCTATCATGAGTGCCTGCTAGCAGACATTTGGCTTACATTTGGAAAGAATCACAGATGCGCAGAGTATCAGTCAACACTTGGCAGAAATGTGCAGAAATGAAGACAAGGGAGGTGCTCAGGGACTCACTGGTGAGTTTAGCACTCCACCCTTGTGCGGGAGGAGATCATGTCAGGCAGTTGGCAATTATTTTGTGAGCCATGATGCAGGCTGGAAAGACCCCCACAGCACCAGTCATGTTTTCAACAAGGAAGTGTTTGCCTGTTGGAGAAATTGTCCCTTTACCTATTGCTTCATCTCAGGACGTGGTTGGTGAACATAGTTAATGTGTTCAAACTGTGGTTGCTGAGTGTTTACCTTTGCAGCCTGCTTTGTGAAGAAACTGGCAGTCAGGACAAGCCTTCTTTTCCACACAGAAGTAAACTGTTTATCAAGGTGAAAGTGTTTAGACAAGCTTTTGAAATCGGGGATGAGATAAAAGCATTTCCTCACGACACAAGTGATGGCAATTTTTTTTAAAGTAGTTTTTTCAACCGACACATTTCAATGATATATCTATTTTTAATAGCCTTAGGCTATCACGCCAGAGTATAAATTTTCTCATTTTAAATGTTGTTACTATCAGGATTCCTTAAGAAGACCGAACTATGGTGTAAATCTTTTAATCAACAAATTTGATTTTAGCACTTGATCTTTTTCATTCATTGGGGAAATCCAAGACAGTATGGGACATCCTTATATGTCATATTCTCCAAAAATAAGATTAATAAAAGAAAGCAATCCAAATGCTTTTCCCAAACTAGAAAAACACTTTTGAGAGCCAAATGAAATCAAAGTGGGGTATTCCATTTACCATCATCTCTGAGGTTGAAACCAAACATTCCAGGCATTATGTATGGGCCTCCTTTTTTAATTTTTCACATAGGATTTTGTGGGACCTGTGGTCTGGGAAGCACACTTTGGGAGAGGCCACCCCTACAGAATTTCGATATTGTGATTTATAATAAGAAGCACGTACGTGGCCTTCATCCCCATTTCTGGCACAGAGCCCCCCAAACCCTTGGAATTTCCTAAGTGATAAGAGCAATAAAAGTGTGTTGATACGCATAACAAACCCTTTTCAACCTCGCCTGAATTTATGTTAATGAGGTGACTTCTGGAAAGTGTCTAAGGCGGGGGGCTGCCTGCCAGGGGAATCAACCAGTTAAGAGGGTTGAAACTTCGTGTTCTATCCCACTCACCTCCGAGATGGGCGAGGAGCTGGAGGTTGTTGAATCAATTGCCAATGGCCTGTGATTTAAATCAATCATGTCTATATACTGAAACCTCCATAAAAACCCCAAAAAGATGGGGTTTGGAGTTTCCGGGTTGCTGAACATTTGCAGGTGCTGGGAGAAAGGCATGTTCACAAAGAATGGAAGTTCTGCCCATTTCCCCCCACCTTGCCCTATGCATCTTTCCATCTGGTGCTGGGTTGTAGCATTTGGTAAAAAACCAGTGATCTAGTAAGTAAAATGGTCCTCTGAGTGCTGTGAGCTGCTCTAGCAAATTAACCGAGCCCAAGGACGGGGTTGTGGGAACCTCTGCTCTATAGCTGGTGGGTCAGAAGCCCAGGTGACAGCCCGGTGAGTTGCATTTGGCATCTGAAGGGGGGGATGTCATAGGACTGAATCCTGACCCTATGGGATCTGAGGTGATCTCCTTATAGTGTCAGAATTGAATTGAATTGAATTGAATTGAATTGAATTGAACTGAATTGAATTGAATTGAATTGTAGAACAACTGAATTGTAGAAGGTGGTGTTAGAGAATTGCTTGGTAGTAGGAAAAAACCCACATGTTGGAATTGGTGTCAGAATGAAAGGAATCATTTATATTGCCACTTCTTTGCTTTTCACCCCTGTTTTATGTAATCACTGCAGGTTATCAGTGGCTCAGTTGCTATCAAATGATCTTAACACTTTTTGTTACACAGTATGTTAAATGACATTAATTGTTATTTTCTTATTAGAAAAGCAGTGTGATCTTATGGAAGAAAAATTGGAAAACACAGATCAGCAAAAAGAGTAAAACACCCATGATCCCACCATTTTGGGGTCATCCCTGTCAACAACTCCTAGGTATCAATTCAGCCGTCTTATCATAAATATACACATTTATGTACTACAAGAAGACCATTTCGTACACACTTTTGGAAACTTGATGTTTAAATTAAAAGTCTACCACAAACTTCTTCCCATGCCAGTATTTGTCTACAGTATCATTTTTAAAGGACTAAAATTTTCCATATTTGTAAATACATTAAGTATAATATTAAAATGCAGGTCTGAACCATTTGTGCAGACTTCATAGGTTCAGGAAATACATAAACGCCTTCATTCATTTGATCTCTTCTGGGTTGCATTTTAATGCCATTTTTAAGGATGGATTCGGTCAGCTTTTCCTAATCCCTCCACAGCTGCATTTTGACTATTTAGATAGAGCCACAGCCGATCAACATTACGTGTGTCTCTAACATATTTGCCCATAGCCTAGTTCTTAGATGGATCCTGAAAAGTGACTATAATGTCTAGAGACACCTGTTAGCAATTCACGTATATTTATTTGTGCATTGGTTGTCATCTCTTGCGCACTCTGGACGCCGATGGTGGTTAGCAACAGAAATGCCAAGTTCAAGGGAGAAAATGGGAAAAATGCAAACCATCTTCCAGGAAAGGAGTTTGGCTTTTGAATTGAAATCTGTACAGAAATCACCATCTTTTCCAAAGATGATGCTCCCTAAGTATTTCCATGTGCCACCCAAAACCTTACGTGTAATTATGTTCCTATTTCAAAGGCCCTCGGAGATCAAAAGGGATTGAGGACTGCATGCTGCTGGCGGAACCACTGTTTTCAGGAAGCAAAGGCTGTGTTGGGGAAAGCCAGGGTCTTTTTGAAGGGCTGTGGTGAGGGCCCTCCCCCGCCCTTGTCATCGTGTCTCCTCCTTTCTTACCGCCTTAATACCCCCCATAGAAGTCATGGTACATAAAACACGGGTGAAAAGCAAAGCTACTTCTCTGAGTTTAGCTACACTGCACCTGAGTTCTCATTCTGACTGCGAGTAGAGGGACTGCTCCTCCGGTGAAATGACAAATTTTCTTAAATTTGAGGACCCGGTGGGTCACTGACTCGGAGCTCCTGAAGGCTAGAGGATTTATTCCAAAGTCGGAATCAAGGGGCACCTGGGTGGCTCAGTTGGTTAAGCGTTAAGTGTTTGCCTTCAGCTCAGGTCATGATCCCAGGGTCCTGGGATCAAGCCCCGCATTGGGCTCCCTCCTCAGTGGGGAGTCTGCTTCCCTCTCACCTCCCCGCTTGTGCTCTCTCTCGCTGTCTCTGTCACTATCTGTCTCTCTCTCTCTCTCTCTCAAATAAATAAATAAAAATCTTAACAAAAGCAAACAAAAAACAGGTAGGAATTAAAAGTAGAGACACCATCAGGCATACTTTGAAATTAATTTCAAAGATGGAAGTGTGTATCTTTATTTTTAAAATATACGGACAGTTGAATAACTTAGGGATATCATTGTTTCTGAACCATAAACATTTCTGATCAAGTATAAGAATACACACAAGCTAACAGAGGATTAAAGATCACACACTTCAAGACACAGAACTTGCCTAATTCTAAAATCTGTTTTGGTTCATTGATCACGCAGAAGTATTCTCTTTCAATTTGCCAAATCACTCAGGCCCATTTCTAAGGATGTTTCTATGGACTGAGAAAATAGATCTTGTCTTTCTGCCAAGCAGGGCTTTTGTTGCCAGTAAATAAACTCCACACAAACACACACGTGCACACAGACACAAGCTTCCATCTAGTTCCGTGAATAGTATTTCAAGAGCAGTCAACACATTGTATGTTAATATTTTAGAAACTTTTACAATTTAAAATGAAGCCAGAAGCAAAAGTCCCAAAGGAATACTTAATTAATGCTCAAAAAACAATTGTTGCTTGAAACCCTGTTCAGTCAACACATCTCCAAGAAAGAAAATATGTATTTGCTGACATAGAGATATATTTCTACTTTCACTTAAAATGGTTCAGCTTACTCACATGTGCTCAGTCGTTCTCTTGTCTCTTCACACACTCACACAATTAGATAATAAGCACTCGAAAGATATTTCTCAAACTCATGATCCTTAGAATTGCAAAGTATATGTACATGACCCAAGCAGAATTATTTCTGAAGTCAAGACACTTAAGGGAGACAAACTCTTAATGAAAGGTACATATTTTGAGAGATTTGAGATCAGAAAATGACCCAACAGATAGCTTCACCCAACCCCTTTATTTTACAGATGAAAGGATTCCTGCCCAGGGGTAGTGAAGTCGAGTTGTATAAGCCCAGAGAGCCATCGTTGGCAAAACTGAAACTCAAGGACTCCGGGACTCCCAGGTCTCCTGACACTTAGGCTGAACACTTTTCACTCCTACTCTACCATTTCTCACATGGTGTGTGTTTGAGGAAATCCATATATGCAATAATAATATACATACATGTTTATAAAATATATACTGGTATGTATTGAATGTTATGCTACTACTGGGTTGGTTCCTCACAGAAAGCTTCGCCTATCCCTCAGACTTAGTCAGCAAGCCCCCGTTCATTCTCATAGACTAATGTCCCAATCATTCAAAGCACTATCCCAGGCATAATTTTACATTTGCTTGTGTGATCACAAGACTGTTAACTCTGTGAGGACAGGAAACACATCTATTTTCACTCACTATTATCCTAAGCACCTAGCACAGCATCTGACACTGAACAGATGATTTTTTTAAGGTTTATTTATTTATTTATTTAAGAGAGAGAGTGTGTGTGTGTGTTTGTGCATGAGCGGGGGGTGGGGGGAGAGTAGGGGGCAGAGGGAAAGAAGAGAGAGAGAGAGAGAGAATCTCGAGCAGACTCCCCGCTGAGCATGGACTCTGACTCGTGGGCTCCATCTCACAACCATAAGATCATGACCTGAGCCAAAATCAAGAGTTGGACCCTTAAACTGACTGAGCCACCCAAGCAACCCTAAACAATATGCTTAATAAACTTGAATGAATGAATGAATGAATGGTGATCACTGGTGCTAATGACTGAAAAAAAAAGCTAAGTTAATGTGTGTGTGTATATATATATATATATATACACACACACGCACACACACACACACACGCACATACACAATTGTATATCTATCTATATGTATGTAAGTTTATTATAGGAATTGGCTCACATATTGTGGAGTTTGAGAGGAGAGATGCAAGATGAAGAACAGGAAAGCCAAGGGTATAATTTGGTCTAAATCCAAAAGTCTGAGAACCAGGGGGACCCAAGTCAAGCAGGAGAAGGTGGAGGTCCTAGCTCAAACAAAACAAGCAAATTCATCTTCCTCTGCTTTTTTTGTTGTATTTTGGTCCTCAGTATACTGGATGGTGCCCACCCACATTGGTGAGGATGACCTTCTTTACTCAGTCTATGGATTTGAACACTAATCTCTTCTGGAAACATCTGCACAAACACACCCTGAAATAACATTTTACCAGCTCTCTGGGCATCCTTCAGCCCAGTCAAGGTGACACATAAAACAAATCATCACAATTATGCATGTCAACTCTGGAGGTGCTTCTAACTGCTTCTGTCATTTATGGCCCACTTAAAACTCTTCATAAAAATTCATATATATATCTATTCATATATATAGGTATATATATCTATTCATATATATATAGGTGTATATATATATATACATCTATGTATATATATAATAGGAACCTCATGTTATTTTGTCTGTGGTTGTATTTCCTGTCCTTCAAGGCACAATCAAGCCCATTTGCCTCAAGATGGACTTATGCAGATTTTCCTTTGACCACATTCTGGCCCAGATTTTTGCTGTGTCAGAATTCCGCAGGAGACCTTATTCAAGATGGCAGACCAAAGTGCACACATAGAGCTCCATTCTCCTTTTAGTATAATATTGTACCGAAGTAACTTAAAAATAAAACCACAACTCTCAACAATAAAAAAATAAATGGCAAGGGATCCATCAGGCAGGTAAGAGAGCTCAACACATTTCTGGAATTTGTGAAGAGGATGGTGAGTGTTGACCGTGAGGCAGACAGGAAGCAGCAGCTGACTAGAACATTAGGTGAGAGCTACAGCTGTGGGACGGGGACTGGCAATGACAGACATCACAGCACAAGAATGAGAAGGGAGGCAGAGAATAGAAGGACTAATATTTAGAAGCGTCCTCTCATCTCCCTCTCTAGCTTTTGCTTGCAGAATTGCTCTAGCCTGGCAATTACTCCAAGACAAACAAATTGGAGGATCTTCCCCCAGCAAACTGCAAAGAATGGGGCAGCTCCTGTGGGTCTTGGATTCCCAAGAATAAAGCCCTGCTCCTTTTGGCATTTAGGATGTCCCTAACATAATGGCTATGACAGGACCCGTGTTGGTCAACAAGCCCCTTGCTGACACTCAGAGGGTGTTAGGCTTCTAATCAGCCTCTCCATTGCCTGTTTCTTCAGGATGAATGGAGAATAGCCGTTCAACAGACATTTGAGAAATGCAAGCACTGTGATGTAGAAAGTCCAAGATTAAAAATCGACAACAAAAATAAAAACCCAGAAAAATCTGTAGCAGAAGAAGAAAAAAAAATAGAAGATATTTCAAAAGTTTTCAGAAAAATTTCGAAAATAAAGGATATTTCAGATTCACTTTGAGATACTCTATCTGAATGAAGAAACATGTCTATGAAATATATAGTATATTTATAAAATAAGAATTGGATCCTATAGAAGAGAAACAATTAAGGAATAATAGGTCTTGGAAATGAAATATGATATCTGAAATAAAGCATTCATTTGAAGGGCTGGATGACAAAGATGAGTAAATCTCTCAGGAATCTGTATTGGTTTCATATTATTGCTATAACAAACTGCCACAAACTCAGTGACTTAAAACAACACAAATTTATTACCCTACAGGTCTGGAGGTCAGAAGTTTAAAATGGATCGTCTTGAGCTACACTCAAGGGGCAGGCAGATCTATGTTCCTTCTGGAGATTCTAGAGGAGGATCGGTTTCCTTGGGTTTTTCAGCTTCTCGAGGCTAGTCTGCATTCCTTAACTTGTGGCTCCTTCCACTGCTTTGAAAGCCAGCAGCACAGCATCTTCCATCCAACCACTCTCTCTCACCTCTGTTTCCTAGTCCCGGTTCCTTCTTTGATTTTGCTGTCCAGCCTC
Source organism: Ailurus styani (assembly GCA_002007465.1). Taxonomy (NCBI): domain Eukaryota; kingdom Metazoa; phylum Chordata; class Mammalia; order Carnivora; family Ailuridae; genus Ailurus; species Ailurus styani. Next base: position 3,895,516 of record LNAC01000019.1, read on the forward strand.
CCTCCTTCCCTTATAAGAACATCTGTGATTTCACCGGCCCGTCTGGCTAATCTCTCCATCTGAAGATCTTCAACTCACATCTACAATGTTCCTTTTATCATGCAAGGTAACATGCTCACAGATTCTGGGGATTAGGCTGTCCCTAGCAAAACCGATGAAATAATTTTAATAATAGCTAAAACTATCATTGTGACTTTCAACATGACGAATAAAGAAGAGATCCCACGAGCTTTCAGTGGAAAAAGAGATGCACTAAAAAAGACTGATAAGCAGTCTGACAGCATCAGTTTCTCACCAACAATCCTAGATAGCAAGGAAAAACTCTAACAGTGCCTTCTAAGTTCTTTGGGGGAAATATTTTCAACTAGCAATTCTGTAACCCAAACTATCCATCAAGGGGGAGAGTGAAATGTAAGACATTTTTTCAAAGTTTGCCTTCATTTTATTTTTAAATGAAATAACTTTTAGCTTCACTCCAGCAAAATTAGGAAGTAAGCCAACAAGAGGATGATACAGAATCCAGGAACCATAAGTTCAACCTGGGCCAGCCATGAAGGGAAGTCCTGAGAAAGCGGCCGTGCAGGTCTGGGCGGACTTACAAGGACTGGAGGGCCAGGGAGACAGTTCCAGGAGGGAGGGCTCCAGAAAAAAAAAGGGTGGGGTGGCATTTCGTAGACTAAATTATATGATGAAAACTTTGGTAAGACTTGAAGATGTGACAAAGCACCGGAAGTGTTCAAGGAGAAAAGAACTAGTTAGAGATGATAGAAGATTGAGAGATAATAGATTAGATGTAGGGATAGATAGATGAGAGATAGGGAGAGAGAGAGAGGGCCCATCTGGGGGCCTCTTTGTTACAAGGGATTGGCTTGCACAGCTGTGGGGGCTGGCTCTACAAATCTGAAATCCATAGGCCAGATGATCAACAAGGGAAGATGGTACCAGGTTGAAACCATGGGTACAAGATGAAAACTGCTGTTTACAGGAGGAATTTCTTCTTTTTCTCTAAGGGAAGTTTCAGCCCACACCTTTAATCTCCCTTACTTAGAATCAATTGATTGGGTTCTTTAGTTACATCTTCAAAATCCCTTCACGGCAACACCTAGGTTGATGTTTGAATAACAATATCAAAACCTCGTGACGTATGCAGGTGAAAGAAAAGAAAAGAAAAAAATCAGTAACTCTAAGAAAAACAAAACAAAACAAAACAAAAAATCCCATCATTAGAAAGTTACGATCCAGGGTTGCCTGGGTGGCTTGGTTAAGCTTCTGCCTTTGTCTCAGGTCATGGTTTCAGGGTTCTGGGATTGAGCCCCACATCGGGCTCTCTGCGCAGTGGGGAGTCTGCTTCTCTTGTTCCCTCTGTCCCTCCCCCCATTTGTGTGGTCTCTCTCTGTCTCTCTCTCCGCCTCTCAAATAAATAAATAAAATCTTTAAAAAAAAGTTACGGTCCAAATAAAAAGCAAACTGCACTCAAATGTTATTTTGATTACCTGGTAGAACACACAAAAGGAGAACCCATTTGAAGTTCCCTCCAGAAACATTTTCCTCTGAGGGATGCTGTTGTCCTGATATTAAAACCATAGAGCCAGCCGGTTGGCTCTAGCTGGATACTATTGACATAGATATAATGCTGTTTATTGCCTTGGAACATTTAGAATCAACCTGTGGGCAAATCTCAGGAGACTTGACTCTGTTTAGGGAACACGGTGTAAATGCCATCAACCCTCACTTTGTGCAAATAGAGGTTCAGATTGCAAGGCTGCGAGGAGAAGCTGAGGGCAAAGTGAAGGAAACAAGAATCATGAAACTGCTATACCGGGCAGAGGCAGGAAGGGGATGTGGGAGCCATAGAGGCTAGCGAAATCGTCACGGGGGGGATCAATAAATGAGGTCTAGAGTCGATAAATCAAGAAATAGAAGTAGAACCTTATTCGGAGCTGTGGAGATGACAAGCAAAAGAAAAACAGTAACGGACGACAATGGTGGCCTCGGGGCAGCAAAATCAAGATGGGGAGAGCAGAGTCTGATATTGTCGCCTTGCAAGGGTAAGTCCCTCTGTACTGTTCCTTGATGAATCACGGGCATGCTACCTGAATGAAAAGTGTGTTTACGTTTTGTGTTTGTAAACAAAAATCTGAAACCAAAACAAAAGGCTGTGTGAGAGAAGGAAAAAAAGAATGTTCGAGAACACCATAGTAATCATCGTTTTTACAGTGGAAATCCAGCATTACCGTCCAGTCCCGTCTTCTTCTGTCTCCATCCCCAGTGAAGCCCCCAAGATTGGTGTTTGGGGGTCAGCATTCAGCACTGGGCACACAGCTCGCCTGGGGTTTGGGCACGAATACTAGAGGACAAATGAAGTATCATGTGGTAACAGTGTAACATCTGACCCCTAATCAATATCACAGGGCATTTCTGCAACTGCCTGGCTTCCCAGGCCATCCGCCTTTTGGCCACGCACATGCATGGTCAGCTCTGATCAAACGGCTACTTGGCCACCCTGGGCAGGAACCCGGAGAGAGGAGACTGCTCGCCAGTGACCCCAGTTCTACTAGAGGGTCACCACACGCTGCAGGTAAATAAGCCTTTCGTTGCAACAGTGCCAGGTTTGACTTCCTCATCGCCATTTCCTGGCAGCTGTGCTCCAAGGCTGGATGAAATCTTGACTCTTACCAGAAGCCGCTCGCAATAAACATTTGCTGAATAAATGCTTGCATACATGAATGAATGATTAGAAGCTAGAGGAAAAAAGCCTCCAAGGCGGGCTTGGAGGAAAACAGGGCAGCAGGTGGGCACTCTGTCACCTTCGCAGGCGGGAGAGCAGGGTGGGCACGAGGAGAGATGTGGGGGGCTTGGGGGTAGGGCAGACCGTGGGGAGTTGGCTTCTCCTATCAGTCTCCTCTCTGTGCTCTTGGCTCTGAACTCCTCCTTCTCTCCTGCCCTTTGTCACTTGGCCCCGGGCCCAGGCTCTCATGCGTTTTCCCGGCCACCCCTCCCTTCTGCTCCGCGTCAGCAATAGGCAGACAGTTGTCCCTCCTATGCACATAATTCTAACGCTTGGCTCCTCCACATTCACGGAATGTTCTTATCTATCATTTCCCTCCTGCCTTTCTTCCTCCATACCATCTAGTCTTTTCTAGGTGCTCAAAGAGAGGGAGGACAGGTCCCCACACATAGACCCCTCGCCCCTCAACGGACCGTCTCACGATAGCAATATACCTCACTGAGCTGTTCACGGTTGGGGTTGGGAGGTTTTCCTCCCTCTCTGTCCCCACGAGAGCACCTCCAGGGTGAGACTTTTTCAGCGGTAGTTCCAAGCTGCAAGTAGAATCCCCACAGGCGGTTGTGCAACCCGGAAGAACCTACTGTTCTTTGGTGTTATTTCAAATCTGAGAAAACGGCTACACCCTGACAGGCCGTTCTTGCCATTCTCTGTGGCCACTGCTTGGAGACTGTGATTCTAAAGAGGGGCGCGTTCCATGAGAAAAAACGAACCTAATTTTGACCACTCCAAACCAAAGGGCTTTGAGGCTTCTCTTTCTAAAAGCATAAAAATGGAGCTGGAACAAGAATGTTCAAGGGAACTTCTGTCATTCCCTATAGAGAAAATGAAGGAACAAAATGCATAGTCCCTTAAAGGAAGTTAAATAACTTGGCCCATGTATAAATAAAGCAAGTCATCGCAGAAACTAAGAGCCTATGAAACTGCAATTTTAAGAGCTCCAACACAGCTCAGTAATTTTATTATAGAATTTGCATTCTGACCTGCTGTATAAATTTAAATGAAATTTAAAAGTATCTCCCAAATGTGTTTGTGGTGGGGCGGGGGACAGGGAGAACAAATGAAAGTCCATAGAGCACTTAGTCGTAGTACAGTTACATAATCTGGTGTAAAACAGAGACCAAGTGCGGCAAGCAGGTGCCTTAGCCCCAGTTTTAAAGTGGTATCCTTTGATATTATATTTAATCAGTTTAAGAACACTTTCTAAGAAAACTGCCAGAAGCGTCAGGCTTCTCTGATGGGAAGGCAACACGGGCAAGCAGTGGAAAGATCCCTGGAGACCGGCTTCCAGACAGGATGCTGAGGTGCCGTGGCTGTGGACAACTCCTACAACCGCCCAGGACGAAATTTGTTTCCTCGAGGGAGGGAAGTTGATATTGGGCAAGATCTTACCTTTTATTGGTCACAGACGATTTTGAGAATTTAATGGAAGCTATGGGCCCATCCATCTGCAGGGAAAATACACCTCAATACATGCACAAAACATTTTACCTGCAGTTTCAAGGGCTCACCACACCGCCACCCCACCCACGTGGATATCTGAGGGCTTGTGAGCTACCTGCTGTCCCTGGTTCTTCAAGCTCTCTCCTTCTGTGACTGTCTGCTGGGCAGCCTCAGCTCAGTTGTGCATCAGGCTGGCCACATCCTCCACTCTTGGAATCCCCCCCACCTCCCCCCCCCACCCCCTAC
>LNAC01000019.1:3900045-3939856 GCA_002007465.1 Ailurus styani
CCCCCCCCCACCCCCTACCCCCAGTATAGCCTTTTGGTCACAAATGCCCTTGATGAAGTCTTGTTGAATTAAACCTTTGCAAATATTCACCTGCCTTCACACATCTCCTGTGTTTTTACTGAAAACTCTTCTGAAGGAGAACATGAGAAGCCCAAGGAAAGGAAGCTCAGATCTCACATTCAGACTCAGGGTGAGACGTCTCCATGGAAAAAGCAAATTGTGTTCAAGGGTGAAAGGACCAAAATCATATTTAGAGTATCAGTTTCTGGGATATCGGATTACTCCAGTAAAGGATCATAAACCTCTAGTAAATTGATCTTTTCATTCAGACAAGCATTCACTGAGTGCCTATTGTATTCTGAACCTCAGGTAACACCCCAGAACCTCAGATAGATGAGATACAGTCCTGCATTCAAACATCAGCTAGTTGAGAGGGGGACTATGAGGAGAAAGTTACACTAGGAGCCTTCGTTGCTTACAGTGAAACTATGTTGAGGGTGTTATGATAGGATCCTGGGGGGGAAGGGTCCAACACTGCCTGAGACAGCTACAGGGAGGCCCCAAACGCTTCTTGATAATGAGCTGGAATTTTCTGGGCAGCAGAAGGACCTCTCTGAGGCTGTGTGAAGGTAAGTGGTCGTCAAGGGTGAGGAGAACAAATTTTTCAGAGTGATTGGAGCTTAGGGCCTATGTGGGGACATACTGAGAGGCGGGAACAGCCAAACTGTGCTCTGCAGGAGGGTGGCACTTCCTGATCTCATTATTTTACATGTCATATATGGTGATAAGGACTAACTGAAGGATTTTTATCGGAGCAGAGTGATAACACTGGTATTTTTTTTAAAGATTTTTTATTTATTCATTTGACAGAGAGAGAGAGAGAGATTACAAATAGGCAGAGAGGCAGGCTCCCCGCTGAGCAGGGAGCCCGATGCGGGCCTCGATCCCAGGACCCTGAGATCACGACCTGAGCCGAAGGCAGAGGCTTTAACCCACTGAGCCACCCAGGCACCCAACACTGGTATTTTAGAAAGAGTGTGTAGAGGATGGATTGAAGATGGGGGAGCCTGAAGGCAGGCTCGTTAACACTCTTTACACACATCTCTTTGTATGCTCTCTTGATGAAAGTTTCATTCTCGGCCTGATGACTCACAGACCTGTGCCCCTGGGGCAAGTAATAATAATAATAATAATAATAATAATAATAAATAAAATAAAATAAGGAAAAAAAGTTTCATTCTCCTAAGCCCTATGCTTATATACGGGTTTTGATAAATATTTCTCTTTGCTTGACTGGTGATCAAGGTTTGCTGGGAGACATTTGGCCTCACAGTCATCCATTATGATTTTGTTTTTAACCCCAGTTTGAACAAGAAGTCATTTCTATGATATTTTATACCCTGCTTATGTGACCACAAATATATTTTACCTAAGAAATACCACACCTAATTGGAAAAAAGAGCTTGCAAATCGACTGCGAATGTACTTTCGGTTAGCTCTAATTTGTCGTCTCCGAAATGGTAAGCGTGGGTACCATTGATGCCACCATATTGTTTCAAATGTCTTAACATTTTATTTCATAATGCAAGCATTTACAGCTTCGTATGTCATAGAACTATGAACGCGATTCGTATATTACCACCAAGATGCTTTACCTTGCTTCACATTATTCTTTCTTTAATTCCACCAACATTTACTGGGCCCCTACCATAGGCCCAGGCAATGTTCTGTGTTCTGTTGTGTAAGACAGAGAAGATCCCTGAGCAGGTGGTGGCCGCTGGTGATGTGACGGAGAGTGCCTTCGGGGCCACTACTGCCAGAGAGGTCAGCGAGGACCGAAGGAAATACTATCAAGGAGGAGCCATGGTGCAAACAGCAGGGAAAGGAGCATTAAAGGAAGGAGGAATTAGTGGCCCATGCAGAGGTGCTCAGGTGGGAATGAACCTCATATGTTTGAGAATTTGGATTGGAGTGGGATGAAGCCAGGTGGAAAAGGTACTTCAGAACCAGAGCACACAGGACACTGAATCTCGAACCTGAGACCCACTGCCTCTTTAAAAAGAATTGCAGTGCTCCTCCTACTGCTCAAAATAAAATTCCTATATATGTCAGTTTCACTGTCACTGTTTTAAAATTTAGCCACATGTCAAGAAGGCAAAAGCTATCTAATTCCCTTAGGAAAGCTAAGAATGGTATTAAACCATAAGTTCCTACCCCTGCTTTGTAGGTGGCCAAGAAATTGACGGACCTCATCTTCAATTTTTCCTGTGAGTAGAGTAAGATGTCTCCTACTGACATCTTGATTATTGTTTATTTTGTTATAAGATTGTATGACAACCATAGTCTATGCATTAGAAAATAATTTATGCTTCATATAGAATTCCCTCATCTCATCTCTCAAGGGATGAATAGAATTAGTCCCAAATTTTTGCTCATGAGCCCAAACTAGTATCATCAATCAGCCATTAGTTCTTCTTAAAGGAGTAATTTTAAAAAAAACAATTTATGATGAAGTACTTTGTATTTCAACATGTAAATGCTTAGGCATGACTCTGCTAGAAGACATACATTAACACATTAATGGCCCAGTTTGGTGGAACCAATGTGCATGTGAAGGGAGGTTGCAGTAGTGACTCAAACACAGCCAGTGGCTTCTTCAGCAGCGAGGTGATTTTCTGAAGGGGGGGACAGTTCTAGAGAAAATTTGGAGCAAAACATAGCACATCCTTTTTTACTTTGCATCTAATAGACAGTATTGAGTCCAGACCCAGGCTCCAATAATGATCAACAGGCAGAATGAAGGTCCACCTGCCACTCACTGTAGGACATCTAGCATTCCTCACCCTGCCCACTAAATGCCAGGCGGCACCCCCTCTCAGACAGTGAGACAATCCCAATGCTCCCATCAAACACTAATCACTCCCTAGCCACGAGAACCACTGAGGCAGGACGTCACAAGCCACAGGAGGGAGTCTGGATTTGACTCTAAGCACCTATGGGAAATCAAAGAAAGGTTTTGTGCTAGGAAGTAACACAAAATGACTTGCATTTTTAAAGGACTTCCCTGGATGCCATGTGGAGAATCAATTGTAGCAAGAGCAAGACTGGTGATAGGGAAATGAACCAGAAAGTGATGGTTGTAATCCAGGCAAGAAATTATGGTGCCTTAGGCTAGGATGGAAGGAGCGGAGGTGGAAAGAAATGGATAGAGATGTGTTTTGAAGGTAGAGGCCAGGGATCTACTGATGGAATGGGTTGGGACAAGAAAAAATTTTTGGCTTTGGCAACTGGGGGAATGATGATAGTCTTTACCGAGAAGGGGAAGAGCACATGGGCGAGTGGCATGGGATCAGGAGTTCAGTGTTGGGCATGTGAAGTTTGAGATGACACCCTGTGGAGATGTCAAGAAGGCAGTTAGATGTCTGAGTTCCCAGGGGATGCCCTGGCAGGAGACACATCTGTGAGTCAATGGTATATAGCAGGCAAACCAAGCCACGGGATTGGAGAGTAGAGGAGGTCACCTCGGGAGAGTGGGTGGATGTGGGAGAGAAGGACAGCCAGGACAGAGCCTTGAGGCCCTCCAACACCATTAAATGAGGCCTTTATTAATTATTCCATTAAGAGAAACACTGAAGTTTTTACATTAATTTTAATGGGAATATTTAATGATTAATGACACCAGTTTGGGCTTATGAACAAAAATTTTGGAACTAATTATACTCATTTATCAAAGCATGAAGATGTACTTCTTCATGAATTTCAAATTATTTCCCAATGCATAGAGTATGATTATCCTAACAATCTTATGATACAAAGGTAGTAATTAATGTTTGGATCAAGGGAAGTCTACATAAGGGAAAACTTGGGCTTGTATTCTCATGAAAAACTATGGATGAAGTCTATTAATCAATATTTATTGCTCCCCTACAGAATAGGCACTGAGATTTTTCAGCTGAAAAATCACTTTTATATTTTCTAAGGGAATTTGATAGATTGTTTTCTAAATTTAAAAAATCTTTATTTTTCACAGCTTTATTAAGATATAACTTTCATACCATACAACTTTATTTTACCTTTTTTAAGATTTATTTATTTATTTTGGAGAGAGCGAGAGAAGCAGACTCCCCACTGACCGTGCAGGGAGCCTGACATGGGGCTCGATCTCACGACCCTGAGATCATGACCTGAGCTGAAGGCAGATGGTTAACCCACTGAGCCGCCCAGACACTCCCATACCATACAAATTTAATGTTTTTGAATCTGAAGGCAGTTACAGTGAACTTTCAAGACATATGTAGATCAATAAATTAATCACTCTGGAAGCCTAACCAAACATAACAATGGCATCTCTTTGTTTCCTGGGCACAAACTCAGGTAGCAGTAGGACAAGCAGACTTTACATCACCGTCCCTCTTCTTCACAACATTCCTGATGGGTATGCCTCCCATTTGACAGAGAGAAATCCAGGCCCAAAGAGTTGGAGGACTTCACAGAGATCACCAGAGGTCACCCGGGGCCAGGGTTTGGATGCAGGTCTCTGACTCGGACCCTTTCCCTCTCCCTTACTTCTGCCCTCTCCCAGTCTCCCAGAAGACAGAAGTTCCAGTCTGGAATACATATAGGAACCCTCCACCCATTTTAAGGGTAGATTAATGTCACAACCCATTGGGATTGGTGTCTCAATGATTCAAATTTTAAAGTGTTTTACTATCACAGGGGGATTAGCTTTAGAGACCTTTCTTAGTGGTGTTACAGTTAAGGCCTCACGCTTAAGTAGAATTACATATCCTATACAGGTTAAATTGGTTTATCTTGTCTCCTTCCTCTCAAGAGGCCCTATGTTAATTCCAATTTCTAAATATATTTAGGCAAGTGAGGGAGAGGAGTAGGAAAATTGGTAGGGATGTGAGTTAATGGATTTTACTAGATGCCAGCGAGTTATGAATATGTGATGACTAGTTACTGGTAGAATCTGCAGTGTATTTAGGCAGACACCCAGGGCACAGTGGCTGCCAGTTCACCCAGCGAGGAATCATGCACGTGCAGAAGGAGAATAGGAGCCTTGCATGTCCTGACCAGAGGAGACAGAATTATACTACCAAAATAAGTCCTTGCCTACAAAGGGATAAACACGAATCTGGAATGTTGGAACCACACAGAAAAAGAATGGCAAAGGTTGTGGGAAAGGCATCCACTGGATGTGAATTTCCAGTGGGGTGGCCTTTCAGCAAATGGAGCAGACTCTGGGTAAGAATTGAAGAGTAGCTTGAATCCTTTGGGGTTAGTGAGACTCTTGAGTGGGTGAGTGTGTGTGTGTGTGTGGGGGGGTGGTAACAGTTTCTGTGATCAGGTTTGGGAAACATTCAAGGTAGAAACCATCAAGATGGAACCCGGAATAAAGAAATTATTTTAATATTGGAAAACACAAGGGTAAGAGGTGGCCTAAAGAATAGCTAGTCTATAAGTTAGGGGTGGCATCGGGAGTAAATCAGTATTTGTAAGCACTTTTGAAAACACAGTTCTTCAGTAAATAGAATACAACTAGCAATATTGTCACGTCAAGGTTCTTTAGTCAAGAATCCATAGTCAGGATTCTTCTTGGAAGCAGCAGGGGAAAATGGACAAGATTAATGTTTTATTAACATCAGCTGTGCTGTACACTGGGTGTCGCTTTTTTTCCCTCCTTTACTCTAATGCTTATTATTGTTGTGGGGATTTAAAAAATTCTTGCTGGGTTTCAAATCATCTACCATATCCGAAAGATACTGAGAACACTCAAGAGTTCATTAGGCCCGTATTTATGAAGTCCTCTAGGCCATCATCACCACTGCATCCAAGCCACTATGAAGTGCTTACTGTGTGCCTGGCTCTGTGCCAAGTCCTTAGTGCACATCGCATCACCACACAACCTATGAGAATGTGACTATTATTTTTCCACTTACGGATAATGAGACTGAAGCTCACATGTTAATTCACTTGCCTGAGATGACACAGCTGGGAAGTGAAGAAGTCAGCGTTAAAAAAATAAGTCTATAATAACTCAAGAGCCCAGACTCTTTAACTATTGCATCTCCAGCACAACTGTAAATCCATGGGATGGAAATAAGGTGGAAGTGAATCTATTCCTTAGTCTCCATCTGACCCAAACCCAAGGGAAGGAAAAAAAAAAATTTCTCTTATGTTCTAACAAGGTATCTAGTGCTAAAGAATAGCAGCAGCTCAATTTCAGTTTTTTAATTTAATTTAATTTAATTTAATTTAATTTAATTTAATTTAATTTAACTTAATTTTAAGAGAGAGAGCTGGTGGGGCGGGGCAGAGGGAGAGGAAGAACCTCCAGCAGCTCCCCACTGAGTACAGAGCCCGACTTGGGGCTCCATCTCAGGACCCTGAGGTCATGACCTGAGCTGAAATCCAGAGTCAGGCGCCTAATGGACAGAGCCACCCAGGTGCCCCTTTTCTTTTTTCTCTCTCTCTCTCTTTTTTTTAAGTTTTTCAAACTTACTCTGTATTTAGGGACAAAGAAGGCTGTGTTAACTTTGATTTACCTGTTTTTCGGATCAAGGTGTGGGGTAAGATTTAGAAATTATCAGCTTTTCACAAAGTCTTCCTTAAAGAAGTCGTTTCCAAGCTTTTAAATACAACAGGGCCCTGCCTTTTAAATAGCATATTGCATCTCATCAAGAACGTATGATAGCTTTTCAGTTGCTAGCGCAGAGCTTCCACATCTGCTGTGAAGAGGTTTTTCATTCCAGTGCTTGGAAACTGCAGGTCTGAGAATTCCCTACAGCACCGCCCTTGGGGACCACTGCCTTAAAAACCACTTAAGAATGATCAGAATTATAAAATTACACAGTCAACAGACTCAATAAAAAAACAGGATTTTCAGTAAACTGCCTACCATCCCGGTTCTCCCAGAAAATAAGCAATGTATTTGTAACAAAGAAATCAATGAACAGCGAGGCCGGCAGCTCATCCGCTGTGCCGGGTGAAACCTCAGAGTTCTGAGATCTAAATCTGGTACAATAGTTCTCGAGGCATTTGGCACCACCCCTCCTGAGAAGTCTTCCCTGACTGGTCTGGTCCAGTTTATGGTCCCTTCCGCGTCCTTTGCTGACATGCACAGTGTTACTGTCTGTTCATTTGTCTCCCCTCCTCTTCAGCGTGCAGGTTCCTTAGGCGGGGCTGAGGATTTATTATTCACTTTCTTCGCTCAGTACAATGGTTGGCACAGGGTTGGTGCCAGTTAACTGTTTAACAGACGGGGCCGATCATCATCTCTGTGCTAATAGGACTAACCTTTAGACCTGAATTCCCTACAGCATGCTGAATATCATCTATGCCAGCTTGTCATAACCACCGGTTCAAGGATAAACTAATTTAATTACCAACGGTTCGTGCAGGTGACTTTTAGTTTCTTCTTTTTGTTTCTCTTAGAATTTTAAAATCTTTAGTGAACAAGTATTGTTTTGGCTAAAAGAAAATTATCTACAAAAACGATCTTTAAAAAAAAGATTTCATTTATTTGTTTGAGAGACAGAGAGCACTAGAGGAAGAGAGAGGGAACACAAACAGGGCGAGCGGCAGGCAGAGGGAGAAGCAGGCTCCCCACGGAGTAAGGAGCCCAATGTGGGGCTCGATCCCAGGACCCTGGGATCCTGACCTGAGCCGAAGGCAGATGCTTAACCAACTAAGCCACCCAGGCGCCCCAGAAATGATCTATCTTTACAAAGTCAAGTATGTCCATAGTGTATTGCTTAAACCCTTGCAGGCTGACACACACCCTTGCAGGCTGACAAACTATAGGAAGGAAACTACTCAAACTACAGGAAGTACAAACTACTCAAACTACAGGAAGCAAAAGAAGGGATTACCCATAAAGATTCTGGTGACCCAGGAAAACCAAGAGCAGGAAAGTGGGAGTGCATGTTAAGTCCTACACTCCGCAACCTGGATGCCCTTACCTTCTCATCTCCAGCCCATATAGCTACAGGCAATACAGGGCCAATTCCAGGGTTTATTGTAGCTTCAGCTAGGCACAGGAAAACCCTTCCTTACCTCCAGTCCTAAGATTCCCAAAGGAGACGTCCCTACCTAGACCAACTGAACAGTGGCCAGAGGGACTGGATGATAGTAAGTCCCACAGAAACCCTGTGGGTTGGAGGCATGTCTTTAGAAACTGGTGGGCAGATGCTGGAGTGTCCCAAGTAACAGGGGTCTGTCAAACATACTTTTACTTAGACTGTTCTCTGGCCCAGAAGCTTCTCCAGTTATCAAAATGCTTCCCATCCTTCGAAGCTCAACCTTAAATACTACTTCCTCCATAAAACCTTTATTGATCTCTACTCACCCAAGTCTGAACTGTATCTTCTTTCCTTTGTGCTCCTCTGTGCTTTTCATTCTGCCTTATTTTGTGGTAAGTTTGTATGTCTGCAAATTAACAAGAGAAAAGGATGTAACTCTACCAGAATCTTTATGGATAATCCCCTCTTCGGCTTCATGGAGTTTGGTCTTCGTCAGCCTGCAGGAATATGTGGTTTAAGCAATACTTAAGACATACTTGACTTTTTTTTTTTTTTAAATATTTTTTTAAGATTTTATTTATTTATTTGACACAGAGAGAGAGATCACAAGTAGGCAGAGAAGCAGGCAGAGAGACAGGGAGAGGAGGAAGCAGGCCCCCCGCCGAGCAGAGCCCGATGCGGGCCTCGATCCCAGGACGCTGAGATCATGACCTGAGCCGAAAGCAGAGGCCTTAACCCCCTGAGCCCCCCAGGCGCCCGACTTTTTTTTTTTTTTTTTAAGAGGAATTAACTCTACATTTTTAAGTCAGACCTGAATGCTAACTAGCTAGGTGACTTTGGACAAGTTACTTGGCTTCTGAGCTAGTTTCCTCATCTATAAGAAAAACGACGTTGAATCGAGGCTGGAGTATCATTTTTTATGTTCTTATGAGGAGGATACAGTATGTGGAAACTCCCTGCACGGTGCCTGGCATGGAAGGGACTCACAGATTGCAAGTGTTCTTCCTTTGGGTTTTTATCACTAGATTACCAACTCCTTGAGATCAGTCAGGATTTCCCACTGGGCTTATTAAATATTTTAAAGGTAAGGAGTCTTCATCCAATGTTTGTTGAACTCCCCTCTGATTAGCTTGCAAGCCAGAGTTAATTGGTCGTATTAATCTCTCTAGAGAAGTTCTAAATGCTTTGCATGTATTGGCTTAATTTCCATGGTAACTCCATGAGACAGGCTTTGCGGCCTCTATTCTACAGATGATGAAGCAGGTGCAGGAAAGTTAGGAAACTTGCTGGAGCTCAAAAACCATTAAGTGATGGAGTGAGGCGGTAGCTGCAGGGCCTCCACTTCTGATCACCCCCCGTTAGGTAAGTGGTTTCTTAGAGGCAGAACCAGGTCAAGTATGAAACAGATCACATTGCTTTCTTCTTGTTTGAACTAGTTTAGAGTAATCCAAACAAACAATTGCTCTGATGTTTCCATTATTTAGAAACTTCCAGGGGACTCGTTAGCCTCCTATGGCTCATGACAATGATCTTCACCAACATTTTACCAAAAATAAAAATAACTGCACTTGAGCGTGAAGGGCTGATTTATGCACCATGCTGCAAATTCCTAGGGTCTCCGATTTCAATAGGTTTCAATCTCCTGGATCATTTTGGAGTTTGACCTGGTCAGTCTCCATGCTGCCTCCCGTATGCTACACCCAGTTAACGGTTTGCATAACTGCACCAGCAGGCAACTGCGGGAACTTGGGGAAAGCAGAAAAATGGCTGTCCGCTAGGAGAAGGGTGAGAAATCCTAATCCGTGCTCTTTACTGTTAGATAATTTTCAGTGGTACTTCACTGTTGAAGCTCAATAGCTTTAATTTATTAATCTCCTCTTACGATGTCGTGCAAATCAGCATCATGACTTAGCAGGGAAATGGGGAAACAGAGCACAGGGGAGGGATTAAGAAAAGAGTCACGCCTGTTCTTGCATGGCAATTACGTTTCCGAGGTATTTTCACACTTTTTTCTTCCAACAGAGCTTCGCCTCGACTTCGTGATGAGGAAACATTATCTCCTTTTTACAGGTAAGGAAGCAGAGGTTCGTGAAAGTGAAGTGACCCAGCGGGCACGTATCAACCCATGTTATCATACGGGTATTCTCTCCAGGGCTTTTCCACTTGCACCATGATGTTTTTGGAGCCAGCAAGATGTAGTAGAAATTTCTGCATGGTCATTGTTTGGGGAATCAATGGGGCTGGTAAACAACTGTGGGTAAGACGTATAAAAATACAAAGGAGAGGGTTTCCTGGGTGGCTCAGTCGTTAACGTCTGCCTTTGGCTCGGGTCAGGATCCCAGGGTATGGGGATCGAGCCCCATCCCTATCGGGCTCCAGCCCTGTGCCTGTCGGTCTCCCTGCTGAGCAGGGAGTCTGCTTCTCCCTCTGCCTGACACTCCCCCTGCCTCTCTGTCAAATAAAGTCTTTAAAATAAAGTAAAAATACAAAGGAGAAAGAGTGGCATCATTTTGGCCAGGGAAGACTCTAAGTCTCAAGTGAGCGTCCTTCCTGGGCAGACCGTTGGGGCTAGGGGAGGGGATGGGAGAGAGGCTGCGTCATTCCCATGGGAGCCAAATGGGGAAGTGAGCCCCCGTCTAGCGGTGGTTTCAGTTCTCATTCCTTCCCTATACTTGCATTCTTGTGCGAAGTTTAGACAGTGCAACTTTTGGTTGCTGAAGTGTTGTTCATCAATAATCGTTGGTACTGGAATTCCTCACATAAACAAGTTCATACAAGTAGGTCTAAAATTCCAAATTTTGCTAGTTTTTTCTTCATTTCCCAAGTTTCACATGCCCTTTCTTTTCTAATTGAAAGGGACTCTGCTCTCTTTACAATTCGGTTTCCCTGTCTCTTGGCAAGGAATATTTGAGAGAAATCTCTCAAAAGAGTCGTAAATCTTAATAGTCCTAAAATCTAGTGCGTGAATTCAGGAAGGAAACAACAACGTTTTAATCAAAGTAAGCAATAATGACAGGTTTATTTAAAATTTCCAGTAGAGAAAACCCACTAGTTTTGGAATAAAAGTACTCAATGTACGAGAGCGTAAGTGAATATAAAAGATTAGCAGAAGAAAAATAAAACCAAACATAGTACAAAAAAATTTAAAAAGTTTGAAATGGATTTAAACAGAGATGTTCTTTAAATCCTCCAAATATTTAACAGTTACTAGGTTTGGCAAACAATTCACTTGAAAATTAAAGCCTATTTCTGTAAACTCCATAAAAATTGCTTATTACATTCAAGCACTCCATACAATTGGTATCGAAACATATAGGCAGTCGATTTCAGAGTAGCAGGAATTACTCATTTGCTCTCACAGTTATATGAATTAACCAGCTGCATAACTGCTTTTTGGAGAGGAAGGGATAAAAGACAGGAAAAAACAAAAAAGGTAGGATAAAATCTCTAAACAATTGAAACACAGCAAAATTCAGACATCAGTTTGTTTCCTGAAAGCAACAAACTGACTCTTTACAGTATATTCTACATTTGCAGTTGTCACTTCCCTCTCCCCCACCCCCCTCAAATACTCCTAAATCCACTAGTCTAATCAATTCTTAACTTCCAAATATTCTGTACATATATATTTAGCAAAGAGCATATGCCTAACATTATTCTGACAGCAGTATGGTCAGCATACAATTTGAGAAAGATTACTATGTATATCAAGATTAAACTTTACTTAAAAAACAAAAACCGTTACTAAACAAATAGTTTTAAAATATTATGAAAACCCATGAAAAGAAGACTCAACATGGGTTCTAAACCTGATAAAAACACACTTCAGAGAGACTATTAATGCTAAACTTTTGCCAAACGATGACCTTAAAGTGCCAAACACAAAAGAATCTCTTAGGACCATTTCTCCAATGGATAATTTGTCCCTGGCTTGGCCATCTCTCCTTTAACTATACATGAAGTCCTGCTAAAAGTATGCATTTTAGTTGATTTTACCATAGAATGTTACAATGTAAACTAAACAGGTTCTTGATATCGACAGTATGTTACCAAGGTTTTATTTCTGAATCCAACAGTTGGTCACAGAGGTCAAGTATTATCAAGGCTCCTTTTGTCAGTTCTTGATCGCATCTGACTCACTCATCCATCCTTCAAGTACATGCAAGGCTCAATAGTTTTCAAGAGGCAGAAGCCTGAGGCCATTTAAGACACAGATGAAATAGGATTGTGAGGTGAACCCATCTGAGTAAGAACTTTATCCAGCCACTGGAGGGGGCCATGCAGATGGATCTCAATCCAGCAGGGGGTGCTAGTAACATCCTGGCGGTGGTATTCTGCTCCCCAACCCTAGAAGACACATTGGAGGTCATTTAACTTGCTTAACTCTGTGGTTAAACGTTTAAGTAAGAAGAGTTCTCATAACCAGACATGCTGATTAAAGACACGGATACTTTCCATAAGACAGATGCTTGTGTGCGCGTGCACGCGCGCACACGCGCACACACACACACACACACACACACACACACACAATTTGGCAGGTAAATTCAGGAGATGGGTATGCACAGGAGCTCTTGATCTTTCCATCTCGTAGCAAAATGGCAGAAGCACATACATATCCAAAAAGCTATTACTGACACCTAATCATTGCTTTGAATCAATAGATTCCATTACACATTTGTACAAGAAGGTAGCTTGCCCGACATCTTCAGTATTACTGAATCGGGACACTACCGTTGAAAAGAGAGAGGTAATCTTGCAATTGCAAAGATCAAAAAAAACTCATTGGTGTGGTGGGCAATGGAATATAAAGCTCTGATAAAACCTTGTTTCCTGAGGGATGTCAGAGAAGGTTGGGTACTATTTATCTTTGACACCTACTTACTCCAGGACTTTCAAGAAATACATATAAATATCAGAACTTTCAGGAAAAAATTGTGATACATGAACTGCATATGTATAAACATCCATGCATTTCTACCTCTATCAGTACATGGCTAACCTTAACTTAAAGGTTTGTGTGCATGTTTCCTCCATTAGATAGTAAATTCTTTGAAGGCAGGGACCAGATCTTATTTATCTTTGATCTCAAATACCTACCACAGTGATTGGCACAAAGCAGAAGCCCTAGAGATACTTGTTCAGCTGAAATGACTTGGATTTTTCAGAAATATGGGGAGTTTACTGTGCAAATGATTTATAAAATGTGTGCTTTAAAGTCCAAAATGATCATCTTCAAAATAACACAAGATTGGCTATTAATATTAGTAAAATGTTTTATATCATTTCTCTAAGATGGTAAATGTGACAAGGGCAAGATAGCAATCCTTATGATAATAAAGAACAATACTGTAGAAATACTGTGCAATTTTTTTTATTGCAAACGTATGGTAAGCAGCTGTCCTTTATCATGTCAGCAGGAGTTTTAAAACAAAATTTGTTTACCCTTAACTCCAAATCCAGCTTCCCAGCTTCGTTCATTATTTCTTATATTACCCTCCATTCCAGTATACACCACATTATTTTGTAATTAAACATATATTAGGCCATTAGCATTATGAACCTAGAGAAGTCAGGTGCTTTTTCATCTTTGCATTAATTCTCTGGAATACTACTAAAAATATTTGCTGGATGAATGAAATCTAATACATTTCTAATGCATATCCTTATATCATAAATATTTTTATTACTGTGAAGTTTGTTTTTACTCGTGTAAAAGTAATTCAAAATGTATAAAAGTAAAACCATTAAAAATGGGTAATCAGTATGACATGAACTTGAGGAGAAAGCCAGTTGGAGCAGTAGAGTCATAAATTCTTCCTGATTGGTCCTTCAGTAATAGTAGACTCTCCAAGGCACCCGGCAATGATTACCACAGTTCCCAACTCCATCCACATCTGTTAAAGATGATGATCATGAGGACCAGCAAAGGATCCCTGTGCCTTAACCGCACAGTTAAAATGGCAGTTAAAACTAGCACCCGGATTTCTTGACTCTTAACAGGTACCCTTTCCTCCATACCATAAAAAAACAAAAAGCACTGCTGGCAAGTTACTGTCCTCATTTTAAAATTCATTTTAGCCAAAATGCAAAGTCAAAAATTAAGCAGTGAATGTTAGTTGTGGATGAGAAAGATCCTTGTAGTCTCACAGATACATAGCATATTGGTCAGCCTCTCTAAAAGGTAAAAACCTCCTTTAATACTAAAAAGGCACCAGACTCAGCTACAAAGAACTGCTGAATAACGTTTTGAGAAAACATTAAGAGAACACACTCAAAATCTGCTAATATGATTGAAAGAAGTAAGAAAAAAATGATAGGGAAAGGTATCTTTGATCTAAAGCATGATTAACAAAGTAAGGCTCCAAAATTACCCTCTGTAACACACACATTACAGAACAGGTTTAACAACAAGTTAGGTGAGCTTCTGAAGAGAGGACATAAAAGGCGATTGCCTCACCCAAATATATAATTAGTTCAGTTTCTCAAGGTAACAGAAGATGAAAATTTATCTTTGAGAACTCAGAGACAAGTCAGTCACTACAGTTAAGTTACAAGTCGTGAAATCTAATCAGACATTTAACTTTTTTACATTTCAATGACATCTTAAAATTTTTTTTTCTCAGAGGCAGAAGAGAAGGCAGAAAAAAGATAAATTATTGTGAGCAATGTCTTTAACCTTCTCCATCCTCAACCCTAACAATAATCTTAGAACTAAGGCATCTACTGACATATGGGCAAGGGTCTTATTAATTTTTGAATAATAAGAAAATGATGAGGTTTTACTGAAATCATTTAAAAAAAACCCTGACCAATCAAAAACAAACCTCAATGTGATGAATTATTATTTACAAAAAGATCACTTGTTTATTGTTGAAACAAAAGCAACAAGTGTTACCATCATAAAGGCACTAAAACAGAATGAAAAGGAAGGGGGGGTGTGTTCACTGAACTGATCTCTTAAGAAAACTATGCATTTAAGTTATACAAGTTAAATATATAGCATAACATTTTCTTATGGTACTACAATAGTTAAAATAGTGCTTAATTGAATAGGAAAAAGTTACTCGAGGCTCCTACTGTTGACATTTAATACAAACACTCCTATAATTCTAATTATATCCTCCTAGTAACTGACATCCTTACTAAAGTTAAAAAATGCCTAGGTAATAAGTTGCCTCCTATGGAAACATATCAAGAAGATATAGATTTATACACTGAGACAAAGTACAGCAAGTGAGTCAAACCCTAATGAGGAATCGGAGCTCACTTACCTTTACAAAGCTCATGCGGATAGTACACATTTTAGTGAGCTCATAGACTGTCTCGAAGCCGTGGTTCACGGACTGTGCCAATAACTGAGCGAATTCTTGGTTATTAAAGATTTTCAAACTACACCCACTAGGGATCTTGCAGACAGTAGTGGGGTGAAATCCATGATGGTAGTTGCAGTTCCGACTCTGCACAAAGATGCTGCTGTCGCTGAGGCATTCGGCATACACTTCCCCTCCCACATAGTAAAGATGCACTCCTGTAGGAAGACAACGCGTGCAATGTCTTCATCATCATTTTTCACAGACAAAAAGCGTCTGTGTATCTTCAACATATGAATTTGCATGGATTTAAACTTTAGCTAATTAGATACTCTCCAAATCTTGCACAACTGATAAAATCTTATTTAATCCTATTTATTCATCAATGTTCTCTTGTTAACATGTATGTCTAAGAGGTTTCTAGGAAATGATATAACAAAGACAGGAGACAAAGGAGGGCCAAGACACGTAAAAGAACTAGAAAACCAGAGCTGGAGGAAGTACTGCTGAGAGCTGTAAAGATGTAAGGTCCAGGGGAAAATAATTATAAAAATAATTCATACTGTGTGCAATCTGATCTCCCTGAACTACCATCTGCTCCAAACTTCTTCCTGTGGCATCTTAGAGTGCCAGGAGTGTAGGAAATTGATCCTACCCAGCCTTTAAAAAAAGGAAAAGTGTGCGTTTGGTGGGGGGGTGCTTTCCGACAAAGCCCTACCCCATTAAGGGAGATTATTACAAGCCATGCAGCGAACAGAGTCACATCCCACGATCTACTTTGCAGGTAACTCTGGCGTGCCTCAGCCAACGCTAAAACTATTGTCTCCAATCCAATCCAAAAAATTATGTGTTGTGTTTACATGTACACACAATGGCTAAGACTTCTGTGACAATTAAATAGCTGCTGGGACAGAAGCCCATTTTCCTGTGTGATGTAGAGAAAACAATTTAAGAGAGAGAGTGTGTGTCGTGTGTGTGTACTTTTTCTGATGATTATAAAAATTAGGAATTTTCATTTTTAAACATTTAGAAAGTAAAACAAAATATAAAGAAGCAGAAAATATCGCTTGCTTAGTGACACAGAGGCAATAACTGTTAATACTGGACACACTGGATTATAGGTTTTGAGTATTACTAAACTTTCTCTGCAAACATTTAAAGTATATACATGATTATATGGACACAACAATTTACTTTAGCGATTCTCCCAGTATGGGAACATAGCGTTGATACTAATTTTCTGTTACAACAATGCCAGGATAAATGTCTCTGGATAATTTTTGATAATATCCTTAGGAGAGATTCCTGGAAGTTAAATCACTGGATCAAAGGCTCTTGATTCACTTTGCCAAACGACTTTCCAGAATGCTTGTATCAATTTACACCCTACCAGCAGTGTAGGAGTGCCTTTCTCGTTTTGCCTGTGCCAGGACTGAGTGAGCTTAAGACAAAAACAAATAAATTAAAATAAATTATAGCTGAAAACAATGTCGTTTAAATTTGCATGTGAGACTGGATATGCTCTCATATGTTTATTAGCCATCTGTGTTTCTCTTATGAACTTATTGTTCATATTTCTTACCTATTTATCCAACTGGGGTTCTAGTATTTTTATTGTTTTTTTATGAGCTACGTGTAAAATATAAATAATTTATTTCCTATTTGTTTCCCCATTAGTCCTTTGTATTTTTTTAATCTACGGAAGTTTGAAAGCTTTGAGTAGTCAAATCTCTTGTGATCTTTTCTATTGCTTTTTATACTTAAAAAATTTCTACCTCTTTGATCAAATGTATTTTCTTCTAGCTTAATAGCTTGCCATTAAAAAAAACTCAATTCATTAATCTAT
Organism: Ailurus styani; assembly: GCA_002007465.1. Lineage (NCBI taxonomy): Eukaryota > Metazoa > Chordata > Mammalia > Carnivora > Ailuridae > Ailurus > Ailurus styani. Next base: position 3,917,229 of record LNAC01000019.1, read on the forward strand.
TTGCATATATGAAATGAGGTCAGGGTTTCTCCCTATAGCCTCACCTAAAAGCTAACTTTGTTACTGCAGGACCACTAGAAGACTACTGATTTGTTATGCTTCACTTAACATAAATTAATTTTGAAATATAATATAGTCTGAGTTTAATTTATTCTACCCATTTGTCCAAACCTGATTTAATTATAGTTTCATAATATTTAATTAACCTAACATCAAGAATTTTTTCTTTATTCTTCCATTAAAAAAATTTAGCTGTTTTCACTTGTTTATCCTGCCAGGCGATATCAGAACACATTTTCCAACTTTCAAAAAAGTAACACATTGTGATTCTGGCATGGATTGTTTTAAGCCATAAACTGAAATTAGGAAGAAGAGACGTCCTTAAAATATTCTCACAATATTAAGCTTTCTTTTTAAGGAACACCACCTGCGTATTTATATATCTAAATTTCCTTTCAATAAAATTTGGTTTTCTTTACATAATTCTCATGTATTGCTGATTCAGATTATTTCCAAAAAACGACATTTTCTGTTGCTATTAGAAATGTGATTTCCCCTTCCACTATATTTTCTAACTGGCTATTGCCAGATTAAAGAAAACTGGCATATAATTTCTAAAAATAAATTCTTTAGAAGTTTCTAGATAAACAATCATAACTTCTGAATAAACATAGAGACCATAAATATTACCATGGTCAGTATTACTTATGTCAGTAACACTAATGGGTGAAGGAGAAAAGGCACCCACACACAGACTTATGGTACAAGTGGAAATTAATAAGAGCTTCCTGGAAAGTAATTTGGCATAATATATCAAGACCTACTTTTGACCTATCAATTTCACTTCAAGAATCTATCCCGAGAATATTGTCAATTAGTTAAGCATATCATCTGCAATAATGATAATTTTGGCTAATTTCCATTATTGGTAACTCTACATTTGAATACACTAGTCAAGGTATCTGGAACAATTTTAAGTAACAGCATTCCCAGAATCCTTATTTTCTTCCTAATTTTTTTTTTAAAAAGATTTTATTTATTTATTTGACACACAGAGAGAGATTACAAGTAGGCAGAGAGGCAGGCAGAGACAGCGAGAGGAGGAAGCAGGGCTCCCCGCTGAGCAGAGAGCCCGATGCAGGCCTCGATCCCAGGACGCTGAGATCATGACCTGAGCCGAAAGCAGAGGCTTTAACCCACTGAGCCACCCAGGTGCCCTTTTTTTTTTTAAAAGTAGGCTCCACGTTTGGCATGGAGCCCAGTGCGGGGCTTGACCTCACGACCCTGAGATCAAGACCTGAGCTGAAATCAAGAATCAGACATTTTAACCAACTGAACCCCCCAGGTGCCCCTCTTCCTAATTTTTAATAGATACGTTGCAAAGCACAATGACTTTTTAGTACTTTGAGGTAATGGTCAACTTTAGAACTTAATGAAAAATATATCCCTCTATCCCAAATGTATGCAAAATTGTGGTTATGTACAATTTTCAGGGCTCATAGATCATAGATATCTATATGTTATGAACCTAGGTCCTAGCATTTCATCATCAAATGTGGAGTTTAGGGTTTGGTTTTTTCCCCCTTAATTGTATTAAGGAACTACCTATTAATTCCTGTTTTAGGAGGATTTTTTTTGGATCAAGTGTTGAACTTTTATCTCAAATGCCTTTAAACATTTATTAAATAAGCACTTGATTTGGTCTACTGTTCTAAATTTTATAGAAGGTCATTTTTAAAAAATGTTTACTATGGAAATAATGTCAAACTTACAGAAATAGAACAGCTAAGAAAAACAGAAAAGAACACTCATATAACCAGTATTGTCACAATTTATTCCATGTTTGATCATTTGCCCCTCCTTCCCCTCTATGCTGTCATACATACCCTCATATACATTCATATATACACACCCACACATATATACATGTATATGCATCTATCTATCTATATTCTGACACAGGATTTGTTTTACATGGATAGATATCTTTATATATACACATATGTGTGTGTATTTCATAAGACTAGGGATATTCTCTTCTATAGCCACAGTACAATTAGCAATGCCAGTGCATGGAACACCGATATAGTAGTTTTATCTAATCTATCACTCATTTTCTAACTCTACCTGCTGACTCCAATAAGGAAGGTCCGCTGTGGTATTTTTTTCTACCTTTCTGGGACAGATTGTGTTCAGGGTCAGCTTATTACACAGCTGTCATAGTTCTTTAATCGCTTTTAATGTGGAACACTTACACATCTTTGTCTTCTGACGTTGACTATTTTGAAAGAATACAGTTCCTCCTCACCCTTTTTAATAGAATTTTGAGTTTGTGTGAAGTTTCCCCATTGGTGAGATTAAGATTTACATTCTCGACTGGAATTCTGCATAGGTGATGCTACCTCCTTCTCAGGGCATCCCATCCGGGGACATATGAGATCCATCTGTCTCTCATTGGCAATGATAATTTTAATCTCCCAGGCAAGATGCTGTCCAGTCTCTCCACTGTATAATTACTGATTTTTATTCTCCCTTGTAACTAATAGGCAGGCTGTGAGGAGACACCGCAAGACCATGCAAATATCCTGATTCTCGCCAAAAATTCTGTTTGGCATCCACTGAGGATTCCTGGCTGATGGCTGCAAAATGATAACTTTCCAACTCTAGCACTCACGCTACATTTCCCAACCAGCCTTCCCCATCCATTCCTGTATCTATTTATTATTGGCATGGACTTACAAATTACTATTGTCTTTCGGTGGTTTGAAATCCATAGCTGTACTTAATTATTTTGGTCCTTAAACTGTTCCAGAATTGGCCAGGGGAAGCCCCTCCAAGTTGGCTCCTGTGACAGGTCCCCATCACTTTCATAAGTGTTTCTTCACTGTCTGGTGTACAATAATGTTCCAGGCTCGTCGTCGTCTACCTGGAGTCAGCCCTTTCCTGAGAAGCCCCAGATCCTCTCTCAGTGGGAAATGGTGTTAGAGACGATGGGCTGAGAACCAGATGTGCTCACTGCTCCTGGGTGTCTTTGCCTGTTGGCCCTTTCAGCAGACAGATCAGAAACTATATGTATGTTTGAGTGCACACACACACACACACATCCACGAGAACATAAACATGTGTACACACATATGTACACGTATTATTAAATCATTTCACCCTAATACCTCCACAGGGTTTATCTTTTGCCCTCCTCCACACCTGTATGTTTCCCATTCCACAGTGAAAAGCCAGGCTCTCAGCAACATCCACACACTCAGTCATTTGCTTCCTCTTCTATCTCAAAGTTCCGTAACTGTTTCATCCATACTACTACTAGATAATCAAGTCTACTAAGAAGCGTTTAGGATTTGTTTGCAAGCACTCTACCCTACCTGGCCCAGACTGAAGATACATAGCCAAACACTATGTTCATAAGTTATTATGGATTGGTTCTTTCTTTTTTCCTGTGAGTTATGGTACTCATTTGAAACACATTAGGTTTACTTGCTTTAACTTGTGTTTAGTTTTAGGTTGTAAGTCACTTTCTAACAGCTGCTTTTATTCTGCAGCAAAAGTAAGATAGAATCGTGCTCCCCAAATCACTATTTCAGCTAATTACTATCAACTCCTATGAGGTGGCAGACCATAAAAACTGCGGATAGGAAGTGAGTAATGTCTTGATATTAGAAACTGAAAAAATATTTACTAACTGGAGCCAGTGTTTACTACCTGGTGTTTGCTCTATGAGCCTGCCCCAAGAGCGACTAAGTCAGTTCTAGGGGAACAAGGATGCAACAGACAAACATCTGAACGAGGTTCAAGTGCAAACTCACCTTTTCCAATGTGCCGTCTAGTGTTTTCAATAGTGGAATTCCGGTTAACGTTGGAGAGCAGCCCAAGGCAGAAACGGTTCTTATTGTTGGAAGGATCAGTGAAACCATCCACCAACACACTTGTGGAGGAGGCATGGAACGCTTCACCCACACGATTATTGAGCTCATAGTAGACAATAGAGCACCAGTGTTTTGGTTCCTCATAAGCAACCGCTTGAACATCTGTAAGAAAGAAGAGCTTAGAGTCAACCTTGGTTAGTGCCTCAGGTTCTCAAAAACTGAAACTGTGTTGTGAAACTGGCTCAGGATCATGGAATGAAGATACGGAAAAGCAAGTGCCATTATAATGTATACGGTTTCTCTATGACATCTAAAACAGGTCCTCCTTACTAAGTGTGACATTCCCCTTTAATTGGAAAATAATTTTCTCCAACTACTTTCAGATCCCCAAACGCCAGCTAAGCAAGAATACCAACGGCATTTGCTGAACACTCACAATATGCTACTTGCTCCACCATATGCCAGAATGGAAGTCACCCCCACCACAGACGCTGGCTCCCCATCTAAAGAAATACAAGTGGCAAGTGAAAAACAAATGGGAAGAGCACAATAGAGGACAGGAAATGTGCCAAAGGTGCTGGCAGAAAAAGGGTGATTTTCAACAAAGGCTTCGTAGGCATAGGCTTTTTCAAAAAAATGAAAATCAGTTTCTAATTATTGATAAGAAGTTCCCTTACTTCACATTCAGCTGCCAATAACTATCACAGTCACAGCTCGACTCCAGTCCTCAAACGCAGGAAGAAATCTTGCCAGCTGGCCATTTTTACGGAATGAATCATATCTCTCTCATCCAGATTTCATGCTAACTTCCTTATATTTGCTTTAAGTCATGCAGAGCAGGTGTGTTTTGTCTCTCCATTCCCAGAATGGGCCAACAATGGAAATTACCCAACTTTACTGACAGGATGCAGCTTGTTAAGTCAAATCTCTTAAGACTAACAAATCTCCAAACAGAACAGGCTTCTAAACATTTGCAACTAAAAGGTTCTAAAGATAAGTTCCTTCTGTAGTAAAACCTCTTATGCCACTGCTTCAGAGATTCCAGGAATACAAACCATGTATGCCCACTATGCCAGTACGTAATGATCTGAGGTTTACGAGGTCCTGAGTGTATAGTTGTAAAAAGAGAAAGAACATCCACATTAGAAGCATAAGTTGTAACTGCTTAGGAAGAAGTACTTCTGTGTTCTTAACATCAACCTCCACAGACATCACAATGCAGTTAATTTTAGAATTCGGTAAAGAAAACAAAGAACACGATCATTTAAAAAAAATCCACGTGTACGTTAGCTGCTCTATACGTTTCAACCGGTGAGCTGAATACAGGCATACGCTATCTTCTCTGCTGAACAACTATCCCAGGTCAGTTTGCTGTATTTCAAAGAGCAAAATTTTAGTGATTCACCTAGCGCTAAATCTTAAAAGAAGGCTGCGACTTCACTAGAGAAGCCTTTTATAAGCTATTGGGATTGTTCAAGATACTATTCATTTAGGTCAGAAGATGACGCACTTTTTTCTGTAAAAGACTAGAAAGATTTTGTGGGCCATCTGGTCTCTACCGTAACTATTCAGCTGTGCCCTAGCAGTGCTAAAACTGCCACAGATAATATGTAATGGATGTAGCTGTGCTCCCATAAAAAATTTATTTACAAAACCAGGCAACAGGCTGAACTGCTCTGCAGGTTGTAGTGTGTGGACTCCTGGTTTAGGAAACCACCAAAGGTAAAACAGTAACAAAAAGGCTAACATTCCTGCCTCATGAAGATATTAACTGTAAACTTATTCTACTGGGGAAATTTCAAAAAACGATTTAAAGGAAAAATTTTATAGCAATTTAAAGGGCTACTTCCTGAAAACAGACATTTTTGGCTTAACCGCAATAGCTACAGGATCCTCACCTCCCCACCAGACAGTGGTGCTGTGCCTATTCTCTCCTGCCGTTCTGTTCCCGAGACACAAATGCCAAAGATGTGTGAGTCAGAGGTTTTTTTTTTTTGGGGGGGGGTTTCCCCTAAACCAGCATTTTTAATTTTTGGTTGATAATTATGTTTGGGAGGTTGTTTGAGACATTATGAGGTACCATAAAATACAGAGCCAATAAAACAAATGTAAAAATATTTTACAGATTTTGAAAGGTGTACGTTCCCATTTATTACACAGCACATCTAAGAAAGGTTCTCTGAGATTACCATCAGATTTTAAGAACTTAAAAAATGTAAGCAACTCTGACAAAGTCTGAGGTATCTCCCATTTTCATAAAAAAGTAGTAAGAATGAAAGAGACATACACCTAGTAATTAGATTGCACCATAACTTCAATTTGCATAAAATGTATACATATTGAAATGGTCCATGCCACCGGGCATCAGGGAAGCACTTTCTTTTTTTTTTTTTAACTATTTATTTATTTATTTGACAGAGAGAGAGAGATCACAAGTAGGCAGAGAGGGAGGCAAAGAAAGAGGAGGAAGCAGGCTCCCTGCCAAACAGAGAGCCGGATGTGGGGCTCGATCCCAGGACCCTGAGAACATGACCTGAGCCAAAGGCAGAGGCTTTAACCCACTGAGGCACCCAGGTGCCCCCAGGGAAGCACTTTCTTCCACGAGAGGTTGTTTGGGAACAGTTTTAAACAACGTGGTCATGCCTTCCTAAGGTGCTCAGGGATTCTCCTAGCACTCACTGACCCGAGTTCTCTGCTCAGCTAGGCCCACTCCACTTGCCCGTGCAGAACGACAGCATGCTCCCCTCAGTCACTGCCGGTGATGTGACAGGGCTGGAAACGCACCCACCCTCTACCAGAAAGGGAAAGAAATGTTCCATCCTGCTTAAAGGTACTGCTTATGCTCTTCCAGGTGAGAATAGGAAAAACATGTGCCTCTGGCCCCTTTGTATAACAAGGTTAGAAACAAAAAAAATATAGCAAGAAAGAAACAAATGTTATTAGTTTGTTCCAGCTGCAGCTGTATATAGATGAGGGCTGGAAAATAATGACATTTATGAATATCTATCCTAACAACAAAAGAACCTTTGGGAAGCCTTGTTCTATGAACTTCTAATTTTGGAAATCACCAGTGACATCTCCACTTCAATAATGTTATGCTCGTTGTTTCTCACTACTACCCCTTTGTCCTTTACTTAAAAATACTTTCTTATCACTAATTCAAAATGATCAAGTCTTGTGCTCTCAACAGATGACTGCACAATTATACTTAGGCCTTCATTAGTTAACTCAGTATGTTTATTCTTCATATGAAAGACTTATTTGTAATTCAAAAAATTCTATCTAGTTTCTCTGATTGGGCTCTTTCTCCAATAGTTACCTTTTTACAGACTAATAAACATTTGTGAGAGAAAGTGACAATGGACAGATAAGCTTGAGATACTATAAAGGGAATAAATAGCAATGCGTTTTACCTCCTCTGTTGATTTCTGAGGGCAGGGAAGGTGCCATCATATTTGTGTCCATTGGCTGAGAGCCATCCTGGGTCATGGGGTCTTCAGGAGGCAGGTAAGCAGGCGGGGGCGTATCAGCTACAAAGTTCAAAGAAAATGATTTCTTTCTCCTTAAATAAACACACACGCTTAAAACATATATTCTGTGAAATTCTTGAGACTGAATTGCCCATTTCAACCTTCCCATCAGAAAATGGCTGGTACAGACACCGAGCTTTCTGAAAGTGACTACCATCTCATAATCTGGTACAACTGGAGTGAAGGTCCAGCTGGAGGAAAAGCACTATATCTGCCAGTTCCAGGAGCTGTCTGTCTACCCAGGCTCATGCTCTCTGAAAATGATCAGAAGAGCACTTAAACACACTTTCACACAATCCATTTTGAGAGAACCTATGCATTTCATAGTTTCACTGGTGGATGGAAAAACTACATAGGATTTCTTAAGAAAAAGAGCTTCAGGGTCTCTTCCATTAAATCCATACATTAAATCCATAGGCTCTCAGGAATTTAACAACTGACCTTTATTACAGCCAATTTATTGACTTCAACTATTAATTTCTCCTGACTTCAGCACTCTGTTAGGACTACCTTCTCCCTACCTACTTTAATAATCACTAGTTTTAAAACCCCTAGTAGCAGAATAATAAGCCATTTATCATAGCTATCTTCTATTTCAAAATTTACATTTGTTCTTCTAGAAAGCTCAGGGTCAGCTGGCAATAAGAGGCAAAGAGCATGACTTCTGAAACAAAGAACATTAATAGGGGTCTTGTGTTTTCTTAAATAAAATAAGGGGTTATGCATTGTCCACAAATAATCCTTTGTGATCAAGAAGCAAACTCCTCACTGGCTATCGGGAGCCCATCTAGCACACCTGACAGAGCAGGGAACAAAGCTTTACCTTCGGGCACCATGAATAACCTGGAGGAGAAGCCGATATCACTCAGGGCAACTGCGGAAGACAGATGGCCCATACTGCGGCTCCTTTACAGCTTTTCGAGATTTCCAAGACGGACCCTCCAGCTGAATCTCAACCCAGCAACTCCCACTGTCCAGCTGCCAACAAGCAAGGACTCACAGCACAAGGACAGGACTATGGGGACCTTATCTGGGTGCCTCTGTCACCCTTTCTCCAGCTTCTTTTAATTCAGCTTCTTCCCTGCAGCTGTAACACTGACTCTGCTTTACTGCCAGCCAGGAATGAAGACAAAGAGCATCCTCTGAGACCACATCCAGTAAATTTCTGCCAACGAGCTGGAAAATTTCATCAGCAACCAGTGGCGTCGGCACCATTGGGACAGACCACCAGACAGCGATGGGTGATACTCTACTAGGCCCCCAAGTGCCTCCTCCCACCCCTGGCAGCTCTTTCTGGCCCACATTTCCTTTACTTGGCCTATAGCCTTAATCCCTCACAGCCGGGGACACAGTGTAAACTCGAGCAATAATCTTCCAGTTTTTCACTCCTGGGCCTACTGCTCAAAAGCTTCTGAAACTGTCTCCTTACCACTTACCTGTTCATCAAACCAACAGGTCTGGGAGAGAGTCGGGTGAATAGGAAATCACCAGATGATGCTTAGTTTGATTTTTAAACTCCTCTATATCCCTGCTGCCCTGCCTCATCCTAAACAGTTTTGGACTAAGAAACAAAACAATGCAAAATAAAAGGCTCAGGACCAAAAGAAGTAATAAGTATAGAAATAAAAGACAGCATTATCAAGTATGGACCACTTTCAATTTTTGAGGACCTACCAGCACTATCGTCAAATTCATATTTACTGAAAAACATTTCAAGTGGCCTAATAAACAGGTCTGCCCACCCATTTTCCCTTCCTGAAGTGCTAATCAGTGTTAAATACATCTTTGTATAGAGCATCCTTCTTCAAGTTTACTGGCAAGAAATTTGGCACTAATCATTTTTTGTGAGATGCTTGCTTATTACTAACCTATAATTTGAAAAATATGTCCCAATTAATCATTTATTTTGATAAACATTACACCATCAGTTAAATCTAAAAAAGGAGGATAATCGTTTTTGTCTTTGCTAAGTTAAACAAGCAGATGGTCTCCAGTACTTCTGCTGCATTTCCTTTGTTGCTAAAGTATATGTTTCTTGGGATTACATCACCACTTAAATGAATTTAATTAAGTAGAGAGGTGTGATCCCTCAGGAAATTGCTTTTCTGAGGTTGCACTTACAACAGGGCTTTTTTTCCCCCATGTACAGCAAATGTGTGCAACACATTATTTGTCTCTTTCTCTCTTTTATCAAGAGCAAAGACTATAACAATTCTGCCACTCCCAGAAGGAGGCAGCTGTTTCAAACCCTTCAAAAGCCAAAATAAAACTTTTTCAGGCTTCCTTGCCTGACAAATCAAACAGGACATTTGCTTCTTTGACCATGAGGTCTCCCCCCAGCCACAGCAGCACCCTGCATCTGAAGAGCTCTCTGAGGGCAGGTGCACCCAGCTTCCCCCCGACTCTTGCAGCAGCACTGTCTACCTGACCTGAACATCACGGAACATTCCACCCACCTGGCATCTGGAAAGGGCTTCCTGGGTCTGAGCTGGTGGGAGAATGCGGGTAGGTGCCACTGCTGCTTCCCGGAGAGTTGGGGTAGCTGCTACTGGGGGAGTGAGGGAACGGATGGCTGTTGGGTTGCTGGAAAGAATCCGGAAAAGTGGCGTTGAGTGGCATGTGAGGCTCATTTTGTCCTAAGTTACGGAACTGAGCTAAGAGGCTGTGCTGAGGATTATATTCGCTGTGTCTTGGAACCAGCACTGGAGGAAGAACTGGAAAAAAGGAAAGAAAAGCAAGAGACAAACATGAAAAGGATGAAAATCTGTAATAACGTCACAATAAACCCTGCCCGGCTGCCAACTTGAGCAAAGCCATTTTTCACTCAGGAATAAATGTGGTAACAAATAGTCTCTTTGGCATGGCTGTGACTTATGCCCAAGACCTGCAGCCCAGACAAACTGCCTGAGGAAATTCTGCAAAACACCTTTTATGTTAAAAATATTAGGGTTCCCCATTCTTTATGTTTTTGCTCACTAAAGACCAAAGCACAATTAAGAACATATACCACCATCAAGAGTTCCACGTTCCCAGCTCTGGTTGATAAGATGTTCCATTGAAAGAGCTAATGCTTATTGAATGGAATGAATTATTCACCGCAAATGTTTTAAACTGACATATTAACTCACTTTAAAACAAAAGGAGGCATGGTAAATAACACTGAGAGGATAAATACAGTGAGCAGCATAAAATTCAAGTGCCAGTGAAGGTCGTTAATTAAACAAAACATGTTTCATGGGACAGACTTTATGTTGTGTCCAAGTGGTCATACTTCATAAAAAAATCTTGTCTCTGAGGATATTAATGCATTTTACTCACTTCTCGGTAATGCTCAGCACTACCTGACAGGCGAAGGAAGAAACAGGTTATACAATCCACATTTTGCTAATTGGATACTCAAAGTGTGAAGGCCCAAAACACACACACCATTAGAGAAGGAAAGAGAACAGCTCAAGCCATTCCTAAAAGCTCTGTATGTTAGGAACCTAAGGAGTTAATAATTAGCATGGTCTGCAACCTCCAGAAACCTCTAGAGGCAAAGCCACTGTAAGTAAGATGCTAATGGAAGTGAAGGCCTGGATAGCAAGCCCTAACTGGGTTAGAGCCTCAACTTCCCACCACAGTCTGCAGATGGCTCCTCCCCAGGAACAAAGGCCCTCGGAACCCCTACTACTCCCGTGGCCTTGACTAGAAAACCACCCATTTGGAAATGTGCGTAGAGGAGAGAGGATTTAAAATCTGATACTGTTGTTAGGAGCTAGAACTCAGAATATATTCTCCCCAAAAAAACAATATTTAGTGGCATGAGGAGTTAAGTAGACTTCTGAGGGCTTTCCAGGGAAGCTATCTATAACTTATACCATTTCTGCAGGAAAATGTGTCCCGAACACTTAGATTATCACTTATTCATGAGCTGAAGATTGTTTTTCTTTTAAGTAAAAATAGGTTTTTGAAGGTCTTAAATGGTCTCATAAGTTACATCTTAAATTGCTTGTCTGTAGAAATAAATTCCCCACTAACTGATCCCTAAAAAACAAATCTTTTAAGTATAATATATGTGTTTCCTTTACTGCACAGTGATGGAATCTACCCAAATGAAGTCATCAAAAGCCTAATTCCTCCTTCTACCTTTCAATAGTCACCTGAAATATAAATTATTTTGCCGAAGAAAAAATTCCTAGTTGTCATAAAGGCTCTCGCAATGTCAACAGAAATCTATATTCCAAATAAACAAAGTGTCCGAAATAGCACACTACCTTTGAATTACCAATGCAATCAAACATTCCTTTTCTTTTAGGGGCTGCTGCGTGAGTTACTACTCTCCAAGTTGCCTTTCATGGGCATCTAGCGATAGTCTCAATTCTGATTAGTGCCTTTAAAAGGAGGTAAACACGCCTCTAAACCCTGCCCCCCAAATGCAGCACCAGACAGCACCCTGAATTCATCTTCCATCTTGACCCTTCAAAGGACCTCCCGTCTCCCCCACAATAAACACTCTACTTACTGGAGTTACTATTTCAGCAACTCCTATTCCCAGTTCAGGCAATTTGCTTCTTATCCTTGCTCACTCGTGACAGTGGCAGCAGGAGGCAATGTACACCTCGAGTTCATGTTTGGCACGTGTGTTCCTGCAGTAACCCTGCTGTGTGCGGTGCTGGTCTGGCCCCAGGGCACAGCGCAGATGACGTCATCAGCTTTTGCAGGTGACCTGGGAAGTGCGCCACCAACTACGGCAAAAGCACCACCTTACAGAAAAATTTGAGAAAAATAACTTTTTTCTCAACTCTGATTAGTAAGATGACTCTTGCCATGACATAGGTACAAGCTTTATTTATTTATTTATTTATTTATTTATTTATTTATTTTAAGTAGGCTCCACGCCTACAGGCTGAGCCAGTCAGGCACCCCAGTACAAGTATTTTTTTAAAGTAAACTTTAAAAAAAGGTACTGAGGTATCACGCATCTATAGTAAAATGCACAAGTGTTCATATAAATGGAATAATACATACTCTGGTGTCTGGGTTCTTTGGTTCAACATTATGTCTGTAGGATTCATCCAATGCTGTGGGTGGCATCTTATTATATACGTATCACAATTTGTTTACTCAGTCCCCCCATCTAACCTCCTCAGAGGATAATTGATTTCTTTTCATCCCCTGGTTTATCCTTCCTGTATTTCTTCGTGAAAAAGTTAAACTGATGTGCTTAACTTTTGTGCTTTCTGATTTTGCCTTCACTACTAAACAGGAGAGTAGCCTACTCTACATACTCTTTTGCACTTTGCTTTATTCACCTATATCTGACAATTAACTTACTAGTTTAGAGAGATCTTCCTCATTTGTTTTTACAGGTTAATACAGCACCATAGTTTCTTCGACCAATCTCCGGGCAGTTAACAGTATTTCACCACTACACGTAACATTGCAATGAATAACCCTATGCACATATACCACTGTATTTTTAAAGGAGTACCCTCCAAGTAAATCCCTGGAAGTGGCCACAGTGGGTGAAAATGAAGATACAACTTTGTTCCCCTCAAGTACCCCTTTACAGGGGTTCTGCCATTTCACATTGAAATTCACATTGTGCTAAATATGAGAGTGACTTTTCCCCCACAGCCCATAGGACAGACTGTTTTGTCAAGATTTTTTTTAAAGGAATTTCTTTTCTTCCTTTCTTTCTTCCCTTCTTCCTCCCTCTCTCCCTTCCTTTCGTTCTTTTGTTTTCTTCTTTCTCCTTTTTCTTTTCTTTTCTCTCTCCTCTTTCTCTCATCCTTCCCTTCCTCTTCCTTTCTTCCTTCCCTTTCTCTTTCCTCTTTTCTTTTTTCCCTTTCTTTTCCTTTCTTCCTTCCTTCTTCTTTCCTTTCCTTCTCTCTTTCCTTTCTGATTTTATTTTAGAAAGAGCAGGGGGTGGGGTGGGAGAGGAGAGGCCAATGGGCAGGGGCAGAGAGAGAGAAACTCAGACTTGTGCTGAGCGCGGAGCCCAGTGTGGGCCACGACCCTGAGAGTCTGACCTGAGTCGAACCCAGGAGTGGCTGGCCCCAAGATTTTGATTTGTTTGGACAATCTGATGGGTGAGAAATGGTATTTTAGTGCAATTTTAATTTACATTTTTCTTATGGTGAAAGTCGATCATCTTTTCATGTATTTCAGGGGGCATTTTAATATATTCTTTTGCAAATGGTCTGCCTTTTGCCCATTTTTTGGTCTTCATTAAAAAAATAAATATATATTAGAGATCTTACCCTGTGCTCTTTTATATGTTACAAATATTTAATCACAATCTGTCATTTGTCTTTTGACTTTATTTACGTGAAAAAGCTTTATTTTTTTTTTTTTGGTAATTGAATTTATCAGTATTTTCCTTTATTGGATATGGATCTTGAGTCACAGAAAGGCTCCTCCTACACCCAGACTGTAAGGAGGAATTCACCCATGCATTCTTCTAGTGCATATAAAGTTTCCTATTTTACTTAGATCTCTGATCCATTTGTAGCTCAGTTTTATTTATACCATGAGGAATAGGTCTAATTTTATCTTTTCCCAAATGGTTGGCCAGTTGCCCCAATACCATTTATTAAAAAGCCCATCTCTGCCTTGGTGGTTGGATAGACCACCTTTTTCATAAAGTTCCATATATGTTAGGGTCTATGTTTAGACATTCCATTCCATTCTATTCTAGTCGGTGCCCCACAACCACTGTGTTAATTATAGAGGCTTTATAATATGTTTTAATAGCTGATAGGGCTAATCCCACCCCACAGTTCTTCTCTTTCATGTTCTGCTTGCATGCTTACTCCTCTGATATCGACTTTAGTTACCACTTTGTCTACCTGCAGAAAAAAAGAGATTTTGGTACTTGTACTAGGGTCACAACATATTTATAAATTAACTTAGAATATCTTGATGATGTTCAGATATCCTATTCAAAACCTAGGAAGGTTATCTCAGGCCTACTTTTGTACCTTTTAGGAATGTTCTATAGTTCCTATCCATGTTCTTCTGCTCGGGCTGCCATAACAAAATACCACAGACTGGGTGGCTTACACAGCAGACATTTATTTACTCAATGTTCTGGTGGCTGGAAGTCCGAGCTCAAGGTGTGAACAGGATGGTTTCCCCTGAAGCCTCTCTTCTTGGCTTGCAGGTGGCTATTTTCTTGCTGTGTGTCCTCACATAACTTACTTCCCTGGTGTGTCTCTGGGTGTCCTAATCTCCACTTGCAAGGATACCAGTCAGATTGGATTAGGGCCCATCCCAATGGCCTCACTTTTAACTTTTTTTAATTTAAATTCAACTAGTCAATATATACTACATCATTAGTTTCAGACATAGAGATGACTAACTTTTTAAAGGCTCTATTTCCCAATATTCATATTCTGAGGGATTTGTGATTAGGGCTCCAACATGGGGGGCGTGAACAATTCAATCTAGAACACTGCATTAGGTTTTATCCATTTCTTATTACATTTATTCCTAAGTATTGTATCTTTTCTGTTGCTACTTTACATGGAGTTTTCTCTTCCATTACATCTTCTAACTGGTAATTATTTTTATATATAAAGGTTATTGATATTTCCTTGCTTTTATATACTGCTACCTGGATGAATTCTTTACTTGTCTGTTAGTTTTATCATTGATTTCTTACAGAATTCTCCAGATAAATGACCATGTCACTGACAAATAGATACAGTTTTCCTTCTTTCCTTTCTGTTTTCTCGTCTAGTTGCATTGGCTAATAGTGCCAATATAACGTTAAAAAGTACTGGAGACAGTGAATTTCCTTGACTTATTCTTGACCTTGGTGGGAATGCCCCTAGTATTTCCCCTTAAGATGCTGACTTTGGGCCTTTGGTATATATATTATGTTAAGGAAATAGCCATCCATTCCTACAGTTCAGTGTTGTTATTAGGAACAGGTGTTAATTTTTTTTTTAAAGATTTATTTATTTTGAGACAGAGTGCATGTGAGTGGGAAGAGGGGTAGAGGTAGAGGGAGAATCTCCATCAGATGCTCACTGAGCCAGGAGCCTGACTCCAGGCTTGATCTCATGACCCTGAGATCATGACCTGAGCCAGAACCGAGTCAGATGTTTAACTGACTAAGCCACCCAGGTGCTCCCAGGTGTTAAATTCTTGTCAGAGAATTTTTCAGCATTTCTAAAGATAGTTATTATGATTTCTCTTCTTAGACCTAACTAATATGATTAATTATTCTTGCATTCCTGGCATAAAACTTGCTTGGGTCATGATGTGGTTAGAGTCTAATAACTGATATTTAGGAATTTCAGACCAATATTCCTATGTGATACTGATCGAAGTTTGTGTGTGTGTATGTGTGTGTGATCTTTATCAGGTTTCGATATCAATGTTGTACTTGCTTCATAAATATTTCTGTGGTCAGAAACATTATTATCTAAATGTTAGGTAGACTTTCCCTGTTAAATTATCTGGGCTTGGGTGCTTTCTTATGGCGTAGTTCCTTAACAGTTTTCTTTATTCATTCCACAGAAATAAATTTAAACTTTCTATGATTACTGAAGCTAATTCTGGTTATTTATACTTTTCCTAGAAACTTATCCATTCAATCTAGGTTTTCAAATTTACTTGCATAAAGGTATGCAAAGTAATCTTACAATTAAGTTTTATACCCTCTGTATCAATAACTGTTTCCTTCTTATACCTTTGTTTATGCTTTCTCTCCACCTGATCATTTTTTCTTAATTACCTGATCCTTGGTCTTTTTTTGAAACCAAGATTTGGATTTATTAATTTGATATTTTCTTTTTTTAATTATTATTTTTTGCTTTCATCTTTATTCTCTCTTCTCTCATACTTTCTTTGCTTTACTTTGTTCTTTCCCTAGCTTTTTTGACTGGAAGTTAAAATAATGTTTTTACTTTCATTTTTACTGATAAAGGTATTCAAGGCTATGAATTTTCCTCCAATCACTGTTTTAAATGTATCCCATAGATTCTGATAATGTAGGGTTTTTTTGTGATCATTTTCCGAACATCATGTAATTTTTATTTATATATGTCCATCCACCTATGGGTCATTTAATAGAATAGTTTTTAAATTCCCAGGTGAAAGAGCTTATTTGCCTTAAATTTCTAGGTTTATGGTATTGTGATAAGAAGAATGCTGATTGCATTATTACTGATTGTGGAACTTGCTATTTTCTTTGCAACCTTTTTTTTGCAATACATTTTTGTGAGTGTTCCTTGCACACTGAAAGAACATATATTTTCTATTATCAATGTGCTGTGTTAATAGGTAACTGTAAGAGCTCCCTTATTAATAATGTTGCTTAGGTCTCCTGTATCATGGGTCAGCAACTTTTTATTGGAAAGGATCAGAGACTAAATATTTTAGGTTTTGTGGGTTATATGGCCTCTGTCACAACTATTCAACTCCCCTGTTGTAGCAAGAAAGGCATAGATAATGTGTAAAAAATTGGATGTGGCTGAATTAGGAAACTTGCCTTGTAGGAACCGGTAACAAAAGGGATTTGGTTGTGGGCATAATCTGCAAATCTTTTTTAATATCATTACTTATGTTTTTTCCCCACGACCAGTCTTCTATTTAGACTGATATGTTAAAGTTCCTACCATTAGTGTGCTTTATTTTTTTTTAAGATTTTTATTTATACGAGAGAGAGCAAGAGAAGCACAGCAGAGGGTGGGGTAGAGAGAAGCAGACTTGTTGCTGAGAAGGGAGCCCAACGTGGGACTCGATCCCAGGACCCTGGGATCATGACCTGAGCCTTTTTGCTGCCATATCCTATAGTTTCTGCTTTATACAGGAGGTTGCTGTGATTTCTGGTACATCTGTGTTTATTATAAAGTGTCCTTTGTGTCAATAATTTTTGGTCTGAATTCTATTTTGTCTGATATCAGACTCATAGCCCCTACTTCTTGTTTCTATTTGCCAGCTATAACTTTGCTAATTCCTTTATTTTTAACATTTTTAGTCACTTTTCTTTCTTCCTTTTTTTTTTTTTGAAGGGGTGGGTCTCTTGGATATAGCACTGAGTTTTGCTTTATGAACTAACTTGAAAATCTCTTTGTTGATTTAAGCCCATTTAATTTATTGATATGAATGATGGGCTTGGTCTCAACTCTTGTCATGTTATTGTATAGTTATTGTCACATACTTACCATATTTCTCTATGGGATGTGATTCTCTATCTTCTATATTTTTTTAAGGAAGTCTGAAGATAGCTATGTATTTCTGTTGCATGATTATTTTTATAGTTATACTTCTAGTATCTTCAATCTGTTCCTTACTTAACTGTGTATTTTCCAGTTGCTAAGTTTTAAATGGTATCTTTTGACTCTCATTTATTATCTAAACAACTAATGATCTTATTCTGGTTTCCTCTTTTTCTGTTCTATTGCATTTTTAAACTTGCGCTCTTTCTACTCTGTGAGAACATCTAGAGTTTACATATTATTTTTCCACCACTATCACCATTCTTATTTTTGCCTATCTCTACCATTTCACCACCAAATTTTCCCCAGTCACCTCTTAGGTGAATAAAGGTACCCCATCAGACTTCTCAGGAAGAGCTCAGTATTCACGCTTATATATTTAAACCTTCTGTAGTCCTGATACTGAAAGAGAGCTTGCCTTGCCTTTGATTTCCTTAAGCTTCCTGAAATGCTTTATCACTGTTGCCAATTTCTGTATGATGCTCTTAAGAAGTCTGATTTCAGCACATTCTTGCCTTTACAAGCTATGTGAGTTGTTCTTGCCTGGAGGCCCTGAGGACTTCTGTTTTGAAAGTCTAATATAGTTTTACTAAGGTCTGTCTCAAAATTCATCATTGTAGGTGAATTTTCCCGAGTAGTTGATGGGTCCTTGCAATTTGTATATTTAGGTTTTCTCTAACTTCTGTTTCACAGTCTCTAAGAACTGAGGCACTCCAATTATACATATGTTAGATATTCTTTGTTGTCCATTCCAACTGCTTTCTCTCAGACCCTTTTTACCTCCTTCCAAGTCTTCCATTCATTTGCTGTTTTCTTGCCTTCCTTAGTGAATCTTCTTACATTTTAATAAGAATCTATTCTCCCATTGGTACACTGTAATTTATTCTTTATTTATGAAGTGGTTTTGTCTTAAAATTTATTTCCTGAGTTCTATCACTCTCATTGATTTTCTTCCAATTTTTGTCCATTTCTGTACTTAGTTTCTGAATTTCTGATTTTTCTCCCAAATGCTTATTTGAGGATATTTATTTAGAAGTGTTATCTTACACTGACACATTCAAGCCACAGACTCAAAGAAAATACTTGCAAATCACACAGATGATAAAGAATTGTATCCTGAATAAAGAACCTCAAAACTCATTAATTAAAAACAAACAAATTAAAAATTAGGCAAAAGATGTGAAGAGACTCTACACCAAAGAAGATGGACCTTAAAATCATTGTGCTCAGTGAAATAGGTCAGACACAAATGGACAAAGATTTTGATACTATTTATATGAAGGACCTAAATAGGCAAATTCATAGATACAAAATGTAGAGGTTAGTTATCAGAGGCCGGAAGAGAGAAGAAAAAAGCAGTTATTGTTTAACGAGTACAGAATTTTTGTTGGGATGATAAGAAAGTTTTGGGTATGGACAGTGGTAACAGTTATACAACACTGTGAATTTACTGAATGCCATGGAATTGTACATTTACAAATGGTCAAAGTAACAAGTACTATGTTATATATATCTTATCATAATAAATTTTTTTTAATTATTAGGACCGACCATACCAAGTGTTGGCAATAGGGATCCTCATATATTGCTGGCTGTAATGTAAAGTGGTACAACCACTTTGGATAACATTTTGGCAGTTTCTTACAAAATTAAACATATCTACCATATGTCCCAGTCATTTTCCTTCTAGGTATTTACCCATGCAAAATGAAAACATATCCATACAGATGTGTGTGTCTTATATGTGATAGCCAAAAACTGGAAACAAATGTTCACTGATAAGCACATGAATAAATTATGTATATCAACACAGTAGACTACTACTCAGCAATAAAAAGGTATGAAATACTGATTCATATGACAACATGGATGAATCTCAAAATATGCTGAGAGAAGGCAACAGAAAAAGAGTGTTGGGGTGCCTGCATGCCTCAGTGGGTTAAGCGTCTGCTTTTGGCTCAGGTTATGATTCCAGGGTCCTGGGATTGAGCCCCACGTCAGGCTTGGAAAGTCTGATTCTCCCTCTCCTTCTGTCCTTCCTCTGGCTCATGCTCACTCTTGCTCTCTCTCAAATAAAGAAAGTCTTTAAAAAAGAAAAAGTGTATACTGTGTAATTCCATGCATGTAAAATCTAGAATACGCAAACCAATGTACAGTGACAGAATGCAGAGCAGTAGTTGCCTGGGGATGATAGTAAGGGCTGGAGGGAGAGACTGCAAAGGTGCAGGAGTAAATTTTAGAGGTGTTCTGTATGTTTCTTGTCTTTGCTGTGGTGATACTTTCACAGGACTATGTCAAAATTAATCACACTGTACACTTCAAACATGTACAGTTTATTCTATGTCAGTTATTCCTTAATAAAAAGCAAATGTGAAAAGGCAATTTAAAACTGTCTTCTATCAATTTTTAAACATGGCTAACATCTTTTATTATTGATTCCTTTTTCTAATCCCATCTTCAAAGTTTTGGAACCATTACTCTGAGCTCTTCAATGATATATTGATACCCAAATAAAGCAGCTTTATTCTACTATGTCTACTTCTGGCACTATATAATGTGTAGCTCCCAGTACAGAAACCTAACCAGGAAAGGAATTCCAGTTGGTTATCAGATATACCAGCTCTTACGGTGAAAACCAACTGAAGATATCAGAAGTGAAGAGCTGCAAGGAAGCTCCAGGTTAAAGCAGTGATAACATTTAAGACATGCAATGTCTCTTATGGGCTGTTAAAAGTGAATAAACAGAACTGCAAGGCAAAAAGTAAATGGATATCCTATGCATTTTTTTTTCAAGCAGGCTCCACATCCAGTGTGGAGCCCAACAAAGGCCTTGAACTCACAACCCTGAGATCAGGACATGAGCTAAGATCAAGAGTCAGATGCTTAACTGACAGCCACCCAGGTGTCCCTCCACTTGAAAGAGAACTTTTCTTAAAAAAAAAAAAAGTGCTTTTCTATCAAATTTATCTAAAGTACCATTTAACCCTCTAACAAATGGCTGCCACTAGTGTTTTAAACCTTCTCACATTACCCTCAGAATCTGAAAGATATTTTTCTTTACCTTGCCAAATTCATACACATTTTATGCCCTATTCCTTATTACTTACCAAACACAAAAGTGATATTTTAAGTAACTTGCAATCAAGTTACAAAATTTGATACTTCAAGGCAATGTGCCATGTTACCAATGGCTCTGAGTACCCGACTGGCACACTGTGCTGGGGTGGGTGGTAGTACCCTAGAGTCTGAATGCATGGATTTCCTATTGACTCAGTGTCACAATTCTTAACAAGTTATTAATTTCTCAGAAAACTACAGCATAAAAGTGACCAGTAACAGCAAGAAGGAAGACAAATAATATACAGAATAGACTCTAGAACTAAGAGCATTTATGTAGAAGGAGACACTCATCAAATTTATGTAGAAGGAGACACTCATCAAATCGATTTTATTTTTTTTATTTTTTTATTTTTATTTTTANATATACAGAATAGACTCTAGAACTAAGAGCATTTATGTAGAAGGAGACACTCATCAAATTTACGTAGAAGGAGACACTCATCAAATCGATTTTAGGCGATCATCATATTCCACAAAATTTATAGTAACACACCGCTGTCACCAGAGATGTTTGCTCTTAAACCTGGACCCATGCTGAGCATGTTCTATCACTTTGGAAAGAAGAGTGCTTACAGGGGAACTTAGCTTAAGGTCACCCAAGAAGTGTCAAGAATTAGGAAGGCATGGAGAATTCTCAACCATGATGTTCTTACTGCTTCGGTGACTCTAAGTCTCTAAGAATGTTAAATTATGCCCTATACAATTTAAGGGATGGATAAGTAGAAAAAATTTCAGAAGTGTTTTTGGACAAAATAAAGTTATGGTCAGCCAATTTAAAGGAAAAAACTCTAGTCCAATTTAGCAGGTTCAGTTATGAGATACTTCTAACTCCCTGATGATACATAATACATGATTATCAAATCTGATTTGTGTCATTTGAATACTTAGAAGTAGGATGCCTGTATGTTCTGGCTTGCCTGGGACAGGACCAACTTGTATGTGCCGTCCAGTGGGGTTATTAGTAGGTGACCCATGCTACTCTCAAAAGTGTCCTGGTGTGGACAACAAATTATATGGGCATCCAAGCTATAAACAGTAACTATTTAAATTCAGGAGCGGAAAGATCTGGGTCTGGGATCTGGAACAGCTGCTGGCTCTAGAGGGAAGTGTTAGCGTGGAAGAGACACGTGGGGGTTAGTGAGGCAGGGCTGCACCTACAAGAACAGCTGCTCTGAGATGACGGGCCCAGGCCCCTCTGGCCTGTGTGGGCCACAGGGGACGATGCTGCTGCTCCCTCCCGATGTCTCTCCACCTCGCCACCCCCCACACCTTGTTTCCTTCCTTCAGTAATATTTCAGGTAAGGAAAGATTAAGAGAGCTGTTTTCTACTGGGGGAAAGGGAAAAAATAAACATCCAGATATATTATCCAAGTTTAAATGCACCTTCTATGTACAATTCTTATTTCCTAGGGGAGAGGTAGATGAACTAGCTGAAAGAAACAGGATTTGCAAACTCCATGCCTGACTGAGGTCAGGAATAGGAAGGCAGAGAAAATGAGAAATGTCTTCCTTTTAATATTTCTTTCCATGTTTCAGGCTATTTTTATTTTATGGAAAACAGATACAGAAGCATGGACTCTTCTGGGGAACCAAAGTTTTCTTTGGTGCACTGAAAAGGTTACTCCTACTTGGCAATTTCAAACAATGACTCAAGTTTGTGGCTTCTCTTTCCAGGGCTGCTCCTGGTTAATTTGAATAGCAAGAATCTCTTTGGAAAGAAAAGCCCAATGGTAACACACTTTTCTTTATACACACAAACTACTTTTTGATTTCAATCACTTAAAAATCAGACTGTGTTGTGTCATTCCTATATTCTAACAGCCCTAACCCTGGGAAGAACTCTGACTGGCTTCACACCACCTCCTCAGGTGTATTTGGGGGGTGGG
>LNAC01000019.1:3939998-3986173 GCA_002007465.1 Ailurus styani
GGGGTGGGGTGGGGGAAGACTCCTAGGCAATTTCACATTGCCTCCTTCCACCCACGTGAAAATCTCTAATTGCTGTATCTTTAAAAGGAGGAGGCTCTCTTTCCTTCTCTTCCTGACTAAGCAAAGGGGGAGAAAAGTCAGATGGCTGCCTCTTTGCAGAGATGGACCTCTCCTTTTCAAAGTTCTTAGATGTCTCTTTCAGTTAAAAAAATAGAATCCCTTTCTCAGTCAACAGGGAAACTGAACTAAGAAAGTTTCGGGAAGTGAGTTTCGGGAGACATTTGAATTTCTGCTACTGGACTCTGCTTTTCTGTGTTGCCAAGGCACAAGGAAAAGGCATGAAAAAGAAACGGCTAAAATTGGAAGGAGGAGCTGAGCTGGAAAGCATTCATGCACACTCTCTAGGTCTGTGAGCTTTTTCAAGATTTTGAAGTCCTGCTTGAAATTCTATCCCCAAGTCAATGGTAGCCTAGTAATGAGATTAAGGCTCACACATCTCTACCTAAATTGTGACCCATCAGAGGCTGGTGAACGAGTTTTTTAAAAAAACAAAACAAAACAAAACAAAAAACATGCATGAGAGTTCTGATAACAAAGTGGCCAGGCCCTTGCCTACATTTGCCCACATACACATGATGACTAACAAGTTAGATGCTACTCAGTGGTACATAAAGGCTTTGAGTTCTCAAGGCTTGGAAAAGGCATTTAGGGAACAGTCAAGATATCTGAGTTCAGCCTTGGCTAGGATAATAACTACTTTTCTGACTTTGAGCAAATCATTTAACTTTTCAGAGTCTCAATTTCCTCACTCAAAAAAGCAAGGGACTTGAATTCTAAGGGACCTTCTTGCCCTAAGTTCCGCAAGTCTTCTGGTTGATGATAGGGCTGCTTTTCGTGTATCTGGGGCTTCCCGTGTATAAAATTCAGCGCCAGATCGCATCTCAGTTGGGTCTCAGGATACCTCAGGGAGGTCACCTAAAAGGCAGGAAGGTGACCCAGGGCTAATCAAAGAATGGCCCAAGAGCCTGGCCGATGGCTGCCCTTCCCCTGTGAAAACAAGGGATGGTGACGCTGCCGGAACAGCTGTGCCCGGTACAGTATCTGTACTAGACAGATGTCCCTAGATACAGTGTGTGCTCAGTGACCTTCTAAACAGAAACATTTTGAGTAGAGAGTGGTGGAGAGGGGAAGACCATTTAAAAGTTCACAGTGTATGCATTTATGAAATGAAATACCTCACCTCAGAAGGTTGTCAGGGAAACTTCAGTACCAAAGATTCTCGGAACCTTTAATCAAGGTTAAATTTTAGTAAAGCACATAGCCCCAAATCCCTGAGTGCTGGCATTTTCTCTCTTTGTTTGCTTAGTGGTGGTGGGGCAACAATAAGGTGAAATAAAATGAATGTTCACTGAGTACTACATATACGCCCATCAAATACCGACTATGGGCAAGGCCTTGTGCAGGGCGCGGCCGATGCAGAAGTCAACAGGAGAGCCACTATCCTTGCCTACACTGAGTTCATGATAGACCACTGAATCTTCCCAACTGACGAGGAAGTGGGCTCAGGTCAGTAATACATCCAAGGTCCCCACAGCTGCTGTGTTGAGGGCCAGGCTTTGAATCAAGGCCTGCTCATCACCACCACACTGCACCGCTCAGCCTGTAAAACCAGAAGGAGATTCTGGAAGTCGTTGTTAAAATTCCCTTTCCGGTCCTCTGTTTAGTTTTTTGGGAGAACATCTTTTTAAAAGTTAAGCCAGTTTTGGGCGCCTGGGTGGCTCAGTGGGTTAATGCCTCTGCTTTCGGCTCAGGTCATGATCTCAGGGTCCTGGGATCGAGGCCCGCATCGGGCTCCCTGCTCAGCGGGGAGCCTGCTTCCCCCTCTCTCTTTCTGCCTGCCTCTCTGCCTCCTTGTGAACTCTCTCCCTCTGTGAAATAAATAAATAAAATCTTTAAAAAAAAAAAAAGACAGTTTTGCCTTAAGGGAGTAACTTCACAGTATCTATTTTCTAGGAACATATCAATTACTCTTCAATACAAATACCTTAATAGAAAACAAATATGTGAACACAGTTTGACTATAAGCAGAGAATGAACTGTACTCAATTACAGTATCTTCAAACTTAAAAAGAAAAAAACCCAAACATTAGCCATCCCGGGCTCCCTGCAGTTTCCATCTGCTAGTTTCATAATTCTGGACCTTGGCTCACTTGACCCTATTTCCAAGTCTCAGTTCTAAATGTCATCTCCTTTATGGTGCCTTTCTTGTTTTTTTTCTACTCATCCCCAGTAAAAATGAATTTCTCTTTTCTTTGTGCCCCACTGTTGCCTAAAGAGACCTCCATCATAGCATCTGTAATACTTTATTGCTAATTTAATTTTACCTCACCCAGACCCTAAGACCCTAGAGGGTAGATCTGAGGTTTTTTTCCCTTTTGTATCATTCAGTGTATAGCATATAATAGATTCTTATTATTTTTTTCAATTAATGTATGTTTGTGAATTATATTACTATTCCTGGACTGTTTATTATAAGCCGATTAAATAGACCGATCTTTCTCCAAGTCCTCAGACTGTCTGCACCTGGATTAGCAAGATACTTGCTTAAAAAGGCAGATTCTTGTGCCTCATCCCAGATATGTTAAGTCAGACTGCCCAGGAGTTGGGGTGCAGGCAATGAGGGGTAACTGTGAGCACTGGCAATGCAGGACTAGCTTTCACACCCTAAGTCTCTAAGTGGCTGTGAAACCTGGAACTTCAGTTGGTTCACCTTACGTCAGTTTTCTACACATCATTCCTCTTACCCGTAAAACTATACAGAACCAGTTCCAGTTCTCAGGTACACAGATTACAATGAGAAGGATCTAGAAGAGACCAGCAGGGCCTTACAAGAAGCTGACAAGAATATTTATCAAGTATCCACATTTTTGGTCAGGTGGCATGGTATCATGTGTTGGCTTTGGATCAAGACTGCCACAAGTGCCAGCTGTCTGAACTGGGCAGTATAAGTTCTCCCGTTTCTGTAGGGATAATGAGGCCCCCCAACAGCTCTGTGCAGCCCTAGTGCTGCGGCACAGGGCAGGCTCTCAACGCCACCTCCCTCCCTGACTCCTCTCTTCCTACGCTCAGCCCAGGTTCCTTTCCTCTGCGGAATGTTTATTTGCTTAACTACCACAGAAGGAAGGTGCTGTGTTATTAGAGATTCAGAGTTTGTTAGAGGAAGAAGAACTTCAGAGTGTAAGCTAAAAATACCAGGAGGAAAAAAATCCTTCATAAGGTGTAGATGAACTAGAACAATTAGAGGCCGGTTTTAGTTTTCAGCTTCCGAAATTGGAATTCCTGCTCAATTCTTCACTAGCCAATTATCAGAACCTCACTTCCTTACAAGTAAAGTAGGAATAACAGTACTTATCCCAGAATTTCTTTTCATGTCTAACATTTATACAGTGCTTCTACATGACAAGCGCTGCATAAAGAACTCCTTTCCTTATCATTAACTCTGACCGAGACATGTCATTACCTCTACTTTATGAAAATACATATTGAGGTATGGACATTAACTTGCTTAGAAGGATAAAACCAGTAAGCAGTGGAGACAGGATTCAAACCGAGGCCTCTGGTTCCAGAATCTCGGCTCCCAACCACCATACGGTGCTGTCTTCCTGCGGTGCACAGGCAGGTTCCTGGGCCATGAAGGCTCTCAGTGAGGGGCAGTTACCACTGCCGGGCAGCGGTGGCCCGCCTAGTGAGCCTCATCATCTATTAGACACTACTGATATGTAAATGACCATCCCCAGGGGTCACACCAGGCAGTGTGGCTTAATTTGTAATTGCCGCTGAATGTAATTAGTTCTCGTTCTGAGTTCAAATTTGATTCCATTAAACATATTCCATGAAAAAGTTACTTATCTAATGAAGATTACTGACCGATGGGAAATAAACACAAATAAAGCCTCTATAAACACCTGAAGCACAGGGGTGGACTCACTTTACTGTTCCGGACCCTGACTTTGGCAGCTGGCATACAGTTCAGATCCCATGCTCTGCTACAAAAAACAGGAGATGCTCTTCTCCTTCATTAAAGAAAGAAAACTGATTAAAGGGGGAAAAGCTCCTTCTTTTGGCAAGCAGGACAGTGTGTTGGTTACCAGCATGAAGTTTGGAGTTAAACTTCAATTTGAATCCCAGCTGGCCTGTTACAAGTTGTGGGACAACTTAAAGTGCATCTCCGTGGCCCCGGTGGTTCCTCTACCTCTTGCAGTTGTGGTATTAAATGAGAATACATGGGATGTGACAAGCACAGTGCCTGGCACACACCAAACATAAAAAGTAACTATTCAAATTTTCACTGCTACCATTATTATTATTATTGTAACTATTACCATTAGTTTTCCAAAGATTTGTTTAGTGAAAGTTTACTTACAGTATGAATTTCATTTTTACTCTGCAGCTGTACACAGAAGTTATGTTCCTTATTTCAGTCATGTTATGTTTCAAGAAAACATCTAGGCCTTTTCACATGCATTACTTGATTCAATCCTTGCCACAAGCCTGGAAAGTAGATACAATCACACCCTGTCTCACAGGTTAGCAAACACAGATTCAAAGAGGACAAGTAACTGGCCCAAGTTTGAAAATATCAAGTGCCCAAATTTTAGCCCAGACCTTCAGATCCAAGACTCCTCCTCACCATATTTTAACCTTACACCGAAATTATCTTATCTTGCCTTAAATTGTCTTACTTGTCCCGAATATCCCAAAGAACTCCCTCCACATTTACCAGTCAGTAACTGGCATTCTACCGTGAAGAGCCCTTCTCCTTTCCCTCCATTTATTTATCATCACGATTCCTGTTTTTATCCCTAAACGGTTTATAATTATTTTCTGTCCATAATTATTTTGTTGATCAAATTTTCTCTGATTAAGCCATGGGCAGCCTCCTTCAGGCTGACTCCTGTGTCTTTGTGACACACTCCCATCAATTTTTTTTTCTGCATAGCTCATTTTAAAATTAGCATTTCCTTTTCCTATTTAAAAGCTATAGGTTATATTGTTTCAAAAGCATTTACCCAAAACTGTTTCCTACCTTGACCATCATACTTAAATATCTGTCTGCACACCACTGTATGCTAAACTTTTTTGACACTCAAGGAAAGATACTGTCACAGAAAAAATACTGCTAAATCTGCTAGAGAGCTAGCTAGACGTAACTGTAACGGAAATGTTAGGAAAACATGAAGGAAAAAACATCCCAGACAATTCCACTCTGTTGTCTTACATATGTTTCCCTTTACTTTACAACAAGCTCCCCAAACCACTTACAGAAGTCACAGGCTCTCCTTTTGCCTTACTGTGACTGAAGATCCCATAAAGGCAAGCAGGCAGGTGGTCGGGGGAGGGTGATGTGTGACTCTAGAAGTCAGACCACTACTTGGATAAGAGTTGCTTCCTTTGTGCAGAACTAAGAACAGCAGTGTATCTTGGGGAGCGGTGTTAGAACTGAGGTAGTGATGTAAAATGCAAACCTGATCTCCTGTTGTAAGGTCTGCTGAGATTCCAGAGCATAAAGTCAATGATACAAAGAAGCGGAGGAAAATCTGCCCAACAGTCCTCGGTTGCCCTAAATCTTTTTATTTAAACATGGCCCATGTTTCTAGACTCTGGATCTTTTTTCAGGGGAGTTACAGTTACTTCTGGTTATATTGCCCATGTCACTCACAGCAGATTTATGAAGAGCAGACCCACAAGAGGGTGTTGTTACGGGCTTCGGGGCTGAGGACACAGGAATGGAGAAATCCTGTTGAGGGCACTGATAACGAGAAAAGTGGAAAGGGTAAGCAGCACGTCAAGTGTTGATCTGCCACCTCCCACACATGGGGAAGAATCGCTGTTGACACAGTGGAAACCCAGGCCAGACTAAACTCAGCGGGAAACAGAAGTCTGCAGCCTTTCAAACTGGTCCTAACACCAATATCTAAAAATGACACTAATCCCCAGCCAAGCTGGCAAATTAACAAAGTTGGGGTTTTTGGTTTTTTGCTTTTTGTTTTTAGCTCTCCTATTCTTCAGGCCCTCTGAGATTTTTAACATAGTGCTTGTGACACCCTATGGCTGCCCAAAGTACCCCAGCTCTGCTCTTTAAAATAAACATCCTCTCTTTCCTTCCCCATTCCTTCCCCAAAGAAATATTTTTCCAACCATCAGGACAAAGATCGGATCATCTGGCTAATTCAAGATTATTAGGCATGATGCTGAGTTTTTTGGAACATTTGTATTTTTAAGTAGGAAAAGACAAAGGAATGAGATATACATTTCGGGGAAAGAAATCTCCAGTCTTCTTTAAGTCTTTTGATATCTAGTACCAAGGAGGCTGGAAGTTAACACTGAGATACTCAGCCTAAGAGCATTACATAAGGCAACCTTCCCCTCTGTTTTTCTCACTTTTCCAAGTATCCATTGGAGCACAGGGCACTCCAACATGGGCCAAATCACCATCACTCCCCTCCCCAACCACATAAAACATTCCCAAACCTATAAAAAAAATAAAATAAATAAAATAAAATAAAATAAATCACTGAGGATGTTCCACATGTGAGGACAATAGGCCAAAAAGCATAACTCACAGGTCTCATTATTTCACCCAAATCTAGTCTTGAAAGTCAAGTTTTTCCTTTTAATTATTATTTTTATACAATTGCAATCATTATATACACTACTTCTTTCATTTATTTTGATGAACTTTTTTATGGTTTTTGAAACTGTTTTCCTTCATCAGCCATGGTTGTGTTTTGTTTTTAACAACTGCTAGCTGGCATGTTTCCTTTGGCCCTAATAAACTAGAAGTGGTGGAGGGAAGACAGTCGAATTCTGAATGAATCAGAAAGACCTGAAAATACCTTCCCTTGAGCACCTAATGTTGCAGAGGTAGGAAAAGAATGAAATGGAAGATAATGGTCAGGGAAGCAAAATGATGAAAAAGATACTTTGTATAATCTGTATATTCTTAATATTTCAAATTGGAGTATATCTACCAACAAAAAAATCCCATTCAGAAACAAATCACATAATTATCGAGATATCTACCTCAATTTATGTGCTTTTACAACTTTTGTAAAAGCAACATATAATAACTGTTATAAATTTTCGTATGTTCCTCGATTAATAAACAGCACAAACCAATGCCCCAAATAATGCACTAAAAACCAATGCCCAGGAAAAAATAAATAAATAAATAAATAAACTTCACATTTTGCCTTTAAGAATATGGAATCTGCTAAATGATTTGGGTATAAAATCCTACTCATAATTATATTACTTCATCTCTTTCTAGTAATATGGTAGATGACAATGAAATTACCAAACACAAACCAAAGGCCAATGACCACTGCTTGGAGAAAAATTCACCATCTAAACTCTGAGTCCACTTGGTTGTGTGTTGAGCTTGCATAGAAGGAGGATTAGTGATCAAACAGAATGGAGCCCTGAGTAGACTCTGGAAGCGCAACTACAAAGGCAGGGACATGCTCGCCCCAGGGTATTCCAACTGCAGCTGACCTCTGCAAAGGGCCTCAGGGTCTCTCCCCACACCCACCCTTCACAGACACAAATGCTTTGAAACATACCTCTTACAGCTTTCAAAGCATTCTTCCTCCATCTTAAATATTGTACACATCTCTCTCCCACACCGGAAGAATCAGAGAACCACCTAGACTATGACAGGAACATACAATAACTATATATAGCTGTGTATATAGTAACTGTCATGGAATGCATTATGTGCTGATTTTCCTCTTAGTCTTGACCTTCCATTTCAATTTGTTTTCCCTGGCCTACTTTATTCAGAATACTTTCTACTTTCCGTAAGTCTCCATATAAATGGATTTAAAGCCTGTGTACAATGAAATATACATATATATCTGCACCACCACATAGACTGGAACACAATGTCCAGATGTGTTAGAGTTCAGTGAGCTTTTCTGTGGCCACTCTCAGGCTTTTAAGAGTCAGCTGCATCCCCTGCCCAGACTTCTATTGTTCGATTTAGCAACCTGTGCTGAAATCATACACCAGCCCTTTCTGGGCAAACAGTTCTTGAAGAGTTGTATATGTTCCATAAACATTGAAATGAAGAGAAATGTAGATGTAAATAATTATAAGGTGTGATGGTTAATTTTATGTGTCAACATGCCTGGGCTACCGGATGCCCAGATAGCTGGTCAAACACTTCTTTTTTAGGTGTGTCTGTGAGTGTGTCCCCAGAAGGGATTAGCAATTCAATCAGCAGACAGAGTAAAGAGGATTACTCTCACTCATGCAAGGTGGGCATCATCCAATCTGTTCAGCACCTGAAGAACAAAAGGTAGGGGAGGGGAAAATGTGCTGCTTTTTAGCTTGAGCCAGACACACATCTTCCACCCTCAGAGACTGATCAATGCTCCCGGTTCCCAGGCTTTTGGACTACGACTGAGACTTAACCACCAGCTTCCTGGTTCTCCAGCTTTTCGACCACAGATCATGGGACTTTCTGGTTTCTGTCCTTATGTTAGTCAATTCCTATAAAAAATCTCTTCTATATATATATCTCTCTATAGATCCGATTGGTTCTATTTCTCTGGAGAACCCTAATACACAAGTCATAATCTTTATTTTAATTTTTACAGTTAATATTGTCAGCTAATTAATTCCAAATCTTCAGAACACTTAACAATGATGTGTTTATGTGGCTTACAACTTCAGTTATCAGACTCCTATGAATCACCACTCAGATAAACTTGAAGGAAAAGTCAGTACTTCTCCTCCACTCCCATCCTCCAAGTGAATATACTAACACAAGCCTTAAAAAAAAAAAAAAAAAAACTTTACTTGGAAATAAGTTTTTGTCATCATTGGCTCAAGTGAAAACACATTCACAATATGAAGAAACATTTTTAAAAAAAGACTTTCATTTTGGTTTTTCATATATATATTATATATAATAGTGTATATATAATATATATAAATAATAAAATAATTTTATTAAATATCAGTCCCTAAGTATATATATTTTTAATAACCTGTGTGGAAAATAACAACTGTGCATAGAGCACCTCACCTATATTTACCGAAATACAATGGTTTTCTTGAGGAAAACCACTAGCATGATTGAGTCATGAGCTGAACGACAGACTTTTGCACAGATCACTATTTTTTAAATTAAGGTAACTGCATTCATTCACATGCAGCTGTAAGAAATAACAGAGAAATCCTGTTGACCCTTTACCTAGTTTCCACCAATGGTGACATCCTGAAAAACTACAGGACAACATCACAGAGTATCAACATTGATAGAGTCAAGACACAAAAAATTTCCACCAACCCAATGATCCCTCATGTTTTCGTCCTTTTATAGTGACACCCACCCCTTCTGTCCAACCTCTCCTCAGCTTCTCGAAAGTCCTATATTTGTTCTCCATTTCTAGAACTTTAAGACTTTCTAAGGTAACATTTTCCAAGCCACGAATTACATGGTGACTGAAGCAGCCAACAAGTCAAAACTCTTATTCAGCTAACAGGTGAAGAGGATTTTAGGTGTATTTTAATTTTAACAGCTGGGAGCCATTACGCTGAAAATAAAAGCTCCGGAAGCTAACTCTAGGGTGTTACTTTAAAGATCAAAATTGCAATCTCAGAATTTCAAACTCAGGTTTAATACACCCTTTCAAGTTGATTAAGTTTAAAGTACAGAAGATAGTTTTCAAGAGCCATGTGAAAAACATAAAAAATAAATAAGGCCAAATGACAGGAAGTCTCCATAAAGGCAAATTAATATCAATAGCTAGCAACTGAATGGTCTTCTTAACACCACAGTTAGATGACTGACTTTACCACTGTCAGTATTTACTTTGGTAAAGAAAAAGAAACCCTATATTCAACCCAACCACTAATAAGCAGCTTTGATTCTAAAGGCTACTAGAAGTCCAAGTAAACAGTCACCTGTTACATCATCAACAGGGTCACAGTCAGAAGCTACACGAACTTTTTTCCTGTAACTGTCATGCATTTGTAGAAAAAGAAATCCTGAACACATTTTCCTTTCCCAAAGATATATTTTCAGTAATGGTCAAGGTAGTACCTTTCACCAAAAGGAAGGTTTGTTTCCCTTTCACCCTCTTTACCATTGTTAACTATGATGAATACAAGTTGCTGCAAAGTGCTTCTGTAAATTCCAGTCTCCCCCCGCCCCCTCGCCCAGACTATAATTTTTAGACCTTTTTATTTATAACAAAATAAATGACATAGGTTAAAGAAAAACCACAATTCCTTAAACCTGTTAAAGTATTTTTGGTCAAACAAACAGTATCAGATAGCCAAAAGAACAATAATAAAACTTCCACTGGGCCAAATCACAAAGCATTCCTCTCTCCTGACTCCTCCATCACCTTAAAGACAGCTTACAATATTTTATCAGAGTGCTGATCTTATGACTATCAGAGAGAATGAAAATTCTGGAGAGAGCAGGTCAATTTTATATCTGTAACAAAACATGCAAAGTTCAAAATGATGAGTGACTTCAAAGATAAACCCATTACCATCTCTTTTTGATAAGAGACAACTTCATCTAATCAGTTGAACTTGATGACTTGCCTGGATACCTTAAACCAGTGGTTCTCAAAGTGTAGCCTGTGTTAGAATCACCGAAAGAGCTTGTCAAAACACTGATTGCTGGCTCCATCCCCAGAGTTCAATTCAATAGGTCTGTGGAAGGGTCCAAAATTTAGCATTTCTCAAAAGATCCCAGGTGATGCCAATGGGGCTGGTCTGGGGATCACATGCTTTGAAAACCACTACTCTAAACCTAGAGGCACCCGATTTTTGTAGACTTTTTCTCTAAAGGTTTTAACAGGGGTCTCTGCAGAAAACACCAAGTTTGGGAGATCTAACTACCTTATGCTTAAACTGCTAAACTGCTCTTCGAAATAATTCACCTCAAGTAAGTAGTCACATAATTCAAAGAAATTCAGTACTGAGCTGTGTATCTGAAGTTTAGAATTCCAGATCCCTTTTTCTCTAGTTCACAGAAACGATAACCAGGTGTGCTCCAAAATGCCTACTGGGAGAGTAAGGGGCTTAGGCTCCCTTATAGTTCTGGTGGGGCTTCTCCCCAAGAGGTGTAGGGGGTGCTTCATTGTGGTCTCTGGAAAGTCCATTTGTTCTTATTCCCATATCAGCCACTTTACGACATAAAAATGTAAGTAAAATCCTAACATGTTTAAATTCAATAGATCCTGGCCTCAGCCTCAAAGTTTTCTAAAACTGTTCCATGTATAAGCCTCACAAGATTCTTGGCTATGGGGGGGGGGTGGGCTGGTGGGGATGAAATGACATTTGTGGAGTCTCAAATCTCTTATTTTAGCTGGCTTTCTACTCACCCCCCCCATCAAACCCTTTACATATAAGCTATTAAGAGTAACAAAATCATCTCAGTATTAACTTGTAACTTAAAAAAACTTTCCATTGTGTGTCAGAGACTTTAGTAGTAATGTTAGGTGTTATTTCACTGTTAGCAATGAAATAAATGAACAAGGGAAGATGATTTTCAAAGGGTATAGGCGAGCTGAAAACTCATCTCCAAAAAAAATGGACAAATGACCACACAGAGAAATTAAAACCAGTATTTTCATTTAACAGCAAAAATTGATTGAACTGTACTAGTTGCTAAAGTAAAAATGCTAATAATATATAGGGTCCCTGCCCTCATGGAGCTTTATTTACATCTTACAAGGAAAACTAACAGATAATTGTAAATGTGAAGAACATGATGAAGAAATTCAGATTGCTATGGGAAACAGAGACTACCCTACCTGGAGGGCGGCAAAGGAGGTATCAAGAGAAGCTCCTCAGCAAAGCTAACTTCTACCAAGCTTAGAGCTGAGTTAAAGTAAGAGTGAGCTCGGCAAAGAGGGAGGAGAAACGAGTTACCGAAAAGAGGGAAAAGAACAGTGTTCCCATACGACTCGAACACACAAAACATGGAAAAGTGGGAGAAGCAGCTGGAAGGATAGGCAGGACCAGAACGTGCAGAGCCCCGTGTACACGCAATGGGAAGCAGGAAGATAACATGAACATAACACGCATCTTAAAAGAACTCTTTTTATAGTGCAGATATAGGCCTGAAGGGGGTGAGAGGTCAGGAGGCACAAGATGCAATACTGCAAGGAAGGAAATGGCAAGAGGGTGGATGGAGGAAATACAGTGAATCCTAGTTGTCTGACATACAGGTCACTTAATTTACAGCGACCTCAGTCATATCGCTAATGAAGTAAGATTAGAATCTTCCCTGTTTATCTCTTAAAGTCACTATGGTGATCAAAAAATCACACACCAAAATAATCGTTTGTACCTATTACTTATACACTACTTTTTTCTTCTCCCAAACTCTTAACTCCATCTCAACTTCTGACTAAAAACATCAGGTATCTGAGTTGAGTTTTTACTTTTTAATTTATATCACAGCATGTATAACAGGCAGAAAAGAATGTCTCCATTAGAATAAAGAGAATTCAGCAAAGTCACGGGAAAAAAGCAAGTGCCATCCTAGTCAAGATCAACTCTAACAAAATGTAACTTTTTCAATAAAAACCAACCAGTTATTTAGACATAAATCTAAGAAAAGGCCTACAAGAATTCTATAGAGGAAACTTAAAGAAAAAAAAACTAAATAAATTTAGAAAAAACATAATTAAGTCAATCCTTCCCAGAAGAAACCAGTGAAATTCCAAATTAAAAAAAAAAAAAATCCAGAGGATATTTCACAGAATTTGACAAGGTAATCTTGAAGACTAGAATACAGAATGTGCTATGGTGAGCGCTGTGAATTGTGTAAGACTGATGAATCACAGACCTGTACCCCTGAAACAAATAATATATTATACGTTAATTAAAAAAAGAATACAACACAGAAGTCACAAAAACATAATGTTGAATGAATATAACAAGTTGTAGAAGGATGTTCCAGTATCAATACTTCTAAACATATATTACATGTTGTCATGTATACATACATAATAACAGTATAAAAACATGCATGGGAATGACATCAAATTCTAACCAAAAAATTCAGAGTAGTTGCTAAAGGGAAGAAACAAGATCAGAGAGGCATAAACTAGAGTTTCAGTTTTATTTGTAATCTTTTATGTCTTACAAAGATGTTTATTATATTATTCCTCATCTTTAAACTTTTCATAGGTCTTAAATATTCCATAAAAAAAATAAAAACAGAATGCCTTTTATTTGAGAACCACATTAGTACATGATCTAGCACAGTAGTTCCTAACACCAGCTCAACAGCTACTAGACACCATCTGAAGTATTTGTTAAAAACGCGGACTATCAGGCTGTGCCAGAATCAGAATTTCTGGGAGGGGAGCCATGTGATTCTAATGCACAGCCTCATTTGGTAACCACAAGCTATGAATAACTAATCCATCGCAAAATGGGTTTCAATCTGACAATGAGATATTTAAGGGCTTAAGACTGTCTAATTACTTTCCAATAGGTGCAACGGTCTAGAATGTGGATTCCAATTTGAGGGCAGAACCATACGAATTTTGATATATATATCCTTTACCACCCCCACAAAAGGTCACATAGGCAAAAACTACGAATATCCTATAAAGTAATAGCATCTAATGAGTCCACAGCAGAACGTAATTCCTTCATACCCTCCACAGGGAACAAAATTCCACCAGAGGTGATAAAAAGATGCTCCCCTTAAAAATAAAGTGGTACAAGTCATTTGCAATTGCACTAAAGGTGTATTTTCCTCGAGTATGTAGATGGAAACCCCATGTTTCTTTCTTTTCTAAATTTTCTTCTATTGTAATAAAATCACAGTTAAATTTATCTAGAGAAATGCACAGAACCAATGTGAAACATAAAAAATAATTTTAGAAAGAAAACTATTTGTTTGTTTATAGTTAAAGGTGTTAGTAATGCTGTGACAATTTTGTCCTGCTCCTAAGAAATGAAATTAACTACAGAGGACTAAGTTGTTAGAATGTACAAAACCTTCAAGGGCTGCCATATTTTCCCCTAATACTTAAAAACCACAACTAAAAATATGGAAAGAGATGATTTTCGTATTTTAAACAACACAAATCTGCTAAGCACATCAATATTAAAGGACTCACTCATACGTGGAACCTAAGGAATAGTGCAAAGGACCACAGGGGGAAGGGAGGGAAAACTGAATGGGAAGAAATCAGAGAGGGAGATAAACCATGAGAGACTCTCGACTCTGGGAAACGAACTGAGGATTAGAGAAGGGAGTGGGGTGGAGGGCTGGGGTAACTGGGTGATGGGTGTTAAGGAGGGCACGTGTGGCAATGAGCACTGGGTGTTACACACAACTAATGAATCACTGAACACCACATCAAAAACTAATGGTATACTATATGTTGGGTAATTGAACATTTAAAAAAATAAATAAGGACTTACTTACCAGGGCTTTCTACTCGCTTATAGTGGTAGGGATTGATACACACCTCCTTCTGCTTGGAACCAAAAGGAAACTCACAGCATTCCAGTGGTTTTAGTTCATGGTGGCTCTGAAGATCGGGCCAGCGCCACACACGGCAATAAATGACATGAGGCAGTCCCTTCCGGTGGGAAACTTGCAGCCTGCCATCCAGAGAGCGAGGAATGGTGACACAGTTACTTGGCTGCCCCGGGCAGCTCAAGGCCTTTTCCAGTTCCTCCATGGCACCTTTCTTTTTTTTCAGTTTTTTCACCAAAGCATCAACAGCTTTCTCTGCCCATTTTTCTTCTTCATCACCCTGTTTCCACCCAAGGAGTCTCTTCACAGCTGGGCTTGTGAAGGAAAATAAACTTGTCACATTCATAATGACTGCACTAGTTATAGACTCCTTGTGTATGGTGAAATGAAGAAGTCTCCAAATGCAAAAGGACAACAGAAGAGATTTCACTTTATTTACATAGGATTCTCTTTAGCTTCTTCGTTCTGAGGTCCCAAACAGTAGAAATTACCATTCCTAGTGTTTAAGAAGTAATCCAAAATCAGCACCTAGAAAAGAAAAAAGGGGGGAAAAATGTTTAAAACAATCTCTAAAAAAAAAAAATAAATAAATAAAAATAAAATAATCTCTACCACAAAACTACCATTCATTAAACAACAGCTATGCGCCAGGTACTATTTTAAGTAATTTTCTTATTACGATATTCTATGGATTGAATTATGTCCACCCTAAAATTCATGTTGAAGCCATAACCCACCATGTGACTGTATCTGGAGATGAGGTTATGAGAGTGGGGCCAAAACCTGGTAAGATTGGTGGTGCTGTAAGAGGAAGGGCCCCCACCAGGCACGCATACTGAGGAAAGGCTTGGTGAAGACACAGAGAGAAGGCAGCATACAAGCCTGGGACAGAGCTTTCACCAGAAACCAAACTGGCGGGAACCCTGATCTTGGACTTTCAGTCTCCAGAACTGTGAGAATAAATTTGTGTTGTTTAAGCCACCCAGTCTGAGGTATTTTGTTGTGGCAGCCCAAGCTGACTAACACTCAGTATTTAGTTTACTTAAATAGTCTTTCCTGTGAGGTAATACAATTGTTCCCCTTTTACAGAAGAACAAACTGAGACACAGTTTAAAAAGTAGTATGTTACTGTTCTGAGAAACAGTAGACACCTCAGTGCACAGAAGTCCAAGTTCTCAACAGATACTGTAATGTCTTATACTAAGATTCACTTATAGGTTCTAAAAATGTGTTTCAAAACACACCTCAATCAACAATAACTGAAAGCAACACGAAAAAATATATAGTAGTCTTAGCATCTGTTTTTGGTTTGTTCAAGTATCTCTTTTTTTTTTATTTGACAGAGAGAGATACAGCGAGAGAGGGAACACCAGCAGGGGGAGTGGGAGAGAGAGAAGCAGGTTTTCCTGCAGAGTGGGGAGCCTGATGCAGGGCTCGAACCCAGGACCCTCGGATCATGACCTGAGCCGAAGGCAGACGCGTAACGACTGAGCCACCCAGGTGCCTCTGTTCAAGTATCTCTTATGCTAAAAGAAAAGTAGTTATAGTTCTACTACGTAAACAGTACAACATTTTAGAGTATTCAGTAAACAAGACTGTGCCTATCAGATATAGGACAAGTAAGATAGGAAATTTATTTGGTTTTTATTAAAGTGAAAGGAATGAAGCCCATGAACACATACTATACCAAATTCTGTAGTCTGGTTGTCTCATTTCAACCTTCCAGTTACTCCTCACCAGACAAAAACAGGAAAGATGAGAGACCTTTAAGAGGATAACTGCACAAGCTCCAGCTAAGATGCAATAGAGCATGTACCACATCAACCTCTTCCCAAAAATCACTATAAAAGTGCATGAAATAAAAACAAACAAAAAAGCCCCACTTTAATTTTAAAGACATCAAAGAGCAACCAAGGTCCTCAGGACTGGAGAGGCCAAGATGCTGAGAACAGAAAAGCGATGAAGTGAGCTGAACATTCTTTCCTGCTCTTCTTCTCAAGGCACTTACCAAAGTTTGCGCTATAAGTAGCAAGAAGATTGGTAGCCAAGCTGAAGGAGGCTCAAGAAGAAAGCAGAGATTTCAGTGGCCTCATAAGGTGGAGGAGACAAAACAAATAAACTGTAGTGGAGGGCCCGCAAAGAAGGAGGCCCTGGTGAACACACTAGGCTTTCAGCTGAGACCCTGAGGGGTATGGTCTAGTGTAAGAGCAAAAATGAAATGGACCAGTTTTTATACTGAAACACAGCATGAAATCTTTTTTTTTTTTTAATCATCTTACAACTAGACTGGATGAAGGGGATTGGAGGAGAGAAAACTTGCAGAGGCAATATTTGTAGATACTGGCCAAGGATTTTCCAAAACTGACAACGAACATCTAGACACAGATCCATGAAGCTCTACAAATCCCAAGAAGGATAAATACAAAGAAATCCACAAGGTTTAATGTGTCCTATCACACTAAAATTGCTGAAACCTATGAGAAAAATCTTTTAAAAAGACACATGACTCTCAAAATAAGTACAATAAGGCTGACAGCTGACATTCTAATGGAAACAATGGAAACAAGAAGACAATGCTCAGTGTGCCAAATGTAAACAAATAACTGGTAACTCAGAATTCTATACTTAGTGGAAAAATCATGCAAAAGTGATTGTAAAATAAACGTGTTTTCCAAAATATGGAATCTGAGAGAACTGACTTCAATAGGAATTTGTGAGGCAGAAGGAAAAAGATCTCAGAAAGAAGCAAGGAATGGCAGGAAAGAATGAAAAACCCCAGAAGGATAAATAAAGGTAAATCTAAATGAATACTGAGTTTACAAAACAATAACAGGAATCCCCTGCGGTTATTTAAAAAAAATGAATTAAAATGCATGACAAAAAAAAAAAAAGCAGAAAGGGGCAAATGAAATTAGTGTTCTAAGATCCCTGTATTACCAGTCTGTGATAAAGCATTTAATTAATTGATAAAGTCTTGTCATACTAAAAAAACTACTGGAAGAGGGATGCTTGGGTGGCTCAGTCAGTTAAGCGTCTGACTCTTGATTTTGGCTTAGGTTATCATCTCAGGGTGATGAGATCAAGCCCTGTGTCCTCGCTCTGAGCTCAGCAGGAAGTCCACTTCTCTCCCTCTTCTTCTCCCTCTCCCCCTCCCCCCATTTGCATACACTGTCTCAAATAAATAAATCTTTTAAAAAATAATAATAAGGTAATAGAGAAGTTAAAAAACATGGAATTATTTTTTTGAATATGATTAATCCAAAGCATGTAAGAAGAGAGAAAAAAAGAGCAAATAGCTGGAACAAACAGAAAATAATAAGATTTAGATCTAATCTCAAAAGTATCATTAATTATTTAAATATAAACAGATTAAATATGCAAGTAAAAGATGGGTAAGGGATGGATGGGGAGCACCACTGAACTGTACTGTACTTACAGGAGACACACATTAAATACAAGGGACAGAGAAAGGTTAAAAGAACAAGGATGGAAAAAGATGTACTACGCATACTCTAACCAAAAAGCTGCCATAACTATCTAATCAAACAAAACAGACTTCAAAATAAGAAGTATCACCAGAGATTAAAAAAGGGACATTTCATAATGTTAAGAGTTGATCCACCATGAACATAGCATAATCCCAAATTTTCAGGTAACAACAGTGTCAAAATATATAAAGCAGAAACTGACAAGTAAAATGGCAAACAGACAAACCTACAGTCTTAGCAGGAGATTAAAACAGTAACTGATAGAACAAATCAACAAGAATCAACAGATATAGAAAATTAACAACATATTTAAAAAAAACTTGATTCAATTCATGTACATATATCACTGTACCCAGTAACTACAGAATACATAATACTTTCAAGTACATGTAGAAGACTTACCCAAATTGACCATATAAAGATCCATAAAGCAAATCTCTACACATATCAAAACCATACAGAATATGTCTTTTGATCACAGTAGAGAAATCAGTAACAAAAGTATGTATCATTCTTGAAAATAACTGTACTTAAATAACTCATGGGTCAAAGAAGAAACTACAATGAAAATTAAAAAATATTTTTCACTTAATGATTATAAAAATACGACACATCAAAACTTGCAGGATGTGGCTCAAGCCATGCTTAGAGGGAAAGTTATAGTCTTAAATGCATATATTAAGAAAGAAAAAAAGAGATTAAAAAAACTGTTCTCTGTATCTACCACAAAAAAAAAAAAAAAATAGAAGAGTAAATTAAACCCAAAGAAAGTAGAAAGAAATGAGAGCAGAAACTGGGGGACCATTAGTTAGGGGGAAGATAACAGAGAAAACTTAGAAAATCAAAGTTGCTTCTCTGAAGATATTAATAAAATTGGCTAAACCTCTAACAAAACTGGTCAGTAAAAGAGAAGGCACACATTAACAACCATAGGAATAAAAGGGGAAAATCATCACTGACCCTCAGAAGTTAAAAAGGTAGGCAAACTATGCATCTCTGCAGTGACTCTGTGGTAGTCTGCATGTCTGTTTCCCACCACAGAAAAGTGACTGAGAAATTCCATCTTCCTTCACTTCCTATCCTTAGAGCCCAGCACTGTACCTGGCACACAGCAGATCCTCAATAAATGTTTAATGAATAATTTAGCTCCCTGAAAAAATCAGAAGGCCAAGTGTGGAACTTCAACTTTATTCAATAAAATATGAATAAATATTACTAAATATACATATTATTCGACAGGCTGTAAGGAGTTCATTGTTTCCTTTCTTAAAGAGTTTTACCCAAATTTACCAGTCCTTTTAAAGCTGACATTATTTTCATTTAACAGAAAAGGAAAGAGAAAACAAAGCCGTGCCACTATCAAAAGTCACACTTGGTCAGAGTGTACCTACTGAAGTAATCATTTACTTTTAGGTTAGCTTTGCAAAAGAACAAGACAGACGACTTCTTTCTAGTCCTCTAGTAACAAATTACAAAGGGAATACATTTCTTCTTATTCTATATGGCCTTTTCTTCTGCTCTAATAACTACTTTTTTATATTATAGCCAATGATTTTCAAATAGAAGGGAGTGAGTTTCTATCAAAACCACCTGGGGCTATTTCAAACTCTGTCAGAGATGGGTTAGTTGTACAAGGCAAACGTTGGGGGGTGAGATTAAGAACCACCATCTCAGACCCTTGGTTCTACTATTCAAACTGACATTCACTCAACAAAGCTGTACTGAGTGCTTGCTAAGTGCTTGGTTGCTACACATAAGGGACAAGGGCAAAAATGTCTATATCCTGAAGGACAAGCTAAGGGGAAGAACCAGTGAGTAAACAGCTAACTCTCACTGGGGCAAGTTGGTGTTCCTGCATGCTAACGCTAAAGGATGGGGTGGGCTGAGAAGTGTTAGGCCATCTCCAGGGCCTCGTCCAGAAGGAGTGTGTGACCGT
Organism: Ailurus styani; assembly: GCA_002007465.1. NCBI lineage: Eukaryota > Metazoa > Chordata > Mammalia > Carnivora > Ailuridae > Ailurus > Ailurus styani. The sequence continues at coordinate 3,959,956 of LNAC01000019.1, forward strand.
ACCAAGGTCAACCATGACAGGAATAGAAGAGGAGGCCCAGGTACTATGCATTTGCCCCCATGAATGAACTATAACATTGTATGAAAAAAGCTCTAAAACAAGTATAAACAATAATATATAAAAGGAGAGAAAAAGAGAACAATGAATTCCAGATTTCAGGAAGTTTTCCCAAAAAGGTAATATTGGACAGGTCTTACAGGAGGAGTACAATTTTATGAAACAACGGAGCTAACATTTTGAAATATCACATGACAGACACTGCTCCAAGCACCTTCTGTCTCCTAACTAGCTTAACCTTTGCAACAAACTCTGAGTAAACATTATCATTTCCCCCATTCTACAGGTAAGGAAAGTGAAATATGGAGAAGTTCAATCATCTGTCCAAAGTTTACATACACAGCCATATGCCAGAGTCAGGGTTGGAACCCATGTTGTCTGGCTCTAGAGCCTCGATTTTTTAACCACTTGTTTCAATTGCTAGTTCTCACAAATACAAGACAAAAATGCTGGGGTTCAAGGTGACACAAGGCTGCTAAGAAGGGCAGGGGCAAGACTATGAAGGGCCCGCGACGCATCTTATCCTGCAGACGAGGGGAAGGTTTTGTATCAGAGCACTGCTGCAGTTAGCTCTATGATTCAGAAAGACAGTTAAGGTGATAGCCTCAATACAGGAAGCCTTGTCCAAAAGGAGAACAAAACACTCTAAACACTGTATGAGCCAGCTGGAGGATGCATGTCCTGATGCCACTCACAAAAATCAGTGGCAAGATCACAAACCTTTACGTATAAATGTGCGTAGATGAAACAAAATGTGAGCTGATGACTAATTTCTGCCTACTTGAGTTAAGCAATTTTTTTATATACAAGTCAAACAAGCCACCTACCTCCCCATCAGGAACTCAAATGAGTCCATGATACTATGGCCTTGGCAAGACAACTCATTTTTTTCTGCCCCTTTTTGTACTTCCTGCTTTAGTTTATGTCAAAAGCTAAGTGGCCTTATCAGTTTAAAGTGCAAAATAAAAACATGAGTCAGCAAACAGAGATTTCCTTCCCTCTTCTCCAAATACAAACATTTCACACTGACACACACACCCACACACACAGAGCATTCATCTAGTAAAAAAAAAACCCAGAAGCCTTAAAAATACTCTTTTTCCAACAACTTCACTTTTTTTTTTTTTTTTAAAGATTTTATTTATTCATTTGACACAGAGAGAGAGATTACAAGTAGGCAGAGAGGCAGACAGAGAGAGAGGAGAGAGGAGGAAGCAGGCTCCCTGCTGAGCAGAGAGCCCAATGTGGGCCTCGATCCCAGGACCCTGGGATCATGACCTGAGCCGAAGGCAGCGGCTTTAACCCACTGAGCCACCCAGGCGCCCCAACAACTTCACTTTTAGAAACTTATTCTAAGGAAAGATTCTGAACTACAATGGTAAAAAAAGTTTTTGCACACAGATTTTCATCAAAGCATTATCTATTTTAGGGGAAAAAGAATGATATCCAATAACTGGAAAAAAGTTAGGTAAGCTATGATACAATCCACTCAATAGAATATTATGTAGCCCTTACAAAATTATGTTCATAAAAGCTATGTAATAACTTGTGAAAAACCTTAAGCACGACATAAAATGGTATACACAGCAGGAACAACCACATAAATATACCCAAATACCAACAGTGGCTGAATTTGGAAGGTTAGTAATGTCTCTCTCTCTCTCTCTCTCTCTCTCTCTCTCTCTCCACTTTTCTAAACTTTTCAAACATTTAATGAAAAACTTTAGCTTGTGAATTTTAAAATAGCCTCTATATGCAAATATTGGCAAATTATAAAAAACAATCAATTTCATGAGGTCAAGCTAAATACAACCTCTTCTTCTAAAGACTTAGAGCGTGGGCGCCTGGGTGGCTCAGTGGGTTGGGGCCTCTGCCTTTGGCTCAGGTCATGATCCCAGGGTCCTGGGATCGAGGCCCGCATCGGGCTCCCTGCTCAGCAGGGAGCCTGCTTCTCCCTCTCTCTGCCTGCCTCTCTGCCTACTTGTGATCTGATCTCTCTCTCTGTGTCAAATAAATAAAAATCTTAAAAAAAAAAACAAAAAAGACTTAGAGAGTGATCTGATTTTGGAAGTAATAAAAATACAGTTTAAAGCAGGGTCCTAAAATTTGAAACTTTTTCCTATGGAGTCTTCCCTATAGGAAGGATTTCTGTTAGCACTGCCAGAGGCCAAGTGAGAAAAATACTCTTATAATACTCCTTTTGACTGGGCTATTTAATTTTGCAACCTATGTGCTATTCCTTAATGTTAAAAGGAAAAAAGCAAAAAAATTTAAAATACCTTTAACTGCTGTGTAACTTGCTTTATATTTAAAGGAAACCTAATTAGCCAATTGCACAAAAATGGACATTTTCTTAATCCTGGCCTCGTCTGGTAAAGAAACATGTAATTATCCAACTGTGTGAATAAAAACAAAATACACTATCTAGTGTTCAATACCTTTCAGATCCCAGATTCCCACAGAGAGTTTTAAAAGAATTATTCTAATTTGTATCTGAAAATACATTTTAAAAAAGGGCAGAGAGAGGGTAGCTGCCAAGTAGTATGAACCAAGTACCTTTATAAATGTACGAAGGATAAAGGAGACAGATCAGGACAAAATTACATGCCCTCTGTAGCTTCAGACCAGTAAGGTTTATAATTCTTACACTGGCATGGAATTCAATGAGGTAGATAAAATAAATGACTCCATTAAATATTGAGGGAATAATTAAATTATTCAATAAAATAAATATAAAATATAGGCTCCAGAAAGTGACTGGGAAAAAAAAAATCAAAGACTCCTAGTACCTTAAAAAGTAACTGACAGAAGATAAATGGTCTATTGTCAATGAAGCAAGCAACTCACTTTTTTTTTAATTGTTCTTTGGTTCATTACTCTGTCTTAACTCTAATAGTAAAACAGCATGGCATAAAGATCAAAAGACTCAAGGAACTAAAAGCACAGGGTATTGATTAACTTCACTCTGGAACTGTTTAACAGTTGGATAAGTTAAGAGAGAAAGACAACTTTACAAAAATTAATCTTCCTATAAAAATGTTTGAACCATTTTTTAGGAAATAAGTATTTCCAAGTAACAAAATAAACTGTGCCTATTTCCTGACTTACACCACTAGCTCTCTTCTTCAATAGATGATCTTGTGAATAAGCAGGAAAAGTAAGACTTGAGCTCCCAAAGAAGAGCTATACTGGGGCTTCAGAGAAATCATAAGCCAACTATATGATTTTTGAAGTGCAATAGTTTTTATATCTAAAATGTTTCAACATACACCAACATGTACCATGGAGATGTAAAATACCACCGAGATGTGTTGTATAGAGTAATTGGTGGCAATACTAGTACTATGGAAAAGTAGGCGTCATCTATCCTAACATCCAATTTTAAATAGGATTCAAGGCCTGATAAGAACTCTTGCCTCCACTGAGATGCCTAGCTAAATTAAAACATCAAAAGGGCCAAAAAGTGAACATGACAGTGGATCTGAAATTAACTTTTCATTGCTCCATTTTGTTTTTTAGCCTACTTGATTTCATCTGGGTACCCAAGTCAAGTGTATGCTTTTACCAAAGGCTGAACTGCCAAAACAGATCATGATTCTCAAGAAGAATAAAAGATAACCTAAAAATTCGTGCCACTCACAGAAACCACAGAATCACAGAAGAGCAGATACTACAAATTAGGGTTAAAAATGCTTATAAAAATGAAGGCTGCAAAGAAAAATATTCCAGAGATTCAATGCCAATAAATATTTTAAAACATAAAGAGCAATCCATCATTAAGCCAAGAATTACAATGAGATTTGTTGGTTAAGAGCAAGATGGAGAATTCACAAAATGGTGGGAGAAAGGGGGGGGGAAACAGCGGGGGAACCATAACCATATTCATTAGACCTAAGTAAAATTAGGCTATGGGGTCAAAAGTCCGGAAGAATAGGGATCTTCTAAACTTTTGATAAAACTAAATTACTTAAAAGTGGAAGAGCAGACAATCCACATATTAGCTTAGGACCGCTGAAGCAGAAGTAGCACATACACTCGTATTTCTGGGTGGAAAAGCAATCCTATGAACAGTACCTGTGAAAAACAGTAATGAACACAGGTGAAGACCACACTCTGGAACAAGTAAAATACAGCCATCAGAGGTATCAACTCTAAACAGTTCCTAACAAAAGGATGAAAGACTATCATACTGTTCCTTAAGGAAAATGATACATCTTTATCCACTCTTAAGGTAGATAGGAAGAAAAAAATGTTTAAATTTGCTATACAGGGGCACCTGGGTGGCTCAGTGGGTTAAAGCCGCTGCCTTCGGCTCAGGTCATGATCCCAGGGTCCTGGGATTGAGGCCCACATAGGGCTCTCTGCTCAGCGGGGAGCCTGCTTCCTCCTCTCTCCTCTCTCCTCTCTGTCTGCCTGCCTCTCTGCCCACTTGTAATCTCTCTCTCTGTGTCAAATGAATAAATAAAATCTTTAAAAAAAATAAAAATAAAAAAAATAATAAATTTGCTATACAAGTACAATGCCATTACAATGAATATTGTAAAATGGCATGGAGAATGGAGATGGGTTTTCTCTAGTTATTTTGGCCTCAAATACCCCCCACAGTTATAATGCTCTGTGATTTGGTTTCAACAAATAGTCTGTTCAAATGTTTCATTTCCCCAGTTACTCCAATTAGGAACTAACTTCATTTTGAGATATTTGAACTGTAGGAGAAAACCAGTTAAGTGCCTCTGCATTTCTTTTTCCTGTTTTAAAATAGCAGTTAGCCCTCGACTTTCAATTTCATATAGGTCAAATGTAGCTAAATAAAACTCACCACTAACTAGAACAAGGGGGTAAAAGCCCTAGAAGAAGAAGAAAATGAGGATGAATAAAATCCCTCTCCAACTTTCATAGAGTTGAAAGCACTTTTTAAACCAACCTACTTCGCTGCCGGGAAGTTCGGCTAAAAGGAACTCTACACGTCAACCTAGTCCTCAGAAAACGAAAATGTATTTAAACAAATTCCTATACAAGAAAGTGATGTGAAGATCCAGCGGAGATCACAGAAGAAATCTGCTTCTTAGATTAACAGATCAAAGCAGCAGCAAAGTCCCACCATTACAAACACTCAGAAGTCAAATTTCATGTTACTGAGCTTCTTATTATTAAGCCTTGCTTTGGTTACTTCCAAACATTCCCAACTTTCTGAACGTGTAATTAATGACATGGAATAGTTTGCAATTTTTTCAGAGATTAATTTTCCAGATCTGGGGTAATGGAGGAGGAGTGAAGATGGGAGGGAGGATAAGCTCTTGAAAGCCTATTTTTAGTAGTAATGCAATTATGCAGGTACTAGGGTGTTAAAAACACATGAGTTAACAGCCAGTTTCCCAGTCTCTCAGGTGTGACTTAAGAGGCCTGCCAGCAAGAGCTGCCATGTGGTCTCTCCACAGTGTTAACTGAGTAGGAAACTTTGGAATCAAAAAGGAAAGTAGTAACACATAGACTTTGAATAGCAGCTTCCCACTCCCACTTGTAAGTTCACTGCAAGCTGTGATTTCAGCCAGATAATTTCAAAAGTAGCATCCCTTTGATGAAAATGAAGCAAAGAATTTATGGATGTCACAATGACATGAAACTCTAAAGAGGACAGGACTCTAGTTTACATATTTAGGTGTGCCAAGTATACTATTCAGTACATCTTCACTGTGTTAGAAAATTCTCGAAGACAAGAATGCTCTCTGGTTCTGTTCTACACAAGTCCTTCCCTCCTGACAAACCTGGGCTGCTTATAGGACAACTGGTCAATTTTCCTTAGTCACAGAGACTCCTCAGAGGATAGCAAGTGTTGGCTCTGTTTTGTTTTATGTGATTTCTTGTTAAGTAGGCTGAAGGCACTTTCAAGTTTTCTTACTGTCCTCAACTTCAACAAACAAATTTGGCTTATTTGTACATCTCCTTGCCACTTCTTTAATCCCACTGAATCCCTGTTCTCAAATTCATGCTTGTAATGGAAGACTGTTCTTCGGTTCATAGTAGCCTTTCAAGATATCCAGGTCCTAATTAAACCCATTCTGATAAATTTCATCTGCATCCACCTCAACTCAAAGACTGGACAGTCATTTGGCCTGCAAGTGCTCATTCCTTAAACACACGAGATTGAAGACCAGAGGCATTTTAAACTTTAATTTTGTTAAGTACAAGAAGAAAAACTCTACCACAGTTGTCTCTTAGAAAAAAGAAAAATACTCTCTGAGTCACTGTTAACGTAGAATAGCAATTTCACGGATTGAAAAGAAATGCTAAATGTGGTAAATTTCCACAAGTGGTGAGTTATGAATGATTCATCACTAACAAATGAACAAAATTATTCTAATTGCATTATTACCCTGTGAAAGCATTATACTGGTTGTTTTTACAAACATTATCTTATTGATTTCTACATCAATCCTTCAAGCTATATAGCATTACCTCAATTTTACTAATAAGCCTGAGAATCAGAGGTCAAGTAACTTTCTCAAGACCATATTCTAGTAAGTGGTAGATCTACATTTTAAACAGATAACTATAAGAACAGGTGCTAGAGTCCATTAATCAGATTAAAAAAAAAGTAATTCAAATGCCAAATTCACAGATGAAAATGGAGTAGGCTAGAGAGGAAAAAAACTGCCCTATTTAAAAAAAAATCCTGCTGTATTTCATTTTTTGGAACATATTCCTCCTTCCCCACTGATCTCACAGGTGCTGTTTATGACAACAAACACATCTGTAGGGGTGAGCTGACATACACAAGGCAGGACAGCTTGAACCCTCTCCCTATATTTAGATCCTTCTGCTCAGCTCTTAATTGAATAATTTAATCAGGACCCTCTAGAAGGGAAACACATCCATATTCATCACAGGCATCAAAGGAAACATCTTTACAAGTTATATCCTTTTACAAACCAACATATGGTCTCACGCCATTCTCTCAATTGTTGAACTCCTCCTCTGGGAAGAGCATGGAATTTTATTTCTTTTTATCACTTGAAAAAATCACTTCCCTCCTAATTCAGTAAAACTGGGTGGAGGCCACTTCCTCCACAGGTGAGAGAAATAAAACTTGTTGATCTGTCATTGTCAGGAATTTTAAAGTTAACTATTTATTCTATGTACTTTCAAAATAGAAACAAAAGGCAGACTAAGTCCAAAATAAGAAATCAGGGCACATGTCCCACACTTTTAAATAAAACCCCTCCAATTTCTCTGCCACCGTAAGAAATTTCTAAATGAGAAAACAAGAGCCCTTCACTTGGAGTGAAAAGAGGTAGGCTGGAATGGTAGCTCCCCTTAGAAGCTGTACTCTGAACAAGCACCTCTCTGAGCTTCAGTGTGCTTTTCCACAATATTTTGATTCCGCCACCTATCCTGCTGGGTTGTTACAGGGCACAAATATGAACATGCAAAACTGATTTTAAAACTACAAAATGCCAAAAAATGTCATGTATTTTATTAACACAACAGTTTCACAAATAAAGAACTTAATTTGAATACTTTGTACATACAAAAAAAACGAAGTTTCTGTCCTAGTTTTGTCTGTTCCGTGAAGTTCTAACTTTATAAGAAAGGGGGGCGGTCAGGGAGGGAAAAGCACTGGGGCCATGGCACTGAACAAAAGAGACAAAAAGCATATTTTTAAAAGTCTGCCCTTCATGAGACCTACATTCCAGTGGGCAGGGAAGGGCTCACGAGAGGGTGACGTTTGAAGAGAGGCCTAGAAAGGTGATGGGCTGAGCCACGTGGACAAGTGGGGCAGCACACTGCCGCAGGGGGATGGAGGCGAGGGGCAGGCATGAGAGCAGAGGTGGACCAGGTGCCGGGAGCAGACACACGGGGAGCCGACCCAGGGACTTCCCAGCCTGCACTCTGAACCGAGCTGGGGACCACGCGGGAGATGTGAGCAGAGCTTAACAGGATGACCACGGGTCGGCCCCCAGAAAGAATGGAAGCCGGGAGCAGCAGGAGTGGTGACGGCTGTGGTAGTGGCAGCAGCAAGAACAAGGGGGGACCAATTAGGAAGCTACAGCAATTGTTGCGGTTTAAGAGGGTCAAAGGTTTGGATCAGTGTGACAGAACAGATCCTGGATGTATTCTGAAGGTATGGCCACAAACAAATACACTTTATTGCTGAAGTAAACAAAGAAAATAATTAACCATAAAGTCAGAGAAATCGGTTTAATTTTTAGACACGCAAAATCCCATATTATGGAACTCTGAGCGAGTCTCCTAGGTGGGGTCAAAGGTCAGTGAGAAGCAGTCCAAAAATGATCACGGGAGCAGAAGGGAGGGAGTAACGACTAGAAGCTAAAATCTCTTAGGAATGAAGGTAAATGATGGGGACTGGGGCAGTAAAGCACAAACAAGGAAGGAAAGTGAGAGGTGCAATCGGACATGATATTCAAAGCTGGGTGTTTCTACGGAGGACGGAAGAACGGCGTGGCGGTGGCAATGAACAGGGCCCCCGCTTCCAGGCACCGTGGTACGAGGGTTGGGAGAGAGAAGAGCCACGCCTTGAGACGGCTGCAAGGGAAGCGACAGATGAACATACACAAACATATTCCTGTTCTAAATAACCCAGATGTCTAACAATAATGGAATGATTAAATAAATTATGGTACATCCGACAATGATGTAACTGTTAAAAAAGAAAAAAGACAGACTTCCATGTCTAACAGGGAAAGAGAAACCATACCGCAACTGTCCAGTTAGAAAAAAATTGCAGACCAATATATATAGTCTGGTTCCATTTCAAAAACACAAATAGAAACAAAAACTGTACAGGTATAACATAGGTACATTTTTAAAGGCTGGAAGGAAATGCTCAAAACCAAATAAGTGGTTCCCTCTAGGAGTGAACTGGAAGGAGGGGAGTGGAGAACATTTTTGCTTAAAACCTATTATAATGTTTTCAGTTTTAAAACCCCAATAATAAAAATAAATAAAAACTGAGGAGGGTAACATTTATTCTACATTGCTCTGTAAGACAGTATTATGACCAAGAGGTGGCAAATGTATCTTTTTATAAAGGAAAAAAATAATTGAAAGTGTTTCTGCACAGAGTGGAAATATCATTGCACTGGGATTTTTAAGAAAAATCTATTCCTGTATAAAGAGTTGGAATATGGGTACCTGGGTGGCTCAGTGGGTTAAAGCCTCTGCCTTTGGCTCAGGTCATGATCTCAGGGTCCTGGGATCAAGGCCCGCATTGGGCTCTCTGCTCAGCAGGGAGCCTGCTTCCTCCTCTCTCTCTGCCTGCCTCTCTGCCTACTTGTGATCTCTCTCTCTCTCTGTCAAATAAATAAATAAAATCTTAAAAAAAAAAAGAGTTGGAATATATGACTTAATTCCAGGTGAAAGGGATATGGGTGGGAATGTACTTTTTTATTAAGCAATTCAGTCACCTGATCAAAAAATTCAATTTTACAAAATGCATATTATAACAAAAAATATTTTTTCTTCCCTTTCTAGTCCCTTAGTCCCCTTTCCATTAACAATTCAAATATCCTTCAAACTTTTCAATGCATGAATTTCTTCCCCCAAAAAAGTTTTGTCCTACTCAAATATCTTCAAAAGCAATTTGGTCCTGTCACTTTTCCAGTATATAAATCTGTTACTTGGAAGAATGAAATAATTTCTAAAAATCAGAGTTTACACGGTCACTAAAACAAACATTGACACTAGCCAGATTTCATTCTCCTCCACATGACGATCAATGACAGCCTGTTTCTGATCTGCCAAAAACGAGACTGGACTTAGAAAGTTTCGCTTGGTCACTTAGAGAAGAAAACTGACCAGAGCAGTAGCAGCCCTCTTCCAGAATTGGACAAGCTCCTTCCAGCTCAGAGCTAAAAGAAGCAAATGCAACACCTCCCCCTGGGTTAGAGGAAAAATGCTTTGGATATAAGCAAGCATAACCTACAGAAATAGAAGAGCGCTGTACCATAATCCCAGACTTTCTCTGCCTCAGTCACATGTTCAGTCCGGTCCTATCCATGAACTTTTCCAGTGACTGACTTACAGTCTGAATGGAAACACCTAGTGAAGCTCTCAGAAGGCTTCATAACCCAAATTCTCCTCCTTTAGACATTCGACCACTAAAAACTCTAGTTTTCACTAACTCACAACTTAACTGAATAAATTCTTTAAGCCCTTACCACCCACATTAACGTGCAGTAGAAAGAAAATGAGTATGTACAGTTCCCACCACCACCAAGCTTAGCGTTAGGAAGTGTGTCAGTGAGAGAAGGGAGAGCCAGCCTACAAGGACGACTGTGATAAGAGCCACACAACGTTTACCTAAGGGGGAATATACACTAAGAGCGAACGGCCAACAAATCTATGCTGTTTTCTCTGCCACAACTACAATTCGCATGCATCTTGGGCTTTGTAACCTACTATGCAATAAAAATACAAACTGAGTTCAAATGACTGTCAAGCAGTCACATCAGTAAGAACAATAAAATGGATAATCCAAAGCAGCCTTAATAGAAATTAACCACTGTATACATGTTTCCGAACACATACAGATGGCTAACGGGCACATGAAAAGATGCTCAACATCACTAAGCATCAGGGAAATGCAAATCGAACCATAATGAGATATCACCTAACACCAGTTAGAATGGCTTTTATCAAAAAATTGTCAATACAGCAAGAAACAGCAATTTTTGGTGAGGCTATGGAGAAAAAGGAACCCTTGTGCGCTGCTGATGGGAAGGTAAACCCGTGTAGCCCCTATGGAAAGAGTATGGAGGTTCCTCAAAAACTTAAAAATAAAAATACCATATGATCCAGCAATTCTATTACTGAGTATCTACCTGAAGAAAACCAAAACACTAATTCAAAAAGATATATGCATCCCTACGCACATTGAAGCATTATTTACAATAGCCAAGATATGGAAGCAACCTGTGTCCAACTATGGATGAATGGAAAGAGGATGTGGTACACACACACACACACACACACACACACACAGAAATACAATTCAGACATAAGAAAAAAATGAAATCTTGCCATTTGTGACAACACAGATACACTTTCAGGGTATTATCCCAAGTGAAATAAGCCAGATGGAGAAAGACAAATACTGCAAGATGTCACTTATGTAGAGTAGAATTCTAAAAAACAAAACAAACAAAACAAAACCCAGACTCACAGACACAGAGAATAGACTGGTAGTTGCCAAAAGAGAGGAAGATTGGGGGATGGGGGCAAAATAGGTGAAAGGCATTAAGAAGTACAGACTTCCACTTATAAAACAAATAAATCATGAGGATGTAATATACAGCATGACAGATACAAACAATAATATTATATTAATTTTGTAAGGTGACAGATGGTAACCAGACTTACTGTGACCATTCACAATGTATACAAATGTCGAATCACTATGATGTATATTTGAAACTAATATAGTATTGTACATCAATTATACCACAATGAATTTAAAAAACCTGTTTTTGGAATGTATGATGCTCTATCAAAGAAAGACTGTACTTTCTTATCAGTTTGCTTACACTAATATTATATACTAATATTGTTCATACTAGTATTATATACCCTAAGAACATAGCAAATTCTCAAGAAATTCCTGTTCAAGATTAAAATACTGCTGTGGAAAATCTCTAAGTGGATGATACAGTCAGTTAACTAGAATGGTTTTATTATATTATAAAAACTTAACAAAAGCAAACATTTTATCATATAAGTCTTTTCTCCTCTTGAAATTCTTACTGTAGGCAAGAAACAGCCTTCATAGGACATCAGAAACACACCAATCTGAAGACTGAACAAACTCTCATCACCATCACTACCAACTTCAAAGGGAGGGAGCTGTCATGCACGTGGTTCGAAGGGGGCCATCATATGAGCACATCTATGGTTTCCATCAATTTCAATAGAGCTCAGGTATTCAAAAAGAATCAAAAATCATCCTCAGATCACCACCACCACCACCACCACCACTTGCACTGAAGCACCCATCACTGTTCTGACACTTTATACCTACTGACTCTTGTAATCCTTACAAGAATCCTGTAAGGACTATTTCAGAGACGATGAAACTAACAGAGGTACAGAAAGCTTAAAGAGTTGGCCAAGGCAACAGTCTACCATCCTGTCCCTCCTAAATAACCTCCTCCCTGGTCTCATGCATAAAGCAAGAAGGACTGGTAAGCAGAGATTTGCTTAGTTTTATTTTAATCCCCCCAATCCTTCCCTTCCCAACTTATTATTTTTTTTTCACTGTTCTTTCCTTCTTGATAACTTCCCACTTTCCTAGAACATGGGAAAAATCAAGAGTTTTCTCAGGGCAGCAATGACAAAATTAAGTTCATTTTAATCTAAAGAGCCCAAAATAAGGATAAGAAGTCATAAGCTATAACAAGACATAAGGAAACCGCACCATGGCTTCATACCAACAGACCACATATGTGTTCAACTCTTAATATTCTTTTAAGTCTGTGCAACATTAAAATTTAGTTCCTTTTAAGAAATGCATTTTCTTTACATTCCCACTGATTCTTAGGGTTCTTCACTGAAAACATAAAACAAAACTACTGGCTTATTTGTTTTAAGGTCATACTTTTCCACTCAAGCAAATGTAGAGATGGAGAAAATTTTAAGTATAGGTAAAATATTAAAATATGTGTTTTAATGGCTAACAGTCACAATGTTATCTACACATAATGACAAGAACGAATACTCTGAATTCTGGAGGATGTGGGTGAGGGAATGAGCAGCAGGGGGAAGACAGAGCAAACCGTACAGCAGAAACATCGGCTGGGGGCACTACGGCTTCAAACTTTACCTGCCTTCTAACCCCCTCTTCATGTTCTATGGGAGGGTTTCTCAGTCTTAGCATTATGGGGTGTCAAGCAGGATCTCTGCCCTCTACTCACCGGATGCTGGTAGACTCACTCTTGCCCTGCCTCCCCGTCTTGTGACAACCCCAAATTTCTCCAGACCTTGGCAGGTGAACCGCTGCTCTACTCCTCTACACTTTTCCTCCCCTTTTCTCCTTGTAATCCAAGTGCCTCAGGCCTCAACACCTCAACAGCTCCACTTCCAGACACTAGGACACAAGGAATTACTGATCTCTTCGAGAATGGACAAGAGAAAGAGGTCAAACACACATATCCTTTCTTCCTCTCTTTTTCTCCTCAAACAAAGAAAAAGCAGGAATGGGAGGGCCTGGGTGGCTCAGGGGGTGGAGGGCCTGACTCTTGCTTTCAGCTTGGGTTGTCATCTCAGGGTCCAGGGATCGACCATGGGTCAGGCCCGCGCGCAGCAGGGAGTCTCATTGAGATTCTCTCTCTCTCCCTCTGCTCCTGCCCCCACTTGTGCACCTGCACTCTATCTCTAACATAAATAAATAAATAAATAAATCAGAAAGAAAGAAAGAAAGAAAGAAAGAAAGAAAGAAAGAAAGAAAGAAAGAAAAACAAAACAATCAATTGTCAGAACTAACTGGTATGGCTTAAGCACCCACAACAGGTATCACACAGGGCCAAGTGGGGCTGGCTATTAAAGACAGAGTTCATACCCACAACAAACTTTAATCAAAATGAAAAAATTCATTCAAGTACCTATTGTGTGTCAGGCCAGAAGTTTTTAATGCTGGTGGACACTAAACTTGCCCGCAAATAATTGTATAAAAGCTCTCCACCATAACCCTTGAGTAGAATCCCCTAGCGGCAGGTCCATGGATTTCTACAGTGGTTGATCAAGGGATTTTGTTGGACAGACCAGGGGAGAACAACCGTGGGATCATAAAGACACTGACCGTTAACCCCAAATAACTCAGTCTAAAGGGGTAATAATATAACCATAATAAAGGCTATTAAAACAAAAGCTAGACTAGACAAGCTGATGTTACTGTTCATCAAAGTTTCAAGATTTTTAGTGCAAGTCTAACATTTATGGCCACTGATTCCACTTTACCAACTGTGCAGGACATACCTTACGAGGTATACACACTCAGAAACTGGTGAAGGAAGCAAGAGCTCTACCAACTGCATCAGCTTTCTTTCTCAATCCCTCGATTTTAAAGGCTATCCCAATTATAAGCAAAATACCTTCAAACTAAGAATATGTAACATCAGTAATTCTGGCTTGTTATTTAACTTACTACAGTCTCCTCTGACTGATGAGATTGCTTCTTGGAGGTAGAAACTGAAATATAGGGCGCCTGGGTGGCTCAGTGGGTTAAAGCCTCTGCCTTCGGCTCAGGTCATGATCTCAGCATCCTGGGTTCGAGGCCCGCATCGGGCTCTCTGCTCACCAGGGAGCCTGCTTCCTCCTCTCCCTGTCTCTCTGCCTGCCTCTCTGCCTACTTGTAATCTCTCTCTGTCAAATAAATAAATAAAATCTTAAAAAAAAAAGAAAGAAAGAAAGAAAGAAAGAAAGAAAGAAAGAAAGAAAGAAAGAAAGAAAGAAAGAAACTGAAGTATACATTTCTCTATCCCTCCCCCAAATTTAGCAGACACACAGCAAGAGTGTACAAGTCACTTGCTGAACTGATTAATATGGGCTTAACAAAAGGCAGAACCCCACAGTGAGGATGTACCTTCTTAAAGGAGCCCTTTCTGAAATACAAATCAACATCTCAGCCTGCACAATTTGACAAAACTCTTCAGAGTTTAAATGCAAATAAACGCTACAAATACAGTTTGTGTGCCAATCATTTGAATGTTAATCAAGCTAATTTTGTTCACAGTTAACAGGAAAACATTTAAAACCAATCAAACATTCCCTCAAGCTTGAACAAACTCATTGGAAATCCTGAGCACACAAACAAGAACACAAGGAAAATAAAGAGGGTGTTATTAATCATGCCAGACTGCAAAGCCAGCAATGGGCAAAAAGCAAAACAGGAATCTGTAACAGATGAGACGGCAAGCCATACACAATCTGCCATCCCGGGTCCCAGCAGGGGCTAAATGCTAACGCAACATGTGCTACGTTATTATTCCTCTTCACGAAAAGCTACAGTCTCTGATAAAATTAAGACCCATTTTCCAGCGGTCATCCTCCCTCTCCCACTCAGCTTTTAAAAAGTCTGAGACTGACCGAGGCATACTCACAGTCAGGGTTCCTACTCACAGTCACTCGCTCAGAAAAATGAGGGGATGGGTACCAGGCCAAGTGGTAAGTCTGTAAGTGACCCCCCAACTTTAAAATATTCACATATCATCTAAGGGGCGCCCAGCCAGCTCGGTAGAGCATGCGACTCTTGATACTGGGACTGTGAGTTTGAGCCTCACACTGGGTGTAGAGATTACTTAAAAAAAGAAATGCTAAAAGAAAAGAGACGGTGAGGCAGAAAATGGTGACAAATAATCTTACTCTGTCTGGCAGCTCGGTAAGAACTCCCTTAATGCCGAGGTAAGACTGAGTGTGCTTCAGTCAGGTATGGACCTCACCCACAAGCAGCAGTTGTTTCCCTCATGGACAACATATGAAAAGCCTTTTTTTACACCCATGATCACTGTTATCCTTAAGAGAAAATCTGGGAGATTAAATGCTGATGCCTAACTTTTTAAATTATTCTCATTTTCTAAGAATTTCTACTACACAAGAGAACTTTTCTCACTTTGACACCTTACAAGCTAATCCATTTCAATAATCAAAACCATATTCCAAGACCACCCCCGTGTCTCTTAAGAATAAGAAAATGCCACTGTAAATAGAATCTAATGCTGCAACTAAGGCAGGAGAGAAAGAGGCCCTTTTCGCTATACTCTATGAAGCACTGGTGTCTCTCAGGTTCATCAATCATGTCAGTTGATTGAGAAACTGCATATAACCGATAACCCCTAATGGGCCAGGAACACCTCACCTTCTTCCCAGACTCTGACCCCAAAATCATGTCATGGAGAGGAGCAGGGCATGATCAAGGAAACAAGATGGAGAAGGTCTGTCTCTTATAACTCTGGCCTATATACACTATGTACCTCCCAGCAACTCCAGCTTTGCTTAGGCAGCTGGGAAATTCTGGCTTCAGTGACAAAAACCCAGTTTAACACAATAAAGTAAAATACATCATCCCTATTCCAGTGAGGAATCTGACCGGGACACGGAACATTTTTTATTAGTAGTGAGCATTTCATGTATTTTTTAATTGTTCACATCCTTTACCAATCTTGTTTTTTAGGGGTGCTGGTTTCCTACTGATTTCAGAAGTTTCTTACATAGAACAATAACTTGCTGCAAATATGTTACCTAAAAGGTCATTATTTGTAAGTCCATGTTTAGTTATTTGTATTTGGCCACATAAATGCTGTCAAATCTATAAAGTTTTCCTTTATGGTTTCTGCCTTCCACATTTAAAAGGGCTGGCTATTAATTACCCTCCTGTCTCCTGATGAAATGGTACAAATCAATCTCCCCCTTTCCTTCTGACACTATGACAAGAATCCATGCCAGAATCTTTCTACACTGAGTGTGTATTACTCCGCTGGAAAAAAAAATTAACACTAATGAATGCTATAAAAAAAGCCACAGATAAATTCGAATACTTATCTTTAAAAGCTTTGGACAATTTAAATAACTTCTTTAAATCATTAAAGGGCATTCTTCCCTTAGTTCAATTACTATATTTTCTCAAAAACCTTTATCTACAATTGTCAGGGAAATGCTCCATCTACAAATTCCCAAACTTGATATTTCACAATTTCATTACCAGGATTCCCATTGCTTAACTGTTTTCAATTCATTTAAGTCCATTAGACTCCTTATAACCTGTGACCCCTTATCTAGATTGGATTTAATACTGCTCTCATTAACATTCTAGACTCTAAAATCACATTGATTTTTACAAACAGCTAATGTTTTCTGAATGCTTACTATGCACCAAATCCTATACTGAGCATAAAATGCAACTCCCCTCTCCCCCATTTTAACACCTCTGAAGCCAGAAACTTTACAATCAATGGTAAGTCCTATCTAATTGGTGGTTTTTTTCCCAAGTAGCACATGAAATAGTGTACTTAAATAATTAGCAGTATTTTAACTAGATGAAATATGAAAATATAACTCATTTCATCTTACTATCAATCCTGAGGCTGATACTATTACCTCTATTTTTCAGACAAGGAAAAGCAAGGTACTAAAGTGAATGGTAACTTCCCCCAAAGTTATAAAAAGCAAGTTAGTGGTGGGGCTTAGACTTCAACCCAGGCAACAGGACTCTACAGCCTTGTCTCTTAACTGATTTGCTATGCCTAGGCCAGAATCAACTTTACCAACATTTCTCTCCAATCTTACTATCAGCCCATCAAGCTATCCCAGAAAGTAACAATTACCTAATCCACAGCCACATCAAACTTCCCACCAGGCTTTGCCCTTGCTGTTTAGACTCTGAATTCTCCATAGACTCCCTGGCAAACTATCCACAATGGTTCTTTCAAAACTTCTCCACTGTCCTTAAACTTCCAATACCATTTGCCGAGTCACCCAACCTCACCATCCAAGTAAGGGACTCGTCTCCCACACTACTGGGAAAGTCAGCTCAAGCTGGCACAAGTTCTGCCATCACATTTCTTCTAACTTGGACTCCATTCTGCTTCTCTCTCGGACAACTCCCCCTCCTTTCCAAGGTTAGTATTTTGTCACCTGTGCTCTAGATCACTAACTCCATCATCTTTAACTGCTCTCTGTCCATTAACTTCTTCAACCTTTCGAATCAAAGAGATTGCATCTATTTTGAAATAAAAGTCACTTGAGGGCATCTGAGAATCTATTTCTCATTTCTTAATATGCTCTGTGTCTCTTCACACCTGCATTTACTTGATAACCCTGACCTTTTCTCCTTCACCATCCAACATTTTCCCACTCTGAACCTACTTCTGCAATCTCTCTTCCCCAGGATTTCTGGTTTCCTTGCTCCTTTGACCCCGCATCTTTCTTCCAATTTCTTCTTCCATCCACTTTCAATATGTCTCTTCCTTCTACTCCCAATTGTGGACTTCAATGGAAGACTCAACCCACCAGCTCTTTCCTCTCGGTGGTCCTCTCAGAATATCTATCCACTCTTGGAAGTTCAACCATCATTTCCAGGAGATGACTCCTGAGAATCTATCTGTGAAGCTCAAAGCCATTCCCTAAGCTTTGGTTATGTATCTCCAACTTGCCCGTAGGATACTTCTACTTAGATACTCCACCTTAATTCGACATGTCAATTCAACCTTTATTCCTTCCACAACCAGTTCTTCCCTATTCTTAAGACTTTATTAATTTATCAGCCACTCAGGTTGGAAACAAGAATACTCTCTGACACCTCTCTCTCTTTCTCTCTCTCTGTCTCTCCCATTACTCTAGAGCCAAATAACCACCAACTCTTTCTTTGGTCACAAAACCCATCTCATGGTCACATAGGTAACTCAAATAGCTTTCCTATTAATCTCTTGGCATCCAGGCCCTACCTTCTCCAATCTACACTGCATGTTCACCTTCGGTGACTTCTCAACACTTCCTTATTCTGGCATTGTAAGACACTCCAATTCTCACCCCACCTTAACCTTTCTGAGCATGTCTTCCCCCTTACCAAACTGAGCCCCATCGGGAATATTCACTGTGGTGAGAGGCAGGGCTGCTCACTTAGCCTCTGGATCTGTGCTGTCCAATATGACAGCCACTGGATAAACACAGTTATGTTTAAACACAACATAATTAAAATTTAAAAATGCAACTCCTTTCAGTTGCACTGACCACATTTTAGGTATCACTAGTGCTAGTGGCTATAATAGGAACAGTGTAGATAGCAAACGTCTCCATCACTGCAGAAAGTTCTGTTGGGACAGTGCTGCTGTAGATCCTCAACACTCATGCTTAACCTCCCTGGTCTTCCATACCACTACGCTGCCTAGCATATTTCTCCCTTCTCCCTATGCAAATCCACATGTCATTCCATGCCACAGTGGTCCTCATGTGAGCTGTCTGCACAACTTCCTCCTATATGATTTTGTAACAATTCTTGCATTGTGTTGTATTTTTCATTTTTGTGTGTCTTCTAATTATTGGGCCACTGGGAACTAATAAATATTCAAGGGAATAAATGAAGCATATACTCACTATAATACTGCATCAAGATTATCAAATTAATGGTATACGTAATATCCCTCTTTCATTAAAAAGACATGTTTTCTTTCAATCTAAACAAACAAAAGATCACGTATTTACCTAACTAAACGACTTAATTTAATGCCTAATTATAATACTTTAAAGATAATTAGTTCCTTTTTTTTTCTTGTGGTGTTTGTAACCGAAAGAAAAAAAACTTAAAGGTCTGAAATACTTCCACTTTGCATAAGCACACCGCAAAGAAACCACAAAAGACAGACAAGGAAAGGAAAATGAATGAACAGTTTGAGTAACTATACCCTAACCATCTGAGATTATAGGAAAAAATATCTAGAGTACGGCTACCCTAAAATTAAGGAGAAACTACAAATAAAGCATTTAAAAATTATGTATATAAATATATTTTTAATCAACAGCTAGACCCCTCTATCCTTCTCTTTACAAATATGACGTAGTGAAGATTTATTGATATTCTGAGCTCAACAGCATATAGATGCATAATTAACTGCTGAGTGTGTATATGTTCTTTCTTTAAATTCAAGGATATGTTTCAAGAAAATTAGTTAAGAAACCAATCCACCACACCATAGATCTGAGTTCTTAACAAGGAGAAAAGGTTGCTTATCTGAATACTAGAACTGAGCAGAGATTTGGGGGTAATGGCCAGGTAAGGATTCCTTCAAACCTTCAAAAGCTGGATACTTTATTTTCAAGATGGAGTCCCAATTTGCATTCTGATTGGAGCTTATAACGAAAACTATAAAGATGTAAAACTGCTCAGACACTGCAGTCCCCAGTATCTTCCTAAAAGTTTGATGTGATCACTGGAGTTGAACTATTTATGAAAGTCTTGGTTTTTTTCCTGAAAAACAGCCTCTCCTACATAAATGAATGTTCTACAGAGCCTATTACTTTCTGCAAATCAGCCAGCAATAGTTGTAAAATGTTACTTTTTTACTTGATAGGACTTGTACATCTCTAAAATTGGCTCCATCTTAATAAAGCATAAATGAAATGAAGATTTTTAATTTAGATTTTAAGTTATAACATTCATGCTACCAGCTTTTTTTTTTTTTTTTTTTTTTTTTTTTTTTTTTTTTTTTTTAAGGAAGTTACTCCAGAGTAAGTGTTGAAAATTCTCCAGGTATTTTTGCTGCAAATCAGATGACAGATCACCACTATTTGCACCACCAGGTAATAGTAGAAAAGGAATATAAAGAGCCAAGAGATTTCAGTTTGGAGGAAAAAGGTGATGTCCCTATTTGTTATCCAAGCAACCCGCGCTAATCTTGGCACAAAAAGTAAAATAAGAGCTTCCAAGTTGTTAGAACACATAGAAGTGCTGGGAGAGTGGCAAGCCTGGAGAGGAAGTGCCAGCTCGGCACCCCTTCCCCTGTGCACTTTGTCTTCTACTACTCCTGAGCTGAATCCTTTATAAGAAACCAGCAGTCTCGTAGAGAAAGAACGAAGAGTAAAACCACAAACAGAAGTACTGTTACAGAGAACACTTCATCAATCTCATTTTATGACTTAATATCAAATTTCTCTACCTCTTTGTAGGTATATTATCCTTCTCGTCCTCAGACCTTTCCAATTCTCTCCCTAATACCCCCTAGCTCCTTCCTTAAATACTCCAAACTTTAGCTTTTGGTTAAGGATGTGATTTGCTTCTGAGAGTCAGGAGAGAAAATTTCAATAGCAGAACTGTCTGATTTAATTTGATCTTGATACCATCTTGGATCTTCCATTTTCTAGCAAGGTCCCATTGATTAAATCAGACACAGAGCTTTTTTTCTTTTCCACCTCTAAAATGAAAAAAAAATTAATTTTAATCTGTAAAAAACATCTCTCTGAGGTTGTCGGACTTGATTCCTATTCAACTCAATGTTAGGTACAAAAAAGTCAATGCCATACCAAAAATTGTCCTTTCCTCCCCTCCCCAAATTACACTGGATATGCTCAGAGCAAAATCTTAGGAACACAATGAACATAGAAGGAGAGGATAAACAAATGAGAACTCAACAACTCTAAGAGTGCTCCAGGTTCTGGCTTTCCCTCTTCTAGTCCCTTGGGTGGATGACTCTAGGCAAGTCTGCTATCTTCCCTGGGCCTCAGACCATGCAGTTTGATATGGACCAACAGGATCAGAAAATCTTCAAAGCAGCTTTTAACACTAAATATCTCTAATCTCTACAAAGGAAATTACACATCTTAATGTTATGAACGCACTTGGCAAGGCTGTCCCATGGATGTCCTTCACCTGAAATATCATGCAATTTGGGTACTTGTGTGTATACAAGCTCACCAGGGCATATAAACATCTTTGGATTGGAGGATCTTTGGATTGGAGGATGGGAATGAGCAGATATTGAATCCATGGTTTCATCAGATTTTTACACAGCCTGATCCCCCCCCAAAAAGGGGGGGGGCTTAGGATAATTACAAGACTACACAAAGTAGACATTAAATGTGGAAAAAAATTCCCAGGATTTGCCCTGAACTATTTTCATCTCAAAGTACAGTATCTAACAGCTAAGAGAAGACTAATTTTGATGAGATAAACTGAACTAGTAGAACTTTTCTCTTCACTACCATCAGCCTACTATAGTACAAGAAAAACACAAGGGGAAAGTAGCAGGAATTATCCAGAAAAGCAGAGATGAAAATAATTCAGCATCGAAATGCATGACTTTTTTGTCACATTTATTCTTCCCATTATGTTCTGCTTAAATATATATAATGTAAACATTATGTTTCTTCTGAAGCACTCAAAAGAAGACAGCACCAGAAGACAGCCCAGAAAAGCACAACAGAGGGCTAATCTATCTAAAAGCCTAAAAAATAAGTCAAGTCACGTCCATAGTAAAACCCAGCAGAACAATGATTATTTGAATACTCTAGACAAAAAAAGTATAAATATAAATTAACATATATATACATGGTTATATAGTTTCATATATATATATATATATAGTTAAAAGTAAGGCTCTAGAGTCAGACTGCCTGTTCATATCCCAGCTATGATTATAAATCATAATCACTCATTAGTTATGTAGCCTGAGGCAAGACACTGAATCACTCTGAACTCAAGTTTCTTTGACTATAAAATGTGATAACAACACATCTGTTGTGTACTTAGGTAAGTTTTGGGGCTTAAATAAGGTATGAGTATTAAAAATAAACATACAGTAAAAACTCAGAAAAACATCAACTACGTTCTAAATCAAATTAGGGTCTATGATAAAGACGATCCAGAGAAAAGTCAATCTCATTTTATCCAGTACTTCAATAATCACTTCCAAACGGTTTTTTATTGTATTGTGTAGTTGTAGAGCAACTAGTAGGTGGAAAAATTAATGATACATCCCTTTCTTTTCCTGACCCCACAAAATCACTAGAAGTAGTAAGCAGAGAAGTAGCTGAAAGAGGAGTAGAAAGGAAAAGCAGAAGTAAAGGTCCTAGAGCAGCACTGTCCAGCACACCCTTCTGTGGTAATGGAACTGTTCTATATATTGTCCAATATGGCAGGCCCTAGCCACATGTGGCTAGTGCTACTGAAAAGATGAATTTCAATTTTACTTACATTTAAATATCCATATGTAGCTATAGCTACCTTACTGGATAGTACCTCCCCAGATAACCCATAAACTGAATTAAAGATTGCCAGAAATTTCAGCAAAAAACAAGAGTCTTCTTTTCCTAAATTGTTCATACATTCAATTCAAATTTCTTTGCTTTCAGTGGAGACCTGGTAACCGTGACTAGTTAAAGAAATAACATGTCAGCTGATTCATCAATACAGTACAACTCAGTGCTAATGAAAGGATCAGAGATAAGAAGTATGTGGTCCTCTGATATTTTAGAAGGTCCCTAAAGGCCACGTTAAATTCAAGCTCATATGAAGCCCTATTCAGTACACAGGATCAGAGCTGCAAAAGTCCTTATCAGACCCCCCAATGCATCTGTCTCTCCACTACCAAATGGAAAGCTACTTAGACAATGCACACTGAACATCCTTTCGTTTATCTTCAATTTCTTCAGAAATTCAGAGTTTTGTAAGCCTTTCCCTCTTTCAGAAACACTAGCATTCCTGGGTAGCTCAGCCTTTCCACTATAAACAAAATCCATGTACCACCCATATCTGAAGTATAACGCCAGACTCCTGCTTAGCTGCCCCTGTAATATGGTTTAATTATGATGACTGAACTAATAGGCTGACATCATAGACTTTTACAGGCTGACCCCATGTCATCCTGATGTATCATTTTGCACCAGTTCAGTGCTGTAAATCAATTTAAGATCTCAAGCAGGTTGAAAAGGCTGGTAATGATGCTTTCTCTGCTGTCTCTGGAGACTCTACATTATACACAACTTACATTATTTATAAAGCCTCAATGATGCCTCCATTAGCCTTGTAAGACTACACAAATGAGGTCTTTTATACACACACAACTTGGCCTTGATTATGTAGGCGACTACAGCTTAAATATAGTCATCTAATTACACCCCAGTTTCTTCTTTTTCCTATCTAACCAAGACATTAAATTTTATCTTTAACCCAGCATTACTATAAATCAAAATCACAAACTGAAATTTAGTTTTTAACAATAACTGTATGTGGGAAAATGGGACTCGCTTAATGCTTTAATGAACTTAGTAGGAAAAAATGACTTAAATTGGTTAAGTATGAGGTTAACATTTATAACTGCCTAAAAACGGTCATTTCTCTAGAATGCAAAGGTCATCAGCTTTTCAAGGGTATAAAACCAATGGAAGGTGCAAAAAGGAAAAATGTATTTGGTTACATACCTATGGTTGAAGGGGTCAAAACTAAATCAAGGACAAATCCCTACCCTCCGAAGAAACCTGATCCTGCCTGGATCCTCCAGAGGCTTACACATCACCCACCTCTAGAAAATCATCTCTCACCACCCTGGTTACAGTTTCCTAAGAATTGCAATATCACACAAATGTACACCACCTGCAGAGAAATATCAAATAACTACAAATGGGGAAGAGGGAGGAAAAGAGGAGAACAAACACCTTAAGCAATTCAGCATACTTAGGCCTGGCACCTACCTCAGAATAACAATGATGCAAAATATTTCTACTACTTGAAAATGCTGGGGCCCTGAACGTGGGTCCAGTCTCGATTTTTTTTTTTTTAATAGTGGTTCCAATACAGCTCAGCTACCTCTCATAAAACGTAAAGTGGTAATTATAAACAAGATGAAATTCGACATGGGCAGAGAACAGTTTTCTCATTGTGTTACTGAAAGTAGGCATGTTATCCACCACAGGCAATTAGAACAAGAAACGTTCTGAAAAGAAGGCATTCTGTGATTTAGGTGCCAAGAGTTTCAGCAACAGGATGACATACTGAAATCGTGCGACTTGTGCATCATCGCCCATACTTTGGAACTTCAGATACAATGGAAAGAAGAGGACAGGAGGGGAAAGGAAAAGGCCGGTTGCCCCAGCACTCACGAACACGATGCTTTCTCAAGGAGACGGTGCTGAGACGCGCTTCAGTTTCCAGAAGGGAAGCGTCTTACTATCTTGCGCAGCAGACTGAAAAATCGTATGCGCCTCAAAATAAACAAAAGCTGCAGCTACTGTAGCTGTAAGATGCGGCAGGCATTTGTTCCTCCTCCCTTCCTAAAGTACATCAAGGAAACGTCCTCCCTTGAAGCCTCCATGTGTATTAAGCAACTAGAAAAACAAGCCCACGTCTGTCTCTCTCACACCCACTCCCCCCACCTTCCTACGGCAACCACCTCGAGAAACACTAACAAAGACAGCGGAGTAAATGAACAGTTGTTCAACAGCGAACTCACAAATACACATGCAGTGAGGCAATCGAATCCGGTAAAGGGAAAGGAATGAGACGACACTTGGGAGACGCACGGGGTGTAGGCGGAAGAGGAAAAAAAAAAAAATTACGCGCCGCCGCCAAGCCTTTGAATAAATTAGAGGGAATTTCGGTGCGAACTTTCCTTGACCTCGACCCCCAAGAGGCTCGTTGGGGCCGAGAAAGGGCCCCGTCTGGGATGCGGAGCGGCGCAGGGCGCCGGGTGTCCCCCTCGAGCCAAACCCGCTCCGCGAGGCGCCCCCCGCGTAGAGGGCAGCGCCCGCCACTGCCCTCCCAACTCCCGCAAGGGTCGCCCGGGCCGGCGCGGGACACAATGGGCCCGCGGGCAGCGCGGACGGGCCTCGGCCCGGCTGCGGAAAGGGAAAGAGAAACGGGGACCGCGCGCAGGGGGAGCGAGAGAGGGGAGGTCCCGCCGCTGCCGGGGCCGGGGGCGAGGCACGGGGCCGAGGAGCGCGGCTCCCCCGCCGCAGACCCAACAAAGACGCGAGGGGTACCCCGGCCGAGCCCTGCCCGGCAGGCTGCGCGCCGGAGCAGGAGGAGGTGGCAGGTTCGCTCCCCGGAGCGGCAGGGAGGCGCCATCATGGGGGGGGGTCCCCGGTCCGCCTCACGCGGGGAAGAGCTCCCTCCCCACCAGGGCCCGCGTCACCGGCCCCGCACAACCGCGGCGGCCCCGCGGGCCCGCGCGGGCCCCACAAGAGGCGGCAGCGGCGCTGGAAAGCCCTGGGCGCCGAGGGAGGGCGGGGACGCGGCGGAGGAGAAAGTTGGGTTCGGGTCTGTTTCGTTTTACCGGGTTGGCGGCGCGCCCGTCCGCGCGGGCGCAAGAGTGGCCGGGCAAGCGGGGTCCCGCGGCCCCGGTCCGGCCGGCGGGGCGCTGCGCTCGCAGGGTCCCTCCCCGCGCCTCGGCCCGGGCTGAGCCGCTCGGCCTCTCCTTCCTCCTCCCGCCCGCCCGCTCGCTCGCTCGCTCGCTCCCGGAGCCTGGATTGATCTGGTCGCGCTGGCGTCAGGGAGTCGGAGCCGCCCAGCCTCCACTCCTCGGCTGCCAATACCCAGCGCACTCGCCCGCCCGCACGCTCGCTCGCTCGCTCACACGCGCACCCGCGCGCCGCCGCCGCCGCCGCTGCCGCGCGACCAGGGATCCTCTCCAAATTCCCGGCCGGTTAGCGCGAGCGAGCGCCGGGCCGC
>LNAC01000019.1:3986513-4211788 GCA_002007465.1 Ailurus styani
CCCCCCCCCCCCCCCCACACCAGCCTCCGGCCCCGCGCCCCATTTATTCCGAGGAGAAAAAAGCAACTTTCCTCCCCCTGCTTCCTTTAGTCCCGGTGGAGCGGACTTGGTGCAATATCCTCAGATGAAGTTCGGGGTTCAATATTTATTTTCTGAACTGTTCACCGCCCGCCTACCGCGCCCTCCGAACCGAATCGTTAACCGTGGAGTGCGTTTCTGACAATTATCTTTCTAGGCTCTCCTTTTCATGTCTGGTTTCCGTTGCCCTTCGCTAACTTTCCGATGTTTTGCGAGCCCCAGAAGTTGCACGGACCCAGAATTGGAGAGCCTAGTACTATTGCATATGCTTATACCAAACCCCGAATCAATATATGTGTTTTGTGTCAGTTCGGTATCTAATGATTCGAGTAGGTAATCTAGTTGTTCCAAATAATGACAGGTGCCACCATGGAACTCAATTTTTGATCCAATTTCTACAATCTTTTACATGACACCAACCCCCGAAAATAAAAACAAACTGGCTCTCGTCTAACCTAATCTACATAGACACTGAACATATCTTTTTGTAAGAATTAATTTTTCCCTTGGCTAGCTCTCTGGAAGCTGGCATGAAATCTTGGATAATTACCATAATGTTGAGTTATGTTTAGAGAGGAATAATTACTCTGAGGAATAAATTTCTCATGAATCCAAAGAATCGTTACCATCAATATAAAGAAAATATCAAAGACCGAGGTAAGTTAATAGTACTCTCCAATTGTTCATGGACCTTTACATGTCCACATTCTATTTTAAATTCTTATATCTTATTTCTGCATTCCATGTTTAGTGAATCAAAGGAAATGCAACAAATCCCATAAAACACATAAAATACCATTCGTAAACTTTAAATTGGAATATATCAGTTAATTTCTTTGTTAAATTATTTGAGCATTTACTGGTCAAATCCTGGACCTCATCTTATTTTCCCTAAAAGCAGCATTTGACACAGTTCGTCATTCTCTGCTCCTTGGAACAACAGCTGGAGCGAGCCTTACTCAGATGCCACTCAGATCAGGTCACTCCTCTGCTCAAAACCCTTCCCTGAGAAATAGAATGTGGTATATACACAATGGAACATTATTCAGTCATTAAAAAGTATGAAATACTGACACAGGCTGCATGAATGAGCCTTGAAAACATTATGCTAGGTGAAAAAAACCATACACAAAGACCACGTATTGGACGCTTCCATTTCTATGAATTTCCAGAATAGGTCTCTAGAGACAGAAAGTAGAATGGTGGTTGTCTATGTCTGGGGGAGTAGGGAAGTTGGGGAGGAGTGATAGCTAAGGGTTACAGAGTTTCTTTTTGGGGGTAAAAAAAGTGTTCTAAAATTAGTCAGTGATGGTAGTTACACAACTCTGTGGATATACTAAAAGCCATTGAATCGTACACTTCAAATGGTAAATTATATGTTGTGTGAATTTTGTTTCAATAAAGCTGCTTAAAAAAGACATGACAACTAAACACAGTGTGTGATCCTTGATTGGATCCAGGATTGCGGGGGAAGCTATAAAATGACATGATAACCCTTACATTTTATGTTATAAAAATTATAAAACTATTACATTTTAACCTACACATGACCTTTCTTGGTGCAGTCCTAGTAGCCGCAAATGATAATTATGAACGCTACACACACTCTGCAATTTGATTTTGCCCTTTGTGAAAGTTATTTCTTTAAATGGTAATAGAAACTTGGATTACTTTTTTTTTAAAGGACATTATTGGGACAATTGTCAAAGCTTGAATATGGCTTGTGTATTAATACCATTGTATGAAAAAATCTTCCCTCGTCTCCCCATTTCATTCAAAATAAGCGTTCTCACGATGTGTACAAAACCCTAACTTGCATGCCCTCCTGACTGTTCCTTTCCCATTCCCACCTGGTCTCCTCCTCTCTTCCTTGGCTACTTCCTCAAGTCATCCTGGCCTCCTCACGAGTCCTGGAGCAACCTGGGCATGGTCCCACCTCAAGGTCTCCACACTAGCTGTCTCTTCCCCTCCCTCGCCTCCCTCAGGTCTTCACCCAAGTGTTCCCCTCTCAATGAGGCCTGCCCCGGCCGCTCTATCTAAAATTCTACCCACCCCTCCCAAACACCTGTGTTTTTTAATCCTCTTTCCCCATCACTACCTAACTACTTACTTAGCCAAAACGGCAGGACTTTTGGTCTGTTCTGTTCATTGCTATTCTCTCAGAGCCTAGAGCAGTATCTACCACTGTGTAGGAGCTTATTAAACACCTGTTGAATGAAGGAATGAAGGAACAAATGAATGAGTGGAGCACTGTTCTAATTACAGGGCATATAGTGGCCAACTACACAGATAAAAATCCCTGCTCTCATCAAAGAAGACAAATAATGAATAAACACACAAATATGCTAGGTGGTGGGTGGCACATGGGGCGGAATAGGCCAGGTAGAAGGGACTGGGAATGGGGGAGGTTGTTATTTCTATAGGGGGTAAGGTAAAGCTCCCTAATAAGAAGACTTAGAGGAAGAGAGGGGACATGTCACTGATATAGAAGGAGGGTCTCCAAACTCCCAAGCAGAGTGAAGAGCAAGTGCAAAGCCCCTGAACCCGAATCTACTTCACCCATTCAGGAAAGAACCAGGAGGCCAGCACACTAACGCAGGGAGAAGCTAGATACAGGAGGGAAGACAGAGTGTGGGCCCAGGTGCATCTGCGCAGGTGGCTTCAGAGACAGGAACATAGGGAAGTTCTCTTCTACTACTTCCCTTATCTTAGTGAAATAGCCACAGACCCTGCTTCCTGAGAATGGTGAAGGTGGAAGAGACTATGGAGGTTGGGAAAGAGAGAAGCAGATAGGAAAGAGTTATCTTCTGGGAGAGTTTGAGAGCAAATGAACAACGTAATGTGGTAGGATTGCCAGGCAGTGCTACTAAGTGCCCATTTGAGGTTAGTGGTCATGAATTTAAAGCAAGACCAGTCAACAGGGCTGTGGAGTTTTCTCCAGCCCTGTTGGCCTAAGGGGACAGTGCTAGAGTTTTGCAGGTGGGTGTGTTGGAGGGAAAGAGGGTCAGAGAGCAGAGGGTGCGGGCAGCGGATTGACTGTCGCAGGCTGTGGGAAGGAGGGAACTGAGGACATAAAGGAGTAGAGGACAAAGGAAAGGTGTAGGATCAATGGATTGAAAGTCCCAGTGGAGTCTAAGAATTTCTGGAATTGGGACCCACTCCCAAATGCTGGGAACAGTCTGAGAATGGGATGCTTGAAATTATGGAGCTGGGGCAGTTTGGGGAAATGCCAGGACCTAGTGGTGTGATCAGAGAAAGTGGGTGGCTAAGGCAAGGGAGAAGGACAAACTCCTCAAAGAAAAGGAGGTTATCAAGGAACTGAAGGCAAACTAATTATGCTATTGAGCTAGCTTGCTTAAAAAACAAAAACAAAACACAACCACCGATCATTTACAATAAGGTGAGCCCTTAAAATTGGCTGCAAATATTGAATATGCAAAATATGTACCCAGAAATTTCTTTTGAGAGATGGTTCTACTCAACAGAAAAATAAATGTAGGATTTGTGTAGCAGCTCCTTAAGTTAATTTAAATGAATCAATTATCCTGGAATGAACCCGCCAAGGATCACTAGTATGGTATTCTACGCATTAAACAGGAATGTTCCAGTGATAACTGAAGTTGGGGGAAAAGTGCAAATTATGAATTTTTGATGTTGAAATCCCTCTATTCTCTCACCACACCTTTTCCTTCCAGAGAGTTTTTGGCTGCTTGTGATTAGGAATGTGTTTAGGCATGCCGGTTTGTATATCCGTGGGAAGACCCTACCTGCCTTCTAAGTAATATGAGGGTGGGAACGGTGTCTAGTCGTTTCTCTGCTGCGTGCCCAACATTTACACAGACCTATCAGGAGACACGCACGTATTTGATGAAGGAATAAATATCTAATTGAACTGCGGTGAAAATTCCGATTGGTGTCTTTCTTAAAGTAGGGCGTACTTCGCAGTAAGCATTCTTTCTCATGATTGCCTTTGCTCCCAAGTCTGAATTTCTAATTTATCATTTATTTAAATGTATTTAAACTTCTAATTTAAAATTTCTAATTATAAATGCTAGGAATTTGCAAAAAAAAGGTTGTTAGCCCTTTCTCTAAGAGTTTCTTAACAGTCTAGTCTGTACACTACAAGTTCTGTGTGAACATTTTATGGTAATTATTATCGTGACAGGATTTTATAGGAATTCCCATAGTTTCTGAAGTCTGTGGGGTGTTCTATAATCTTTGCTTAGCAGAGTCGTTCTCTGGGACCCCATTTCCAGGCAGGGGTCAGGCAGGATAATGTTGACAGCATCTAGACACAGGCCTTGGAAGACTATTTCTTCCTCCTTTTGCCTGCCACAGAGAACTTCAGTGTGGTTATTCCCCAAAGCCTCCCAGTGAATGTTAATGTTACTGAACTCCTAAAATATAATATAGTGACAGCACTTCTGCTTAGCTGACCTCTATTAATTTGACCATTATTAACAAAGACTGACTCCAGTTTTATAAGTCTACTACCTATGGTTCAAACTGTTGCTTCTAACAAATGTCCAGACCCAAGTCCGTGCCCCCACACTAAACAGCTAACTTATCCCGTCTACTCCCTGCCAGTTAAATCATATGGGGAGAAGTTTCCACAGGTTCATTCCTTTCCTAAGATGTTCACATCTTTCTCCAACTGCTCTCACGTCCTTCCTTTCCCATTGCCCCAAGGTACTTGGATCTCCTGCCTAGACCTCTATGGTGGCCCTCGGACTCTCCTCCATGCCTTCAGTGACCCTTGTATCATTCTAATTGCTGAATAATCTCCCACAAGGAGCTGTTTGTCCAAGTCATTCCCCTGACCAAAAAGTTCACTGGGCCAGCAGTGCCTCCCAATAGACTTCCAATTCTGAGGCCTGGTACCCAAGGTCCCTTGAAGTATGACCCAGACCCACATTGTCCTGCCTGGTCTCCATCTTCCCACACAAACACAGGCAAATTTGCAATGGTATTCCCTGAAGCTCTTAAATATGATATTTTTTTCATGCTTCTATATGATCCCAGAATCTCCAGTTTTCAAAATTCTACCTGTTCTTTAAGGTCCAACATCATCTCCTAGCCATTAAACAAACAAACAAAAATACTTCCTAAACCTGGGGTGGATGGGTTTGTTGAGCTCAAAATCCTCATTGTAACTAACAAAGGAGTTGAAGTCCAGTGAAGTTCTGTAATTTGCCCAAGGTCGAAAAACTAGTAAATGGGAGAATCAGGTCCAATTCTGAGCCTCCTAATCCAGAGTAATCTCTTCTCCATACCAAAGTTTCATCCCTAAGGCCTCCTCTGCTCCCTTCCTTGCGGTGTGTCCCATGTTTCCGGTCGCTGTGTGTCACCTGTCATACATCACTCATCCTTTGACTCATTAACTACATATCATGAGGCCCCACAGGTACATTGTAGAGATGGATGAATAATGACTAGCCTTTTCTCCCACAAAGAGCTAGTTTTTTTTCTCTTCATTGACACAATATTTTGACACAAATCTCATGAGAAGGGCCACATTCCACTGCTGTTACATATCAAATTCGTAATAGCTAGAGTTTACTCGGCATTTACCTGGAACAATGTAAACCTGAGAGGCATCATCTTACAGTCTGAGAACCTCCCTATGAGACAGATGCTACCCTCCTCATCCGTGGTAGTATCAGCATCTACTGAAGACGGATTGTGGGGAACAGTAATGATAACGGTAATAGCTAATACTTACTTGGTGTTTACAATTTTCCAGGTGTTGTTTCGAGGACTTTACATATAGGTTATTAACTCTCTTATCCTTCAAAACAACCTGATGATATAGTTATTGCATCATCTCCATTTATAGATGAAGAAAATGAAGCAACCAGACGTGATGCCACTTGCCTAAGGTCACACAGCATGTAATGGGCATGGTATCTCGCATGTAGTACGTGTTCAATAAAAGTAGTCAGTTTTCTTTTCACTGAATGTTCTTAGCCCCTATTATGTGCTGGGCATAATTTCTGCCTCTGAAGTCAAATGTTTTAGGTAGACTCATACCAACAAAATATTTAGTGGACTGGTCAGTTTTTACGTTTTAATGACAACCTGATTTTTAAAAAATCTTAATTAGTTTTGCCTCTGATAGCAATTTCTCTTCACTAAGCCTGCAACCCGTGGCAAGTTTGCCCAAGTTCAAAGTCTAGTTTTGGCTGCCTTTAACACAAAAGCTAAATGATAGTATCTTAAGCAATAAAGAAATTTACTTTAGCTCTTTCAAAAAGAAGATCAGAAATAGGAATTCCAAGCGTGGTGAGGCAACTCAAAGATGTTTCTTGTCCTCTCCCTCATTGTTGATTATTAAATGACTGCTGCAGCTCTAGTCATGGTGTCTGCATTCCAGGCTGGAAAAAGAAAAGGACAAGGACAAAAGGGATAAACTGAGTCTGGAACCCATTTAAGGAACACGTGCTACCACCACCACTTGTGGTAAGCCATCACCACTACCATGACATCTGGTAGTAAATATTGTCATACGGCCCCCTCTATTTGCAAAGATGGCTGGGAAATGTCATTTTTTGTTTTTAAACCTAGAAAACTGCCACAACAGATGGTATTTCTGCTAGTGACGAAGGAGGAGAAGGATGAATGCAGTGATGTGCTCCACATGGTTCATACTGGTTAAATTTTCAGGTTTTTTTACAACCGGTTGTTAAACACCTCAGTCAGCTGAAATCGGTCACAGTGGGTTTCTTTACACCACAAAAATTGGCAAACACCGCAAATTAAGGCCTTTTAAAAAAAAAAGCCAGTTGTCAAACATTTACCAGCACACCACTAAATATTGGATAGGTGACTAGGAGTCCCAGAAAATTTTTTATTTTGCCCTATTATATGTGTCACTTATTTCCGACTAGAATGGCTAAGACTTGTGAACACTTAGGGAATCTTTTGAAGTTCTTGGTATATTATTAATCACCCCCTCTTTATTCCTTAGAAGTGTTAGGCATATGCACTTACATTGTGTTTTGATATTTCCTCAGAGAACATACAAGTTGTTCTTTAGTAGTCAGTCAGGGGTGTCATGAAAATATTGTAAATGTCTATTCAGGAACTTGAAAAGGTTTTCATAAAAAATAGTCTGTTCTGGTAAGCTGAAACAGCCTCTCTGTATTTGAGGCAATTGTTGTATCAGGCCCTGTCTAAGACAGAGCAGCTTTTCCAAGCTAAGGTATAATTTCACTGAAGTATAAAAAGTCCTTTAAAATAATTTCTTCTTCTAAAATGTATTCCTGGGCAAAGAGTAAAGTGGAACATTTTCTCCTGCTGGTTATGAGGAGGAATCAGTAGTTTTTCACTCTTAAGGAGGAAACTCCACAGGTAGGTCTTTCTTGTTTTTCTTTTGAGCACAAACAGGCGCCTAAAAACACAGCACTGGTAGGGACAAAGAATGCCTTCCCTTTCGTTTGAAGGGAGGCAATAAGAAGAATGGGTTCAGGAGCCGAGCCAAAAACGAGCAGAAAATCTCAAGGGCTTATGAACATGACCTTACCCTCAGGGTCTTACCTCTAAAATAGAATTCGAGTTATTTAGAAATAAGCACCAGCAACAAAGTCACATAAGAATTAGGGTTGCAAAATGTATCTTAGATTTTTCCTTTTCTATTATTGTGATAATTGGACAAGAAGAAGCCTTTGAGATTTTGCACTGTTTCCCTTAAGCTTTTATTTCTTAGGATACTACCTTTTAGGACAGAAGTTTTTAGTGTCGTTTTGTCACCTTTAAAGTCTGTTATATAACTGAAGATAATAAGGTTTTCTGTTGCTGTTTAAAAGGTTTTTCTTTTAAAAATCTTGCTTTGTAGGATTTACCGTGGCTAATGTTATCCAACTGCCGCAGTTGAGATGAAGATCCTTATTGGAAAATAAAAACACTGATCAATAGCAATCAATCTAGAAAGCTCGGGTAGCCAACTGAACCAACCACATTTGAGCTCTGTCCAGGATTTTTTGGAGGATGGTCAATAAATAACACCTGCTTCCTGTCCTGAGGATGGAGACAAACCAGAACCAAACCCAGAAGTCAGACAGATGGAACTCGAAATATGATCTTTATTAATTATGAAGTATATTGCAACATTTAGCCATGGATCTGTGGCCAAATTGGCTTGCTAATATTTTACCTCCAAATTGGAAAGCCTCAGGCATTCGCTTGGTGGAACAGCCCACGGGCTGCAATTTACTTGCACAGCTGTGGATCAAAAAGATCATTCCCTCACAGAATGCTCTTCTTCTAGATTCTTTTTTTTTTTTTAAGATTTTATTTATTTATTTGACAGAGAGAGAGATCAGATCACAAGTAGGCAGAGAGGCAGGCAGAGAGAGAGGGAGAAGCAGGCTCCCCACTGAGCAGGGAGCCCAATGCGGGCCTCGATCCCAGGACCCTGAGATCATGACCTGAGCCGAAGGCAGAGGCTTTAACCCACTGAGCCACCCAGGTGCCCTCTTCTTCTAGATTCTTAGAGGATTCTTTATACCCAGTTAGCTCATCCTTCAAAGAAAGTCAAATGTTGCCCTTTTCCACCTGAGACAAGGTGATCGGGTTTTTTGTTTTGTTTTGTTTTGTTTTTTGTTTTTGCGGTTGTTTTTTTTTTTCCCGGTCAACACGGAAATACTCCACTGTGCCTAAATAGAGTCCCATAAAGCTTGCGTTTTGTTTTTACGGAGTTCAAACTCAGATTTTATCCATTTCAAAGTTTTCGCAGCTGGATGGACCTCCAAAGCTGTTAACTTCTGAGTTAAAATGCCTTGTGCAAAACCAAAGGAGAGAAAATAATAGGTAAAAGAAGGGAAGATGACTATATAGGGTCCTGGCAAAAGCCAAAGAACAATATTCATTCAGTCAGGCAAAGTTTATTCAGTGCAGTTTTAAGGCACCAGGGTTACTCTGGAGAACAGCAGCTTTTATTCTCGTTTGGCACATATTTTAATTGGGGAGGCAGATGATGAACAGGGGAAGAGTAGGTAGGTTGAGATGTGACCATTTAAGCTGTGAGGACATAAAACAGGGCAATGTTATAGTGGCTTCAGGGAGCAGGCAGGGTTCTACTCTTTTTTTTTTTTTTAAAGATTTTTTTAATGTATTTGTCAGAGAGAGAGAAATAGCACAAAGCAGTGGGAGAAGCAGGCCCCCTGCCAAGCAAGGAGCCTGATATGGAACTAGATCCCAGGACCCTGGGATCATGACCTGAGAAGAAAGCCGACGCTTAACTGACTGAGCCACCCAGGCATCCCAGGGGTCTGCTTTAGGTAGGGTGGCCAGAAAGGGCCTACCTGAGGAGAGAACTTTGAGCTGAGATGTGGACAAGAGAAGGAAGCTAAAGAAGTTATAGGTCCTTTGGAGCCCCTCGTAAGGACTTTGGTTTTTATTCAAAGTGCAATGGGAACTCATTGAATAGTTTTAAGCAGGGAAGACACAGGATTTGGGTTATATTTTTCCTGACTTCTCTGTAGAAAAGTGCGAACAACAGAAAAATCAAAAGTAAAGTCAGGTAGACCAGGGAGGAGGCTGCTACAGTGATCACTAGAGAAAATTGTAGGTTGGACTAGGGATTAATGATGTGATGGACCAACAACAGGAGAACGGTAGTAAGGATAAACACGTCTTTTACTATAAACTTCAAGAGGACAAACATTGGGCCAGGGAGAGTTACCTTTTTGTGACGACTTGAGTTCCTGTAAATTTCAGGATATATAGATAGCTAGCTAGCTAACTAGAGATATATAGATATATAGATTACTTGACACACATTTATATTTTCCAACCATACTCTAAACAACCTCAAGTCTTCTCTTCAAAAATAAAGAATTATAGAATTTCTCCACCAGCAACTCCTTTTTCCCCCTCTTGTGTCAACTTTTCCTCTTTATGGCCCTTTCCCCCAAACAATAAATGTGTTCTAGTATCTTCCATCCTAGAAACACATCTATACAAACATTCATAAACATACAAAAAAAGAGCCACTAAAATAAAACCGCTCTTGTTCCCAAATATTTCTCTATTTATTGCTCTATCTATTCTGTGTCCCTTCTCATCCAAACTGTCTGAGAGAGTGGTTTATACTTCCTGCCATCTCTGTTTTCTTAGATCCCATTCACCCTTTGACCCACTATAATCTGATTTCGGTTTGCACCAGGGCATCAAAACTGTTCTTGCTAAGCTAGGGCCACTGCATACTGCTGGGTAAATTGTGTATATACAACCTAGCCCTGCGTAAGATTTCCTTGACCTTCATATTGCCAAATCCAGTGAATGTTTGTCTGTCTTCTGCTGGATGGTTCAGATTCACTGGACACTATTCATCATCTTGGCTTTGTGAAAGCTGGCCACGATGCTGATGTCCATTCCTAGAGAACTAGTTGAATTAACATACTGGAGTACTTTGGAACTGTAATAAGGAATTAGGATTATTTTCTATATTCTGCATGAATGTATCTCCATGGTATTCTGTTAAGTGAACAAAGTAAGGTGCAGTAAAGTATGTATAGTTTTTATGTATGTGGTATATTATCATCTGTTTTAAGAAAATGGAAGGATATGAATACATATCTCTATATGTTTGCTAATAGCAAAACAAAAATGAAAGGATAAATCGAAACTTAAAAAAAATTATGTATAGAGGATTGAGAATACAGTGGAGAAAACATGGATAGAAACTAGATTTCACTGAATACACCATGTTTTTAGCTTTGACTTTGGAACCATGGAAATGTTTTGCCTAATTATAAGGGGAAGATAATTTTTAAAAAGAAACAATAAAAAACTGAAATCAAAATGAACAAATGAGCCTAACTGTGAACCAAGCCTGTGGCATAAAGAGAGGGAATATTTCACAATGACAACAAATACAGTAATGTGACTGTAAACACTTAGTGGGATATAATATAAGGACAAAAAGAAATTAAAAAAAAAACTATTTTCAGAAGTCATATTGTGAGTGATATTTGGCATTTTTATTCTGAAATTGTAACAAAAATATATAATAAAAATAATTATTTTAACATTGTTGCAAACCAAGACTTTCAGCATAAGACAAAAGCAATACAAATACAAATTCAAATGACTTAACTGCAAATGCTTTGACCTTATTTTTGAATTGGGAACATCAGTATGAACTTGTGAGGTATTTTGTCTAAAAATACATATTGCTTGGCTCTTTTGAGGAAAAATTTCTAGAAATAATTAGCTATGTAATGGCAATGAGCACC
Organism: Ailurus styani; assembly: GCA_002007465.1. Taxonomy (NCBI): domain Eukaryota; kingdom Metazoa; phylum Chordata; class Mammalia; order Carnivora; family Ailuridae; genus Ailurus; species Ailurus styani. The sequence continues at coordinate 3,997,829 of LNAC01000019.1, forward strand.
TTCAGCTCTCAAATTGTGGCCTCTAATTACCATGCCCCATTAAAGAAACTCAAACTTTTTTGAGAAATAACTGATTCCAGATCTGGACTAAGAAATGTATAAGTTAGACTGTGACTCATCTTGTCATACCAGAAAGCAAGGAAGCTAGCAATTGCTCCTAGAGTTATTTCAGAAAACTCAAGAGTGGATTTAAAAAAACTCCTTGAAGCCAAAGATGGGATAATTTGTACATCAGTAAAATGCTTGCAATAGATTGAAATACACAAAGATATTTAAATCAATGACTTTATGATAATACTTTGAAAACATCCCTTATTTGATCACATTAGAAGCTAGGGAACCAACTTTACTGAAACCCAGTAAAGAAAGTGATGCCTTTATTCTGCCTTTCTTATATGACTATTCCTCCAAGTAACCAAATAGATGATATGATAAAGTTTCTCTTTATAAAAGTAATCCCATTAACAAATGAAAAGGGGATGCATGAAAAAGAATAATGGAATCCTAACACTACTATATTGTAACTTCCAATCAAATAATGGATCTAGGCGATAATCATCAGTGGCGGCTCTATCACCAAAAGAAAGATAACTGAAGTGCACAATACCTCCTGTGAAGATATTTTTGCCAAAAAATGGAACATGAATTGGTCAAGCCCTGCTTCTAGATCCAAACTATCAATATACAGGAAATATAGCAGATACAAGAATATATTCAATGACACAATGGAGTCATTCAGCAAAGTCCAGAACGTGGGAAATTCTACAGGACCAAGTTTCTTCAATAAATAACTAGACAAGAAAAACAGAAGGCTGGGATAGGGATGGGGGGCTGTCAGTTAAAAGAGATCTAAGAGATATATTAACTAACTACATTGTGCAGGTCTTCTCTGGCTCCTCCTTCAACCAAAAAAAAATTGTAAAACCCCCCAAATTATGAAACAATTAGGAAAATTTAGATACTAACTAAAATTTTAATGATAGTATGTAATTGTTAATTTTTTTTGCTGAGATAAGGATATTGTTATGATATATTTTCAAAAGAACTCTTATGTCTTAGAGATGTCTACTGAAATATTTGCTAATGAATCAGTTTGACACCTACTTTGTTTCAAAAATAATACAAGTTAGTTGGCAGGAGGAAGTGGGTAGAGATACAAGTAAAGTCATATCAAAAAAAAAAAGTAATATAAGACTAGTCATGAGTTGACCATTGTTGGTGGCTCTATGGGAAATCATTATACTATTCTTTTCTAGTCCTTGTATTTTAAACTTTATATAATAAAAAGCAAAACCCGTGAATAAAAACCTTTGGGTCCCGAAGCACTGAACTAACCCGTTCTCTTCTTCCTCTCTGACCATTTCCTTTTCCCTCCTTTTGCATGCTCCTTCTTTGCCTGTCGCATAAAATTTGGTGTTTCATTTTTAGCTCATTGCTCTTCTGGCCCTATCTACTCCCCTTGAACAATTTCATTCAGGAATCTTATGGTTCTGAGTACTACCTACCTAGTTACCGGAGGGTTTCTAAACTGGTATCTCTGGCCCAGAGCTCTCTCTCTCTGATCTTCCAAATCTCACATCCATCCATCTAATGCTTATATTCTCCTGGAAATCTCGCACATCCTTTACATGCAACATATCTCAAACTGATCACAATCCTCACCCCAAATGTATGTTTTACTCTAGAGTATCTACCACTGTCAATGGCATCACTTACAGTCACCCAAACTAGAAACCCGGACGTCAGTCTTGTGTTTTCTATCTCATCTCCCGTATCATCAAGGTAGTGTTGATTTTCTCTCCCAAGTATTTCCTGAGTCTGTTACTCATTTGTTTATTCAGTGAGTGTTTATTGAGCACTATCACATGCCAGGCACTAATCTAGGTGTTGGAAATATAAAATTAAATAGAACAGACAGTATCCCTGCTCTCACAGGGTTTATATTTTAGTTCTAGATTTGACTTTACATGTTCCGTTTCTCTTTTCTAAATAAGTGATACAACCTCCTAAGTAGTGTCCAGCCTAGGCTCCTTCAGGAACATCCTACACAACAGTGGTTCTCAAAATGTGGTTCCTGCAGCCATGGAAGTTCGCCTGGAACTCGCTAGGAATGCAAATCCTCAGGCCTCATTCCAAGCCTTCTGAGTGAGAAACTCAGGGAGTGGGGCCCAGAAATCCGTTTTAAAGGTCTTTAGGGTGATCATGATGCACATGCTAACATTTGGAATCCACTACCCTACAAACCCATCAGAGAGATTTGTCGAAAATTCAAGTCTGGCCATGATGTCTCCCATTTAAAACCTTGCAGAAGAGTTGTGCTGAATGCAGGAAAGAGCCCAAGCTTCATGGAAAGGTACACAGGGCTCTCGGTGATTGGCTCCAGCCTGCCCCATCTCAACCACCAACCGAACACACCCTCATCTTTTCGGGCTTAATTCTGGCCTGATTTCCTCTAAGAAGATTTCCCTCATTGTTATCTCCAACCCAGTCAACAGCCCTACCTGTGTGTGTTTATAATACTGCATCTTTGGCCATCATTTTATATACCACCTATAAGCAGAAGAACATGTCCAGGGCTCTGGAGCGAAATACGTAGTGAGAGTTTGGGCAAGAAACTCATGGTCTTCACTTCTTCATCTACAAAACAGACTAATAGGCCCTAGATCTTAAGATAGTGAGAATTGTGTATAGTGCAGGCTGGCACTAGGTAAGAGCTCTGTGTTAATCTATTTTTATAAATAATCTTTAAATTCTTTTTTTTTAAGATTTTATTTATTTATTTTGAGAGAGAATGAGAGAGAAAGACAACACAGACAAGTGGGGGGAGGGACAGAGGGATAAGGAGAGAGAGACTACTAGGCAAACTCACGCTGTGCATGGAGCCCCATGCAGGGCTCGACCCCACCACAATGATCATGACCTCAGCAAAATCAAGAGTCAGTCGCTTAAGCGACTGAGTCACCCCAGGCACCCCATGAATTATCTCTGTGTGTGCATCTCCTCACTAGATTATGAACTGCTTGAGGGCAAGTGCCTGGGTGTTATTCAGCAATGTGTTCAAAACACCTAGCATAGGCTCTGCCATGAAATAGGTGCTCGATACGTATTTGTAAAAGAGTTAATTTCCCGGATGTTCATTTCAATTCAGATAGAAGACTCAATGAGTGGGTTCTGTTTCAGTCTCTGTTGTTAAGTGATCATTTTATTGTTTATGGTGAAATGTTTATTAATAGAGCAGTACACTGAATCAAAACTGAAAAGTATGACAAATACATGTTACAATTTATGTGACTTTATTCCACATAGGTTTTTTAAATGTCAGTAATGCTAATTGCGTAGAACAGTCTCACTACCAGTTTATTCTTTCGGCAGAATTGCTTTCATACATTTAAATGGTCCTTTCCCTAACAATGAAATCTGTTTAAAAGATAAAAGGCTATTGGCTGCTAAGTTTTACCCCATTTTCACAGTAGTGAGAATCCAGGCCTGCCTAAGCCCTAAATGTGTTTGTTTCCCCCCCCCCTCCACCCCGCTCAGGTTTTCTGAAGCCTGTTGTTCTTCCAGTCTCTCAAAGTCCTATGCTTTGCCTCCCAAATTTGCAGATCTGAATGAGGTATAAACTCTTCAGGCCAGAGAGATCCTGTGCCTTTGCAAGATTCCACCTTGCGAAGAAAACTCTTCCCACACCAAATGCAGCAAGGTACGGTTGATCTACTAGGTCATTCTCAATATTAGCATAAAGGGAAAAAATATTGTATGAAGTCCCAGAAAACTGCAGCAATGGAGTTTTCTGACAGCGTAACCAGATTTTCATCAAAGATACAACATTCTTCTTTCCCGGGAAGTAGAGGCTACCTGACCCTTTCAGTGACTCTTCGGAAAAATCAACTATTATGAGTACATGCTCAGCCACAAGAATTCTTGGGTAAGGTGTGTCTTATCGTCTTCTCAGTACTTCTCACTGAGTCTGGGCATTGCATTCAGCCTTAGACCTCAAGTCTCCCTGACAGTGTGGCTCCTCAAAATATAGAGAAAGAAACTTCTTTTCCCACATCCTCCTACTTCCTGGACACACATGACTCAATGCTGGCTAACCCGCAGACGGAGGGAAATACACAGTTTGGAATAGGTCTTAAGGTGTTGTCCCCTTTGTCTGTCATCTTTAATGTGCTAGAATATCTGGCATCAGGCCCAGAAAGTGAGGATTTACTTCCCCTTCCCTGAAGCTGTTTCCTCTAGGTAGGGACACTGTTCAGTAAGCAAATATGCTTTGGCTCAATTTGCCTTGAACCTAGGCTGAAGCCCTCCATCACATAAGTTTCTCCCCTGCGTATTTGTATTAATGTGTTCCTTCCTCTCTCCGATCCTCTCCCAGAAAATGTCTCCCTTCCTAGTGGTGTTTTCAACGGACAAAAATGAACCCTCGTCAATCTCTAACCCTATGTTGTAGTGTTCAGATATTTTCACGTGGGTCAGCTTACTCATTCATGTTTGTTCAATGAGTACTTCCCAAGAATCTACCAGGCCCTCTTGCAGGTCAGTGAGCAATACAGAACTCTTGGTGTCATGGAGCAATCATCCTAGTGGATCCCGCAAGTGTTCTGTGAGGTGGCTTCAAATTGGCAGCATGCTAGTATGTAAGAAGAGGCATAAATTATCAGACAGCAGACTAGCGCATGCGGATTTCTTGTTCTCAAAGCTCTCATCATTACCCTGTGGGTCCATTTTTCTCATAGATAGGCTGCATGCCTTACTTCTTATATTCCCAGAAACATTGGGCTTAACTGCAGGTGTTGCGGGAACACATTTAAGAAACTTTAAGAAAGACCAGGAGGGAAATGACTCATTTTGCAGAAACCCATGTCAAGCAGTATATCTGGAATGATCCTTTTTATTAGCTGGGAGTTCAAACACAACTGCCTCACTTTTATTTATTCAATTTATTGCCGGAGCACCCACCTGCCCTCTGTGACAGGAAGTTCATTTATTTCCCAACCACCACCACCACCACCTTACTTGGGCAGGAACACGAAGGACTAATTCAGTTCAAAGAGATGGTTCCCGCTGCGAAAAGCCAGGAAAGAGAAAACCGGAAAGTGTGACCTGTCTACTCATGCCGGGGTTTGGGTCTCTGCCACAGGAGATCACAGGAGATTTGCCTTAAATTTTCATAACTTGGAGGGTCTTGTAAATCATTCGTTACAATGAAGCAATATCCTCCAAGGGACTGTTCTTGGATACAGCGGAGGGGGCACCTCATTACAACAATAACTTTTCATAAAGAACTTCTGCTTCTAGGACTGTGGCTATTGAAAATGTCCCAGGGCCCCATATCACACATCAAGCCCCACTGCTAAGCCCTTCTCTCTCACTGCTCCTCAACCAAACCTCATATTCCCATCAAACTGGACTCTTCTTTATCCCCAAAACATAGGTTGGGACTTAGGACTCAGAAGTTATTTTGCCTTATGTCCTATCTCTTTACTCTCCGAGGGCAGGGAATTTGTCTCCTTGGGCTCAGTCCTAAATTTTGAACACCATAGGATATAACACCAAATATTTGTTTTTCCTCCCTGTGACAATATTTTGAAAGTCTTAAATTCTTTAAATTATAAAGAAAAGTTTATGCACACTAAAAAATTCTAAAGTAGAAATATACAGAGTGACAAGTGAGAAATAATTGCTTTTTTCCCCCTATTCCTCAGGGACAGAGGCACAGATTGTTAAACATTATGAGTATTTTTAATTATAAAAGAGATACGGGCTCATGATCTTAAAAATTGGAAACTTTCCAATTATACAGCAGGATAAACACAAAAGTAAAATTTCCCTAAGTCCCACTTTTCGGACGAAACTGCTCTTGAAAGTTTAATATTTTAATACTTCCAGAAAGGTTTCTAAGCCTAGAAGCTTCTTGTGTTTTGCTTTTGTTTTTAAGGGAATAGTTTCCTGGCACACTGCACCGTGACCCTGACCTCCCCCAGTTCAGGTGTTGCTAGACTTCTGTCTTTGACCCTGTTACCCATTCTTTTCCCACTCTAGCCAATCTCATTTTTTAGACCCCAGCTACTCCTGTTCCTCATTTTGACTCTAACAGGGCGTTTATCTGGGATTTCTGCTCTTTCTCCGAATACCTTCAGCCCCAGAGAATTTCTCCATTCCTCCTTGCTTCTGTCCCCAGTGGTTCCCCTAACTTTCAGATTCCAGAACCATGTATTTAGAACATGGCATCTGCTGACCTGCATTGCTTGTATTTTTTTATATTTTGTTTGCCAAAATCAGCATTTAAGGAAAGGATAATATCTCATAATATCTCATTCATCTCCTTATCCCTGGCACATGTGCAGGCATTGTGTTTTCAATGAACATTTATTAGTGATGAATGTGTATGCTCATGTTATGTTACTATTAGCATGCATGTTTGGGAGTAGACTGTGAATAGTAATTGAATTCTCAGTGGCCCAAGGTTACTACATTAGTATTTTATAATATAACAGATAGAAATGTAACTTGATAGGTAATAATAACAACACTATCGAGTGCCAACCATGTACCTGGCTCCCTTTTAAATACTTGATGTGCGGCATGGTCATTAATCCTCATGAAACTTAACGTGGTGAATACCATAGTTAGCCCCATTTAAGGTTAAGTAATTTGCCTAAGACTACACAACGTGAAAGAGATAGAGCCAGGACTCACGCCCAAGCATTCTGACTCCAGAGTACACGTCGCTAACCACTTCGCTCTAAAGTGCTTTTTGTCCCAGCAATGATTTCAGACATGTGGTCTACGCTTGATGCCTCCTTTCCATCATCATTTGGTCTTTCCTTCTAAAATCGAGGGTCCACAATAACCCTCTGACACTGTTCTTGAAAGTTTCAAATTACTTTTTTCTTATCCGTTCCAGTGGCCTTATGCCATTTGACTTTAAGGTTAACATGTGAGAGTGTAAAGTCATACCACCTTTAAAAAAAGTCCTCCTCCTCACTTATTTCCATTTAATGGTACCTACGACCACTCTCTAGTCAACTACTCTCCCCAGAGCATGGAGTGCAGAGCACACTCTGGGCTTGATCTCACAACCCTGAGATCCTGACCTGAGCCAAATCCAAGAGTCAGACACAACCACCTGAGCCACCCAGGCACCCCTACTGCTGAGTCTTTTAACTTGCTTCTCCTTTCTAGTCCTACCATCTCACTGCTTCTCAACTGCACTTGTATAGCCTTCTGATTGTTTTATCTTCATTCCCCGCCTTCGCTGTCGATCTTCTCACCAGTTGCCACGCTAAGTCTTTCCCAAAGCCTGACTCTAATCTTGTGCTTCCTTCCTCAAAACTCCTCAGTGACAAGCCACTACATGTGAGTGGAAGACAAATGCTTCAATGTAGTTTCAGAAACCTTCCATAACAATGATTCTCAGACATTTTTGTTTTAGGATTCTTTTTCATTCTTAAAAATTATTGAGGATCCCGAAGAGCTTTCATTTATATGGGCTGTATCTATCACTATTTACTGTATTAGAAATTAAGGCTGATGAAATTTTAAAACTATTTCTGTATTTTTAAATGGCAATAAGAAGCTCATTACAGGTTAACACAAATATCACATTTTATGAAAAGTAACTATTTTTTAAAAGAAAAAAGTGGCATTGTTTCACATTTTGGTAAATCTCTCAAATGTCTGACTTCATAGAAGACAGCTGTATTCTCTCTGCTTCTGCAGTCAATCTGTTGTGATATCACAGATCATGTAGCCTCTGGAAAATTCCATTGTATACTTAGGAGAGTGAAAAGGCAAATAACATCTCAGTATGAATGGGGAAATAGCTTTGACCTCACAGACCCTTCGAAAGGGTCCCAGGTCCCCAGACTGTGCACTGAGAACCAACTCGTTGAGCTTCTCTCTCACGGCTCCTCAACCAAACCACGTATTCCCATTAAACCAGACTACTCTTTGTCCCCTAAACGTGGTCACATTTCCATGGTTATTCTCTGAAATAAGTATTTTGATTAAACAATTCATTTGTCGGGAGTACTGAATGGTTCCCAGGGTACAGAGATTTAGTGAGAAGAATCCCAAGGGATCTTTCATCTGATTTACCGGAAAGCACTCCAGAATAAGAATCAAGGAACTTACGTGCTAGTGACAATTCTGTAACTAATATTTTATGTCACCTTGGACAAGTCATTTAACTTGGCTAACTTCGTGGTTCTCAGTTCTTGCATTTATAAACAGAGGCAGTAGATAAGGTGAACTGTGGGAGTTGTTCCAGTTCTAAAATCATCTGTCATTTGGAATTAAGTTACCTTAAGACTATTCTGAAAAAGTAGGAGACACCAGCCACTTCCAATATTTTGTATACTTCACTCTCTTTTGCTCTCAACTACAAGCTGCTGTCTTATTTTGAGTACATAAAAAATCAGCTCCTCTGTGTTTGCGGTTTCTAATGACTGGAAAGTTTTCAAGAAAAAAACCCTTGGAAACTCTGTTGAATTTTTTTTTTAATTGAGATATACTTGACATGTGACATTATATTAGTTTCAGGTGTATAACATAATGATTTAATATTTATATTTATTGCAAAATGATCGCACAAGAAGTCTGGTTAAGTCTGGTTAAGATCCACCACACAGAGTTCTAATGTTCTTTCTTGTGAGGAAAACTTTTAAGATGCACTCTCTTAGCAACTTTCAAATACACATACGGTATTATTATTATTATTATTATTTTTTTAATTTTATTTTTATTATTTGCCCAAGGGGTACAGGTCTGTGAATCATCAGGCTTACATCTTTCACAGCATTCACCAAAGCACAAACCCTCCCCAATGTCCATAACCCATCCACCCTATCCCTACCCTCCCACCCCCCAGTAACCCTCAGTTTGTTTTATGAGATTAGAAGTCTCTTATGGTTTGTCTCCTTCCCCATCCCATCTTGTTTCATTATTTTTCCCTCCCTACCCCCCACAACCCCCCACCCTGCCCCTCAAGTTCCTCATATCAGAGAGATCATATGATAATTGTCTTTCTCTGATTGACTTATTTCGCTCAGCATAATACCCTCCAGTTCCATCCATGTTGTTGCGAATGGCAAGATTTCGTTTCTTTTGATAGCTGCATAATATTCCATTGTATATATATACCACATCTTCTTTATCCATTCATCTGTTGATGGACATCTAGGTTCTTTCCATAGTTTGGCTATTGTGGACATTGCTGCTATAAACATTCGGGTGCACGTGTTTATTAACTGTAGTCACCCTGCTATACATCCCATCCCCAGGACTTGTTTATTTTGTAACTGAAAGCTTATACTTCTTTTTTTTTAATATTGTATTTATTTGAGAGAGAGAGCGCACAAGCAGGAGGAGGGGCAGAGGCAGAGAGAGAAGCAGACTCCCCGCTGAGCAGGGAGCCCAACATGGGGCTCCATCCCAGAATCCTGAGATCATGACCTGAGGTTTTAACCCAGTGAGCCACCCAGGCATTGAGCAGGGACCCTGACACTGGCTCCATCCTAGGACCTGGGATCATGACCTGAGCTGAAGGCAGCTGCTTAACCCCCTGAGCCACCCAGGCGCCCCTGAAAGTTTATACTTCTTGAAGTCCTTTTTGTGCCCTCCGCCACCCGCCAGGCCCTGGCGACCTCCAATCTGCTCTATGTATCTATGAGCTTGGGTTTTATTGGTCTTGTTTTTTAGATTCCACATATATAAGTGAGATCATACAGTGTTTGTCTTTCTCTGTCTGACTTATTTAATTCATTTAGCTTGATGCCCTTAAGGTTCATTCATGTTGTCACAAATGACATGATTTCCTTCTTTTTTATGGCTGAATAATATTCGTGTGTGTGTGCGCGCATGCGCGTGCACTAGCGTGTGCTCTATTTTCTTTATCCATTCATCCGCCAATGGATATTTAGTGAGTGTCTTGAATGGCTGGTAGTTTTAATTAAATTTGGAAAAAATTTCCAATATATTTCATAAAATCTGGAACAACTGCAGCCATTATTTCTTCCTTTTTATGTTCCCTTTTCTGCCTCTCCTCTCTTATAGGGACTCCAATTATACATTGTCACACATCCATAATGTTTTGTCCTTTTCTCTCTCTCTCTCTTTTTTTTCCCCTTCCTTTTCTTTGTTTCATTTTGGATAGTTTCTATTGCTCTGTCTTCAAATATCTTCAACTTTGCCAGTCTTTTCTTAAAACAGCGTCTACTCTGTTAATTCTAGTTAGTGCGTTTTTCATCTCAGATACTGTATTTTTCATCTCTAGCAGCAGTTTTATTTAGTCTTTTTAAAAAATCTCTTTCATGTCTCTTGTTTTCCTCTACTTTCTGGAATGTATGGAATATATTTATGATAGTTATTTTAACATCCTTATCCACTACTTCTATGAATCATTTCATTGGGTCTGGTTTTTTGTTAATTGATTTTTCTTCTCGTCATAGATCATATTTTCCTTCTTCTTTGACATATTATTTTTCTTCTTTGAATCCCTGGAAATTTCAACTGGATGCCAGACATTGTGAATTTCATATCATGCATGCTGGACGTCTTTACTCCTTTAAGTATTCTTGAACTTTGTTCTGGGACCCAGTTAAGCTACTTGGAAACAGTTTGGTTTTTTTCAAAGCTTGATTTTAGGCTTATTTAGGTGGGACGAGAGCAGCCTTTAGTCTCAGGCTAATTTGGCCCCATTCCTGAAGCAATACATTTCCGAGTACTCTGTTGCTCTGTGTAGTTGGAGGTTTTTTCACTCTGGCTGCATTACCCTTGTGCGATCTCGGGGGGTTATTCCAACTGCTCTTTTTGGTGATTCTTTCCCTGATTCTCAGCACAAGCATGAATGAATCAATAATCAGCTGAAGATTCAAGGGAAACTTCTGCAAATTTTTAGACCTCTCTTTATATGGGTCTTTGCTCTCTTTGTAGAGATCTTTCTAGTATTTAGTTTCATTCTCTCAGGGATTGCTGTCCTGTGCTTCTTGGTGTCCAATGTCTGAAAACTGTTGCTCTGTGTCTTATGTTCACTTTCAGTAAGTTTTAAAATTTTGTCCTTTGCATTTAAGTCCTTGATCAATCTGGAATACATTTTTTATAATGGTATATTTTGAGTGTTCTGGACTGACTTCAGTCCCCTTCAAATTCATATGTTAAAACCCTAACCCCTCAATGCGACTGTACTTGGAGATAGAGCCTTAAAGGAGGTGATTAAGGTTAAATGAAGACATAAGGTGGGACCCTAATCCATTAGGATTAATGTTCTTATAAGAAGAAGAAGGGACATAGGAAAGGCCATGTGAGAACCCAGGGAGAAGGCACCATCTGCAAGCCAAGGATGGTGGTCTCATCAGAAACCCATTGTCCCAGGGCGCCTGGGTACCTCAGTCGGTTAAGCATCTGCCTTCGGCTCAGGTCAGGATCTCAGGTTCTGGGATCGAGCCCCACATCAGGCTCCCTGCTCAGTGGGGAGTCTGCTTCTTATTATCCCTCTGCTCCCCCCACTCAACTTGTGTTTTCTCTCTCTTAAATAAATAAGTTAAAAATCTTTAAAAACAAAAGAGAAACCCACTCTGCCAACACCTTGATCTTGAACTTCCAGAACTGTAAGGAAAGTAATACTCTGTTCTTTAAGCCTCCTAGTTGGTGGTATTTCATTATGGCTAGCCTGGCAGAACAATCCAGTAGAAGGTGGCCAGTTCCGATGACATGTTTACTGGGGGTCTCATTTTTCCCCCAAAGAACTGCAGCCAGCTTCTGCCATACAACACATAAGTCTTCGTCCTTCTGAGCCCTCTACCCGATTCCACTCACCAACTTATCTGTTCTTGCACCAAGACAATACTGTCTTAATTCTTGGAGTTTCATATTATTTTAATAGCTGACAAGCAAGTACACCCACATTATTTCTCTTCATCAGGAGTATTGGTGATTCCCAGCACATACGCATTTTAGAATCATTTTATCAAGTTCCACCAAAAGCAATGGAGGGATTCTAATTGTGCTGCATTAAAACTGTGTATCAGCTTGGAAACTATTGACATATTTAGAGTATCAAGTGTTCCTATTCATGAATAGAAGATATTTTTTATTTATTCAGTACTTCAATGCCTTTCAACGTAGTTTTTATAGTTTATCCATAAGGGTCTTGCACATTTTTTGGTGGGATTTGCTTCTAAGTAACTTTTTGTTTCTGTTGCCATTGCAAATGAAAATTTTAGTCTATTTGCTCTTTGTGGCTGATACATATAAAAGCAACTGATTTTTGCATATTGATCTTTTGGCCAACCACCCTAACAAATTGCAGTAACTTGTACACAGTGTCATTCGTGTTTTTTATGTATGTGTATCATCTGTGGGAAATGGCTGTTTTTTCCCCTTCCTCCCCATCCTTGTATCTCTTACCTAGTTCCCTAAACTGATTGATTGCACGGGGATAGGGGATCTCACAATGTTCAATAGCAGTGGAACTTTTGGTATGGTTCCTGACTTAAAAGGGAGAATATTCAATGTTCCCCATCTAAAATGATAGTTTATATATGTGTTTGGTAGTTATCCTTCATCAGGACGAGAAAATTCTCTTCTGTTTCTAATTTGATAGGGATTTTTTAAATTTGATCGGGATTTTTTATTAAAACTGGTTGATACATTTATATGATTTTCATTCTACATCTGTTGCAATGATCCCATGATTTTTCTCCTTTAATACATTTGTGTGATAACTGACATATATAGATAGATTTTCTGATATTAAGCCCCTCTTAAGTTTTTGGGATAAATGCAATTTAGTTACAGTGTATTTTGGTTTTCTGTACATGCTAGATTCGGTTTGCTAATATTTTATTTAACATTTTTGCATTATGTTCTTAAATCAGATTGGCCTAAATTTTCTTTTCTGTACCATTTTTTCTAGTTTTAGAATTAAAGTTAAAATGCCTCAGAAAATGCATTCCTGAGTTTTTCCTCTTTTTACCTTTTTATGAAAGTTTATATGAGACTGGAATTATTCCTTTCATAAAGGGTGGTAAAATTTGCTTATTACATATATACAATAAATACATATTTATTTTGAGTCAGTTTTGGGATATATTTTTCCAAGAATTTGTGCATTCTGTCTTTATTTTCAAGTTTACATTGACGTAAGTTTGTCTATAGGACTCTCAATATTATAACCACGGATACAATAGAGGTTACACATCCCTTTTCAATTCTAGGATTGATTATTTTCACTCCCTCTCTCTTCCTTGATCAATCTTACAGGAAAGAGATCGACTTTTCAATAAGTATTTTCAAGAACCCACTTTGGTTTTATTGCTTTTCTCTTTTGTAATTGGCTTTCTAATTTATTAAGTTCTGCTCTTATCTTTATTCTTTCTTTCCTGCAGGATTACACTTTTGTTTCTAACTTTTTAGTTGGATATTTAACGCATTAATTTTCAGTCCCTATTCTTTTCTACAACACTCCCTCAAAGTGCCATTTACACCTCATTCCACAAGTCTTGGTATGTTCCAGTTTCATTCATTCGTCACTGTTTTTATTATTTTTTTAAATTTTTTTATTTAACGGGAAGGCATGTAATTGGAGGGTGGAGAGGGGGAGAGTGAGAGGGAGAGAGAGGATCTTAAGCAGGCTCCATGCACAGGACAGAGCCAGATTTGGGGCTCAATCTCACGACCCTGAGATCATGACCTGAGCCGAAATCAAGAGTCAGATGCCTAACTGACTGAGCCACCCAGAGACCCCAATTTCTCAGTGTTTTTAAATGTGATTTTTTTAAAATCATGATTTAGTAGTCTATTTTTAATTTCTAAATTTATGTGGATTTCTTTTCATTACTGATGCTGTCTCACAGTTTTAGAATTGTTGTCTAATTTGGAAAAACCTCAATCCAGTTTCTTTTATGTATGGGTTATAAGATTTCAGGCCATTTCAGGTTTTCTAGTGTAGGACTAATTTTAAATGGTCTTTGAACTGACAACACTCAATGAATTGTTCGTCACAGAAGACTGATGTACTTGTTTAGCAGAACATTATGAATTTATGTTATCTTAGATGATATCAAAATTTTGTCAAATCAGCAAGGAATTTATATTTTTCTTATATATTTGAATGCATCACTCTCTCCGTTAATAGCGCTACTGAATAATCGAAGGAACTATTCATTATTTCTGTTTGAAATGGATTTATTTTCCTTAATGACTTAAGGTTTTTGGTAGGACCTGAAAGCATTTTTATTTTTGTTACAATTTGCTTTACATCAAAATAATTCCTATTGATTTCATCAATCATCATCACATTCACATTCTAGTAATTTTAATTGAGTTTTCCTTCTGTTGTTGAATATATAAAGTTAAATATGACAAAAGAAAATACCCTTTTATATGTGTTCAGAGTGGGCATCATTAATGTTCCAAACATCTGTATGAATTGGAATTAAAATGGCATAATTTGTTGTGTCTGGTTTTTGAATAAACATTTTTCAGAAATGAAAATTGATTTGGATTTGCATTCTTCCTTCAAATCTTTGAAAACACAGATTATCCTTAAAATGCAAGACTTGAACAGATTTATACAGGGCAGATCCTCTGAACACATTTGTTTCTTTAAAGAAAAATCCAAGTTAGACAAATGTGTTAGTTTGCTAAGGCTGCCATTACAAAATACCACAGACCAGGTAGCATAACCAACCGAAATTTATTTTCTCACCGTTCTGGAGTCCAACAGCAAGGTGTTGGCAGGTTGGTTTCTTCCGAGACCTTCTCTTGGGCTTACAGATGGCTACCTTATCTCTGTGTCCTCACATGATCTCCCACCTGTGCCTACCCTCCGATCACTCTTGTTGTGCCAATCTCTTCTTGCAAGGACACCAGCCAGGTTGGACTAAGGCCCATCCTAACTAACAGCCTCATTTTAACTTCACCACCTTCTTAAAAGCCCAATCTCCAAATACAGTCCCATTTTGAGGTACAGGGGGTTAGGGCTTCAACACGTGAATTTGGGGCCCCATAATGCAGTCCACAACAGTCTACATATTTAAAACTGTCCATCCACGGTCAAACCGGAAAGACACATAACTTTGCAAAACTCGGATGAGCTGGAAGGAGTGGCCCTTACACAGCACATGGGCAAACTTATTAATGTTTTAAGTTATGCTTGCACTTTTTTGTCCTCATGATCACACAGGAGCGTTGTCCTAAGATTGGCCACAGCTGTTATTCACTGGCAGATTATAACCATCCAGAGCTTCACTTTGCTGAAAAAAATAACAGAAAGATGAAAGATGATTTTTGGTCAGAAAAAAAAATTAAAAATAGCTCTTGAGATTTCCTGTGTCACAGAATAATTACCGTCTGATTAGTACTTGTTACATCTGGTGTAGTATGGACAGGAACATCATGCTATCTACTGTCTGGTTAATTTACTGAATTTGCTGTTTCACAGTGTGCATATTTTCACATTATTTTTATTAATTTTTCACAAACTGTTTTGGATAAATAAGTCACATTGTTTGACGTATTTCCATGTAACTATAGAGGAAAAAAAGAGGTCAGATTCAGCAACTGGTTTGATATTGCCCATGAAATTTCCATTGTTTGAAGTGCACCATGTTACATTGTGATTTCTGAAAGGCAAACTTCTTTCACTTAAAATTAAATAACCATGACTACTCTTTTTACTTTAGAATGAAACTGGATATCTTTCCTGGTCTACTCATCTGTCCAGTGCATCTTTATTAGATTTGTGTGTAATTCAGGTAAACTTGCTTGCTTTTGCTCGGTGGGACCCAAATACTTTTGAGGGGGTTCTCAACATAATATCCAGTCAGAAAATATGTCTGATATAAGTACATCCATTTCATTGATAAAAGTTTGCAAACAAAACAAAGTATGTAACTTTCAGTCTTAGAGTAAGCCAGCTCTCATAATAGTTTTACCACTTCCAAAATTGTTCAAATACCTGCTTGAGAAAGAGCCCTTTGTCCATTGTATGTTCTATTTGATTGTATGTATATACTACTGGAATCTTGATTTTTGGGGGGGAAAAAAAACAACAGAACAACTTTCTCATTAATCAATAATGAATACAATTATTGCTTACTATATCACCATAATGAAAGGTTCTCATCACAGTTTTCATCAAAATAAAATTTGCAGGGTGCCTGGGTGTCTCAGTCAGTTAAGTGTCCAGCTCCTGGTTTCAGCTCAGGTCGTGATCTCAGGGTCAGGAGATCGAGCCCCATTTTGGGCTCTGCTCTCACCTCCAAGTCTGCTAGAGATCATCTCCCTCTTCCTTTCCCTTTCCTTCTTCCTCTGCTCCTCCCCTGCTTGTGTGTTCTCTCTGTAAAATAAATAAAATCTTTAAAAATAAAATAAAATTCACATTTTGGTATGACCAATAATTCTGCAAAGTGTAAGAATCAGAAATTAAGGCATATGTAAGAGCATTTAAAAATAGATTTAAATTTCATAATCAAATTACCCTAACGACATATGTATTGACCTACTATGACTATGGGAAAGTGTTTTTTCATTGCAATACTTGCATCTTCAGGTTATTTGACTACGACTGTGGCTATTTTCATCTGTAGCTTCCCCATCTGTCACAGGACCAGATGTGTCAGGAAAACCATAGTAGAGTGCATCAAATACGCACTTCACAGTCTCTTCGTAATATTGTTTACAAATACAGGAATTCTGATCAATTTGATTGCACTGCTTGCAGTTGAGGTCCCCTGAGAAATAGATACCAGGTAGGTGTGAAAGGGATTTATTTAGGGCAGGCAGGAGAAGATGGGGAGGGTCTTGATTGTGACATGGGTCTGGAAGAAGAGAGGGGAGGAAGGAAGATAGATTCTCAGACTCCATCGTAGTTCTGAGGACATTCGGCCAGGCTGATGGGAAGTCCTTAAGCCAAGTCACCATCTGGAAGAGTGCCTCATCTCACCAGAACTGGCCCACTTTGGGGCCTACTGTGCTCTGTCACTGGCTGCAAATGACCTGCAGGAAGTTTGGCCTCAGCACAACTGCCTCACTGGGTCCAGAGGGGCAGGAGCTGGGCCATCAGGTACGGTCCCTGCAGCAACATTCTCAGGGCTGCCACGGGCAACTTTGTGCAACACATCGACTTCGCCACACTGGTTCAGAAAGGAAGTCCTCCGTGGTTTCCATGGACCTTACTTTCTGGGGCAAATGCAGAAGTGAGAGGTTAGTGGGATGAATGACAGGCTCCACTGGGCTCTGAACTTGTCCCTGCCCTCCTCTGCTCTCTCCCTTTCCAGTTCCCCTCACTCCCCACTATCCACCCAGCAGACATTTGTGGCCTACCTGATGGTGTCATCCAAATCTGCCTTTCTGAGGAGTCTGAGCTCCTGGCAATCATACCTTCCCAGACTAGAGTTCCTGCCCATATCTGATCACAGTGACCTTTGCGGAAGGGTTTGGTAATACCAGGAGGCACAAAAGCTGGATTCCCACATGGGAATCCTTTGTGTCCCTGTTGTTCCAGAGCAGCCTTCTTCCTCCTCCTGACCAGGGTCAATTACCGGTGCCATGGTGTTGACTTATCACCTGCCAATCCCAGGTCACAAGGAATCCAAAGGGCACTGGGGGTAGCCAAACTCATTTGTTGTTCGCTAGCACACTTGCTGTGTCTCCTGCCAGAACGGGGTTCCAGGAGCAGGACCATTTGGGACCTCTAACCTTGTGGAACCCAGAGTTTTGGGGATGAGAAAGACAAAATCCTAAGTGGGGCATTGGGAATAGTGGTAAGTGGGGCGATTATATGTCCACCCCATGGTTTCTAGGACCATGTCTCCCTCCCAGTGGGGACCCAGCATAGCTCTCTGATGAAATGTGCATGTTATATCCTAGAGCGTGGTAACTGATCCTTCCGACATATTGTCTCAGAACTGGCACTGAAGTCATACCTTTATAACATTATCCCTGCATTCCCTGAGGCTGGCTGCTTCTGGATGATGGTATGTGGAGACTGCTGGATTCCATGGCTTCGGGCCACTCTCCCACCTCTCTCACTGTGAAGAGGGCCTCTTGGTCGTATGCTATGTTCTATTGGATTCCATGCCCATCTGAACTGTTGCAAGTTTGTTTCCCTCCCCTGGTACATTTTCTCAGGTCATCACCACTAAAATCTTTAATAACCGAGCTGCCACCTTGGGCCTTCAGTCCCCAGAATGGGCCTACCCCAGAGCCCTAAGTAGCCTTGCCGTGCTCACTCATTGGCCGGTGAATGAAACGGTAGGTTCAGTGGAACAGCAGTTGGGACTGTCGGTCAATTATGACTTCTGCAACAGAAGACCTGAACAGTGTATTTTCTTGGCCAAGATATCAGATCCCAAGTGAAAAAGAAAAACACCTGTAAAGTACATTTTAAGTTGTATAAGTTATATTGCTAAGTGTATCCCTAACAGAATGGAACTTCAGTTTTGACTAGGAATTGGTTAGAATCAAATCTCTTGCTTAAAATATTTAAACTTTTAAATTGCATTAAAAATATATGGAATAATACACATATTTTAAGTATATTACATTTTCCATACCAAACATAGCTATATTGTATTTATAACTTTGTATGTTTGATGATTGGAAGAATTTCTCACAGACTAGTTCCTGGTTTTACACATTTCATACGTTGTTTCTTCTCTAGTATCTAATACAAATGTGCTGAGTGTCTTCGGAGTAATTTATATGTAGGGTAATGCCAAGTCTTCCTGTCATGATTCTCAGCAAAGTGGCCCACCCAACAGTAATAAAATCCCTGGAAGCCATTCTTACACTGGGATAGATAGTAATAACCTGCCCATCTATGAAAGTAACAACAAGCCATTCAAATATGTCTTACTCCACCCAAAACGAAAGTATCATCAACTCAACTTCCCCTTACCAGATCCTAAAAGGCAGCTACTCCATCATCACCTAAAGACAGAGGACATGTGATATCAGCAAAGAAAAAGAGAATGGTCCGGTTATGAATAAAATATCTTCATTTTGAAACATTTACAAAAACATTTGCCTATGCGAACACATTGTTCCCAAGTCCCTGCAAGGGACACCTAGCAGTGAGGGACCCTGAAACTTAAGTTTCAATGAATTCATAGGGTCAGTCCATCTCTGAGAAGCAGGCAATAGAAAATCACTCTTCTGGCTTTAGCACCCCTGCACCTAGAGTGTTTTGCTCAGGGGGACACACCGCCTTCCAAATTACTGCAGGCAAAATTCTACTAAATATTTTGCTGCGATATGAAAGAGGTCACCAGCTTTCGAGATTGCAATGTCTATATCCTGATCCCTTGCAACCCCCCTGCGAAACCAATGCAACATAATTTATTTTTTTGTCTTTGGTGGCACAACATTCACCATACTTTGGGTACCAGTTTTCTTTCTTTCTTTCTTTCTTTCTTTCTTTCTTTCTTTCTTTCTTTCTTTCTTTCTTTCTTTCTTTCTTTCTATCACTTCAGCCTTTATTTTTTTAATAAAACACATTAGTCCAATAGTTCCAAGATACAAAATTAACCAGTTCTGAAGTGATTAATGGTAACAGCACACAAATCAATCCTTCCTCAGGGGAATAGTCTCCTCCCTGATGCCCTCCTTGGTCACAGTGCAGATTCTGAGTGCCTCCCCAGTGTACACATCCCTCTCAGCCGCCGAAATGAAGACATCTTTCACAAGCCACATGGCTCTGTCCAAGGACAGTGGGACATGCTCCATGTTCTGGATGCTCTTAAAACCAACCTGATTGTCAAGCAGGGGTTCTAGCATGGCACTTGCTGAGCCTCTGGCCTTGAAGGAGTCTCTCTGGTAGGACCCTACCAGGTCAAAGCTACACACAGCTCCCTTCCCTTCTTCATTCAGTCCCCCGATGATGTTGTAAAGAAGCGCGTTGAATAGAGGATTGTAGACAGCATAGCAGCAATCGCCCTGGTAGTCATGGTTTTGGTATTAGAATGCTTATACATCTTTAGTCTTGCTTTAATAATCTTTGTCAGGGTAAGACAGTCTCCATGAAAAACACTGCATCCAATGACTGTTTTGTCTGTTAATTTGTAACACTTGGGGCTATCCTGGGTGTGAACTGAATACTCTTCACTCAATCGAGTGTCAGAAGCAACAATCGAAAAATCTTCTCCAGTGATTGCCAATACAGTACCTCTGTTGAAAGCATAGGGCGAGAAGCGCAGCTGCAAAGGCCCCGCGGTGCTGTGAGGCTGCATCACCAGGTCTCGGCCAGGTCCCCAGCCGCCCAAAGCGGTCGACAACATCGCGCGGCGGCGGCCCCAGCGGTTGCTCTGGCTACAATGGGCTAAGCTGCTGTAACAAGAGATTCAACAATGTGTCATAAAGAAGAAGGAAGGTAATTTCTCTTCTCTGTACCAATTTCAAGGTGAACCATTAGAGCTTGTGGGCATCTTTGTTCCACCCAATTATTCAGGGGCCCAGGCTGACACTGGCTCTGTTGTCTTTAACATCTGGTTTCCAAAGTCAATCTAGTCATTGCCATTTCAGGCAGTACGAAGGGCATTAAAGTGGGTACCCTGGACGGGGAGTTTTCTCCTAAGTAAATGGGTCAAAAGTTGACATTTTACTCCTTAGTGGCCCTGCCCCCCCCTCTATTTTCTTGGTGGCCACTAGGCTCAGGATCCCCACAGCCGGGCTGCCATCATCAGGTGCCCCCTGTGCAAGCCAGCCTCTCTCCAGCCCCAGTCCCTGAAGCTCTACCTCAATTCACTTCTTTATTTTTTATTTATTTTTTGTTTTGAGGGTGAACTTGAAACCAGTGATGCTTCAGAGAAAGTGTCCCATGGAGGACAGTGGTTCTGCACTGGAAGATTTCTCCAAACTTCCGCCAAGCACAAAGCCTCATTAATTAACCTTCACCCACTCCACCCTGGCTTGTCTTTACCAGCTCACCACAAATACTCTTACCAAGGTCCCCAGTGACCTTCCTGCTCTTTGCCCTGATAGAGACCTTCTGGTCCTCCTCCTTACTTCAGCTATTCCAATGAGTTGACCTGCCTTCTTAGACTCTCTTCTTTTGGGCTTTCTTCCTATCTCAGGCCATGCTTCTTCAAACTCCTTCCTTGAATTTCTTTCTTTTACATGACCTCTATGTATTGTGCATCTGAATTCAGTCTAAAACTCCCCTGGGTTTCAAAATCCTTCCATATCTTCCTCTGCTTTCTGTTCCACTGCATTTCTCACGTCAACCCAAAACGTACCCTTCACACTGAATGTCTCAGTCGGGACTGCCCACACTGTGCCAATTCCCACTTCAAAACGTGGGTCAACTTTCTCTTTCCTGGAATGTCAACATTTCCCTCTTCTAGCTCTTCATACAATCCATCCTGTAAAGAACATGAGACCTCCCAGCCCTTGATTGAGGCTTTCCCCCTGATGTTCTAGGGCACAGCAGAATCTACTTCCTTTCTCCAGACTGCACTTACAGTTAGTAGGAGCTTCTTTCTACTTACTCATTCTGTATTTATGTCCCTGTGTGTGTTTGTCTTGGCTCATTGAGGGCAAAACCAGATCTTACTTTTTCTGTGCCCCCATCCCGCACAGCATTTTCACCTTTCATAAAAGGTGGTCATCAAGTATTCCAGTAATTTTTCTAGACTTTGAAGGAATGTTTCTCAGACTTTTCTGATCAGAAGACTTAATGAGAAAGCTTGTTAAATACAGATCCCTGGAACCCCAACATATTTTCTGAAACTCTCCAGAGGAGAAAAGTAGGAATCTTGTTATGATGTTGTGGTTGACCTTTGGGAACAGAAGATCCAGCTAATCTCTGGACTATGCAAGGTCCTGCTCATGCTATTTATCCTCATGTGCATACCCCATTTCCCTTCCTCTCCTGCCTCCATGTTAACATTTGTAGTGTTTTACCTTTTTGTTTGTATATATTTTTAAATTACATTTTGATTTTTTTCCATGAAATTTTATGTGGATCCATCCACGTTGCTATGTGTACCATTAAGTTACTCTCTCTCACCCCTGCACAATCCTCCTTGGAGTACATTCTCCACCCAGCAATAGATCTTGGGTTACCTCCATCTCCCGACTACTACAAATACCACCACAACAAACAACCCAGTTCTCTTCCTAGAAGCCTAAATTATCTTACTTACTTGTTGAGCTTATTATTTATTTGGCGAAGGTTGAATAAACAAGTACAGAAGAAAGAGAGGAAAATCTCATGCTTTCCAAGTAAACTTTGGATACCAGGCCTGAAGGAAGGCTAGAAATCCAATTATTTTTTAACCAAGGATGGTAACACTACAAAACAATATTTATTTTCAGGATACAGACTTTAGTAAAATTGGTAGTCCCAACAAGTCCCAGGTAATTTATAACAATGCTTGTAAAAAGGCTGAAGGTTCTTAGCATTAACCTTCCATTTATTTGGAGTCAGTTATGGGAACATCCTGGTTATATTCTTGAGATAACCCCAACTCAAAAGAAAGTATTGCAAACAAGAGTGGTCTCCCCCAAACGCTCCTGAGGATAGTCTACTTTCAATGTCAATCAGGCCCAGTTTAGATTCATCAAATGCACTCTAGCAGAAGCCAGTTGTCATCCATTGTAGTGTAAGTATTTTTAAAAGCTGAGCACAGTGGAGCCTCCCCCATCAGTTCTGGCTGATCTCAGTTTGTTGCCTGGAGCTATATTGCAGAACCTCTGATGTATTGCCAGAGGGGTCACTGGAGGATTGTGTATTTGCCCAAAGGTACTCTAACCCTCTTGTCTTTGCCCCTAAGTCATAGCACTAAAATGTGTGTATTGGCTCAAACTACTCCAGCTGCCCAGGGCTGCTTATGACAAGCCCTTCAGATCTTCTGCCATCATATCTAACAATACATGGGAAAAAACCAGAGATGCTTCTATCTCCTGAAATACTACACATAGCACCGGGCCTGCGGAATCTGAAGGAAATCCAAGAGGTTAATAAGAAGTCAGAGCAATGACTTGAGGCAGGAGGGTTGCACATCTATAAGAGTATCCCTTTTCTACCATCTCAAAGACGTAGGACAGCTTATTATTAGAAAAATGTAAGGGAGCAAAGAAGGAGAATAACCTGCAGCTTCCTGATGTACATTTGCACCACTGGGGTACAAATAGAATCCAAATTTCAGGCTCCCTTCTGTTCAGCCCATGGCTGTAAGAGAAAGGGCACATTTTTCTAACTAGTCTAACCCAAGCGGCACCTTTTTCTAATTGGTCAGCCAAAAGGGGACACATTTTTGTAAAGCCCCACTCAGAAGGATTTGGATGAGATTTCCATCTCGTCTGTTAAAAGGCACTTTATGTTCTAGCCGCAGCCCCGTGGGGAGGAACATTGTGCCATTCATATTTTAACCCTCAGTGACAGGTGCAGTGAGTGACATGGTGATGGGCAATAAAATACAAGTCTGTTGAACTGAATGTTTGTCAGACTGGGGTTTGTGGCTTTAAAATGCTGGCATCTGCCTCCAAGAGCATACTTACAATAAAGCTGATAAATTCCTTTTACCTGCCTCCCCAACTAGATGGGTAGTTGGCTTTTTAAGGATGGGAATCAGGTGTCTACTTCCTTTATGATCCCCAAAGCAGCATGTATAGCATTATGCCCAAAGTACATTTTCAATAAACTTGGTGAATGGTTCATACAAATGAAATAGGGAGTTTGTTTTAAAAATCTGTATTGTAAGGCCTATGCCATTTGAGAACTACCAGAGCTAATTTGCTAAGATGTTCCCCTTTAATATAACTTTTGACACAGAACTTTGGAACCCTAAAGGCATATTTTAATTTATACAAGTGTTCAAAAGAGACTACCCCGAAGGTATACAGGTGTTTCTTAACACTGGTGAGTCAAGCCTGGCAATGGGAACAAAATAGTTTCTGACTTTCTTAAAGGGGCAGCAGTTCTCATTAGAGGCAAAGAAGTAGAATCCTTTTCTTTCCTAGTGCTTAACTAAAACATAGACTTATCACATTTACAGGCAAATTATAGGGTCAAGCTGGTTTCCAATTCCACCTCACCTTTCACAGAAAGAATGAAACTAAGCATTCACCAACAGAACTACATTAACATGCTAAACCACGTGCTATTTCTGTGACCCCTCCCCCCATTTGCTAAGAGAAATTATTCACAAAAGGTTAATACTGGCTCTCTTGGATAGCAAAACACTTATATTCTTTCATCCACTGTCTAAATTTTCCACGATCTTTATAAATGACACATATTTTAATGGAAAAAATGTTTTGTTAAAAAATAACATGGTAACCAGCTCTCCCTGGGCACGTGGGTGGTTCATATGATCCAGCCTGGGCTGATTAGAGTCTTTAGAATTTTTCCATTTGGAATTAGAGGAGAAGGGGATCTTATCTCTAGGGCCACGTAGCTGAAAAGATGTGAAAAGGTAGCTGCTGGGAAACGTTGTCCCTCATACACGGAGAAAGCCTGGCTATATAAAGAAGACTAAAAATCAAGCCTACACATACACACACACACAGAATCCAGAAGTCAGCCAGGCAACAGCTAAATATAATGTCCCTCCAATATCTTTTGCATTTTACTTTGCTCATGATTCATTTAAAACTGCTTATTAAACAGTTACTATGTACTATGTGATGTACTATGTGATGGAGACTTAAGTATGCAAAGGTGAATAAGGCATAACTGCAGTGGTTTATATATCCATTTTTGGTACACTTTTGCTACTTTGGAATAATAAAGCAAATATATACACTTTGGTGAGGCATCATGCAGTCCCACTGTAACACTATACCAGTTTCGCTGTGTTTTAAAGGAACAGTGTTAGGAGCACCTGGGTGTCTCAGTCAGTTGAGATTCCAACTCCTGGTTCAGCTCAGGTCCTGATCTCATGGCTCGTGAGATGTGGCCCCTCACTGGGCTCTGCCCTCAACCAGAGAGGCTTGAATGTTCTCTCCCTCTGCCCCTTCCCCCCTCACACGCTCGCTCTCTAAAATAAATAAGTATTAAAAAAAATAAGGTACAGTGTTACAGCAGGTTGTCTCCCTGAAGTGTATATAGTTGCTTTATCATTCCAAAGTAGCAAAACACAATGAAACTGGGTTTCTCTTCTCAGCCACGATGGAGAAATAGGGACCAGATTTAACTTTCCTTTAGAAACACCACCACCACACACACACACAAACACACATGCACACACACACAAACACAAAACAAACAAAAAACAAAACCAATAAAAATTAAAAAATAAAAAAAGAAACAACAACAAACAATAAACAAGATACATGAAACGATGATTTTCAAAACACTGGAGATGATCCTTAAGACATGGGAAATAAAAAGGTAGGCCCTACAATTGCCACAGTTTAATGATTTGAGAGAAATTCTGGGCTGCTGTTCAGGGAGGGCCTGAACTGTGGAGCCCCACAGACTCTGAGGTAAGGAGATGAAAGCTGAGAATTCAGATAGTTCAAGATGGTTAGCATTCATAGAGAACTGGAGAAGAGAGAACACTACAGAAAGAAGTCTCCAGAAACCTGCATGAATACATATGAGGAAATCATCTAAAGCTGAAAAAAGAACCACCTGAAAAGATTAGAGGCAACATTGCCTGGGGGTCACATGGGACTGGGAAAGTGCCTGTTCACACCAGCCAGGCTGGAAAATTTCATAATTCATGGGCCGGAAGGGGCTCACCTGAGAGGTGAGGAGTAACTACCCCTGTACTGAACACTGCTCTGGACATGCCTGGTAAATCTTGAAAGCAAAACCCTCTCCCCTGCAAAACAAACTCTCTCCAACGAATGTCAGAAAAAAGATCAAGTATACCCATAGAAAAATTTAAAATATCCAGCACCCAACAAGGTTAAACTCACACTGCCTGGCATTCAATCAAAAATTACCAGACTAGCAGGAAGAGGAAAATATGACCCACAATGAGGAGAAAAGTTAACCAATTAAAACTAATCCAGATCTGACATGAATGTTAGGATCAACAAAGACATTAAAATAGCTATTATAATTGTATCCATGTGTTTAAAAATTGGACTAGAGACAAGATATTTTTTAATTGAATTTCTAGAGATGAAAACTACAATGTCTGAAATAAAAAATGCACTGAATAGGATGAGTTACCAACTGGACATTACAGAAGAAAAGAATAGTGAACTTGAAGATATAATAGTAGAAACTATCTAAAATGAAAAGAACAAAGAATAACAAGAAAATAAACAGCACCAGTGCCTATGGGACAACGTCAAATGACCTAATACAGGTATAATCAGAGTTCCTGGAAAGGGAGGGGCAGAAAAAGTATTTGAAGAACTAATGACTGAAAACTTTCCAAATGTACTGAAAACTACAAACCCTCAGATCTAACTTAAAAAATCCCAAGCACAAGAAACATGGAGTAAAGAACACTAAGGCACACTAGGTGAAGAGAAGGTACAAATTACCAATATCGGGAGTGAGAGTAATATCACTTCAGATTCTATAGATATTAAAAGGATAATAAGAGAATATTATGAGCAAATTTAAACCAATAAATAGAAAAGTCCAAGGAGTGTATAAAATCCTTAAAAGATACAAACTACCAAAGCTCATTTAAGAAGCACAGATTCAAAAAATAGGCATAGATGATCCAAACAGTCCTATAACTAATAAAGAAATTGAATTTGCATTTAACTCCCTTCCCTGCTAAAGAAAACTCCAAACCACATTGATAGTACTCATTCTACACATGCTCTTCCAGGAAACTGAACCAGAGAGAACACTTTCCAACTCATTCTAGGAACCCACTTTTATCCTAACACCAAAACCAAAGACCTTAGAAGAGAAGAAAATTATACACCTGTATCCCTCCTGAACCTAAATGCAAGAATTCTAAATAAAATTTTATTAAATTGAAGCCCAACAATATATAAAAAGGATAATGCATCATGACAAAATGAAGTTTGTCTCAATAATGTAAGTTGGTTTGGACACCTGTATGGCTCAGTCGGTTAAGCATCTGCCTTCAGCTCAGGTCATGATCCCAGGGTCCAGGGATTGGGTCCTGCATGAGGTTCCCTGCTTGGTGGAGAGTCTACTTTGCCATCTACTCCTCCCCCTGCTTGTGAGCTCTTTTCCTCTCTCTCAAATAAATAAATAACATCTTTAAAAAAATAATGCAAGTTGGTTTAATATTAGATAAATCAATCAAATTAATTTACCACATTAAAAAAACTAAAGATAAAAAACATGCGATCATCTCAATAAACACATAAAAAACATTTAACAAATCCAAACTCTCTCTGATAAAGAACATTTATGAAAAACTTACAACTAATATTTTTTTTTTAGAGAGAGTGCAAGTGTGGGAGGGAGGGGCAGAGGGAGAGGGAGAGGGAGAGAAAAAATCTTAAGCAGGCTCCACATACAATGCGGAGCCTGACACAGGGCTCAATCCCACAACCCTGAGATTGTGACCTAAGCCGAAATCAAGTGTTAGATGCTTAACCGACTGAGCCACTCAGGCACTCCCCAATATAATTCTTTTTTTTTTTTCACATACAATGTATTGTTTCAGGGGTACAGGTCTGTAACTTATCAGTCTTACACAATTCACAGTGCTCACCATAGCACATACTGTCCCCAATGTCCATCACCCAGCCACCCCATCCCTCCCACCCTCCTCCACTCCAGCAACCCTCAGACTGTTTCCTGAGATTAAGAGTCTCTTATGGTTTGTCTCCCTCTCTGGTTTCATCTTGTTTCATTTTTCTCTCCCTTCCCCTATGATCCTCTGTCTTCTTTCTCAAATTCCTCATATTAGTGAGATCATATGATAATTGTCTTTCTCTGACTTATTTCTTCAGCATAATACCCTCTAGTTCCATCCATGTTGTCGCAAATGGCACAATTTCATTTTTTGAAGGCTGCACAATAGTCCATTGTATATATATATATATATATACCACATCTTCTCTATCCATTCATCTGTTGATGGACATCTAGGTTCTTCCCATAGTTTGGCTATTGTGAACATTGCTGCTATAGACATTGTGGTGCATGTGCCCCTTTGGATCACTACAGTTGTGTCTTTGGAGTAAATACCTAGTAGTGCAAATGCTGGGTTGTAGGGTAGCTCTATTTTCAACTTTTTGAGGAACCTCCATTCTGTTTTCCAGAGCGGCTACACCAGCTTGCATTCCCAAAAACAGTGTAGGAGGGTTTGCCTTTCTCTGCATCCTCACCAACATCCGTCATTTACTGAATTGTTATTTTAGCCATTCTGACTGGTGTGAGGTGGTATCTCACTGTGCTTTTGATTTGTATTTCCCTGATACTGAGTGATGTTGAGCACTTTTTCATGTGTCTGTTGGCTATTTGGATGTCTTCTTTGTAGAAATGTCTGTTCATGTCTTCTGCCCATTTCTTGATTGGATTATTTGTTCCTCAGGTGTTGAGTTTGGTAAGTTCTTTATAGATTTTGAATACTATCCCTTTATCTGATATGTCATTTGCAAATATCTTCTCCCATTCTGTTGGTTGTCTTTTGTTTTGTTAACTATTTCCTTTGCTGTGCAAAAGCAATCTCTTTAACAAATGGTGTTGGGAAAATTGGACAGCCACATGCAGAATGAAACTTCTTTCCTTATACCACACAGAAAAACAGACTCAAAATGGATGAAAGACCTAAATGTGAGACAGGAATCCATCAAAATCTTTGAGGAGAACACAGGCAGCAACCTCTTTGCCCTTACCCACAGCAACTTCTTCCTAGAAACATCGCCAAAGGCAAGGGAAACAAGGGCAAAAATGAACTATTGGGACTTCATCAAGATAAAAACCTTTTTCCTAATATTCTTAATGGTAAAAGACTGAATGCTTTTGCCTTAACCAGAAACAAGTCAAGGATACTTGCTGCTAACATTTCTATTCAAAACTGTATTGGAGGTGCTAGCCAGTGCAATATGGCCATAAAAAGGCAAGTGACAAACTGGGGAAAATATTTGAAAAGCAGATATTTGATTTATTAGCTCCTGTTTCTGCTGTAACAAATTACCCAAAACTTAGTGGTTTGAAACAATACAAATTATTCTTTTTTAAAAAAGATTTTATTTATTTGAGAGAGAGAAAGAGAGAGCAGAAGCAGGGGGTGCAGCAGGTGGAGAGAGAGGGAGAAGCAGACTCCCCTCTGAGCAGGGAGTCCAGGACCCTGGGATCATGACCTGAGCCAGAAGGCAGATGCTTAACGACTGAGCCAACCAGACGCCCCAACGCAAATTGTTCTTTTACAATTCTGGAGATCAGAAATCCAAAATGAGTCTTCTTTGGGGCTTAGACTAAGGTCTAAACAGAACTAGTTCCTTCTGGAGCGTGCAAAGGAAAATTTGTTCCATGACTCCTCTAGCTTTTAGAGGCTGTTGGCATCTTTCTCCTGACCAAATCACACCAACCTCTGCTGCTGTGGTCAGAGCCCTGCCTTTACTGACCCTCTTGCCTCCCTCTGATAAGGACTCCTGTGATTACGTGTAGGATCCCTCCAGAGAATTCAGGTAAGCTCCCCATCTCAAGGTCCTTACCTTTAATCAGATCTGCAAAGTGTCTTTTGCCATCCAAGGTAGGACATTGACATCTATGAGGGGTCATTATTCAGCCCAGCATATCTAATAAATGACTGTATCCAGAATATGTAAAGAACTGTCAAGTCTCAATAATAAGAAAACAAAAAACCAAATTGAAAAAAAGGCAAAAGATTTGAACAGATTTAAAGCAGATACACTTAACCAAAAAAGATATCCAAATGACAACAATTACATGAAATAATGCTCTTCATTATTAGTCTTACAACTATTAGAATGGCTAAAACTAAGAAGTTTGATCATGTCAACTATTGGTGGGAATATGGAATAACTGGAACTTTCATATCCTTCTGTGGGAACGTAAAATCACACAACTATTTTATAAAGTAGTGTAAAAATGAAACATACACCTGTGATATTAGTCACTTCTTCTACTCCTGAGTTTTTATCTAATACCATTCTAAAATGAGTTGATATTCTGAAACGAAAGCATTCTGACCACTTGTACAGAAATGTTCATAGCAGCTTTATGTGTAATAACCCAAAATTGAAAAACCACAATGTCCTTCAAAAGGGAAATGGATAAACAAATCATGGCAGAGTCCAGCATTGGAAGGCTACTCTGCAACGAAGAATACACGATTGATACACACAACATGAATATATCCCTATCCTCTTCTAAAAGGAATATATACAACATACATATTCCATATGTATACAATTCCAAAAGATGCAAACTAATCTATAATGACAGAAAGAAAATCAGTGTTTGCTTGTGGCAAGGGGGAGGGCAGGGAGTCCAGGAGAGAGGAAAAGGCATAAGAAGAAACCGTTGATGGTGTTGGGGATTAAGAGTACACTTAACCCTGATGAGCACTGAGTAATGTGTAGAATTGTTAATCACTATCCTATACACCTGAAACTAATAGAACACTATATGTCAAGTCTACTGGAATTAAAATGAAAAATTTAATTAAAAAATATTGATGTGGATGGATATATGTTCATTAATCTCGACTGTGCAAATGGTGCTACAGGTGTATACATTTGTCAAAACTTATAAACATTATACTTTAAATGGGTGCAGTTTCTTATACATCAATTATACCTCGATAAAGCTGTTTTCAAACAGAAAAAATATAAGACAAAAAAAAATCATGTCTATCTTGTATACTATTCAAGGGGCTGCAGTTATGCAGTGATGGAGCAGGAGAAACTTGCTCCGTGTCAGTATCATTAATCTGCCCAGTGGCAAGGCCTTCCAGAGGGACTGCTTGAATATGAAGCCATATCTAGGCACCTATTCCAGCATAATAACAATGACTTAAACTTTTTGCTTAAAAAGCTAAGTACATTTCATCCCGGCCAATCTTCCTCCTCTTACACCCAGCTTTTTGTACAAGAAACAAAACTAGATTTCATCTCTGCTATAGCACATAGAGATGCTAAAGAGCATCAAAAACAAAAGGAAAAAAAGTCATCCAAATGGAAAGGGAAAAATCAAGAGACAATGAATAATATGGCTTTGAATACCTAGGAGATTGCTGGTCTGGTTCTGCATCATAAACCCAGTTTCTATATTTTCAGGAATGGTGTTTAAATAGAAATTTCTTCAGAATCTGTAGCTCATTCTTTCTAATGTGCTCAATGATGGCAAAATTTTAGGATAGATAGGATTAAGGAAAATAACCAAACACATTAAATACACAAGTGTGAATGATTAATTTGTGTAATTATATTTGTGGTGAAGGCAAGATAGTAATACTCATTCTGCCTTTTTTTTTTTTTGTAGTTTTGAAAGAGCTTCAAAGCAGGAGTGCCAAATATTTATCAGATAATGGCAGTATCGGTTGAAATAAGTATGTAGACTTATATGATGCCCACCTTAAAGTGACAAACACTAACTCACTAAAATCAAACCCATGACAGCTCATTTAGCCCTGATCCTGCCTCTCTTTGAGGGAGAGACTCAATGGGGAATCATTTAAACTTTTTCTCAGCTAGTTTTGCCTATGTAAATATTACAGTGAAGTGTATCATTGAGTTATAATCTGGCTCGTTGCCTTTGAATACTTCGAATAATTTGAAAATCTGTTATATAGGTACTATGTTCCAAATTTTTCACTAATGCAACTCTCTAACACTGGAAAAGGAGAAATAACTCTTTGTTATATTGTTATTCCAACTTATTAAAGCATAGAATCTGGGTTAATAAAGTTAATTTTAAGAAAAATTCACAGATTTATTGCAATTGACAAGAAAGAAGCTGGGTGTCAAGATGTCGGTTTTATTTCCAGTTGGAGCTGCTGTGTGACTATGGACCAAGAGTCATTCCTTTTGATCTATTTTTCTCTCATTTTAAAAAATTAAGTGATATATTCCATAACTTGTTGATGGCAACACCTCAGTGTTTGTTGATAGACTGCTAGTTTAAACTGCTTTTTTTGGTTTTAAGCTCCATTTTCACTGAAACTATAAGAAAGTAATTAAGGGACACCTGGGTGGCTCTGAGGGTTAAGCCTCTGCCTTCAGCTCAGGTCATGATCTCAGGGTCTTGGGATCACCGGA
This sequence comes from Ailurus styani, assembly GCA_002007465.1. Lineage (NCBI taxonomy): Eukaryota > Metazoa > Chordata > Mammalia > Carnivora > Ailuridae > Ailurus > Ailurus styani. The sequence goes on from LNAC01000019.1 coordinate 4,029,959, forward strand.
TCAGGCTCTCTGCTCAGCAGGGAGCCTGCTTCCCCTTCTCCCTCCCCCTGCCTCTCTGCCTACTTGTGATCTCTCTCTCTCTCTCTGTCAAATAAATAAACACAATCTTTAAAAAAAAAAAAAAAAGAAAGTAATCTGATGGCAAGGCCTTTTTCTTTACCCAGTATTTGAAATACGAAAAAAAAATATATATAAATGCTACCCTGGCATTAATCAAGTGAATGCCATCAAAAAGGATGTGATTAATTTGCATAGATAACCTTGGCATTTATAAAGATATTTATCCTGCTGAGATAAAGATGTTATATACCTTAAATATAACACACAACTTTATCAACTAAAAGGTTTTCTGTATAAAACTGAGTCATATACATTATAGATAATTTGTGATAAATTGCATGCAGAAATCATTCTGTTCATTTACACCTATGAACTAGAGTGCCTAGTAGAACCAAGCTTTCAAAAGTGAAAGACCAATCGGCCAACTTCCCAAGTCATCTAGCACATTAATGTTAATTATTTCATTCACATAGCTACATGGCTTCTTTGCTTCATTGCTTATTCCCAAAGCTCACAATGCAATGTATGGGCTAGATCCTGATGAACATTGTATTGAAATTCTTTGCTGTAAACTAAATGTAAACTATTTTCTAATCCAGCTGATTAGACTGGAACCAAATAAAACGACCATCAATAAGCAAAGCTTATGTTTGATGTCTTTGGAAGACAGCCACACACACATACACACACGGAAAAATAATTAACTGAACATCTGTTATTTTCTTTCAAACGTGGGCTTGGTTAAAAGGACACAAAGTACACAGTAACAACCAGCTGCTGACAAGCCAAGTTCACCAAACATTTTAAGATTTTGCCAAAATGTTTACGGCCTCTTCCTCTTTAAAATTTAACTGTGAAATACACATTTAGAAAGTGTGTAAGAAAGACTCCTAACTACGGAATATAACACTAATTAAGGTGGGCTATATATTAGTGATACAATGAAAATCCATGCTGCTGTAATCAAGTTTGTCTCTAAAGTTTGAATCACCTCCGAGAATTCAATCTCATGCTAGCAACACAGCCTTTTTAGATTTTGTCTCTAGACTTTAATAGGTCACTGCAGATGAGCTCCTGACCAACGCATTTTGGCTATAATCTTCAACAACTCAGTTTGTACTTTGTCATTTTTATTGCCTCTGAATTTCTTATTATTCACTTACAAATGCAGGAATTAACAGGTGTGTGTACTTTCAGAGATATCGGCCAATAAACCAGGGTACTTCTTGTCATCTCTGAATATAAACAGCAGTCAGTTCATTTATTTCTACAATCATTCGTGTGCCTTTTACTAGGTGCCCAGAATGGTCTCTGTGTTTATAGTTATGTAGAAGACACCCTCCTTTTCCCAGAGAAGTTATCATACAGCAAACAATAAGGAAGTACTCTCATGTCAAATAATCAAATAATGGGACTTTGTGCAAAAGGGGAAGATTTTTACAGCTCTGTTTTCATTTACTAATTTGGGGATATGCCCAGAGGTGTTAAGCATTTGCTAGATACTAATCAGAGTCAGGAAACTCTATCTGTGGAATTTCACTGGGGAAACTATGCTAGGCATTTGCAAATGAAGATCTGAACACCTACCAGCTAACATTAAAACTTCTCCCAACAGTATGGGCATATTTCTGAGGCATGCAGAAGAACAAATACAGGAAATACTAGCAACCTTGTGGAAATTTAGTGGGTATGGTGGTGTGGAAAATGAGAGGGAAACGGTGATATAAGAATGTTTTACTGGGGGCACCTGGGTGGCTCTGTCAGTTAAGTACCTGTCTTCAGCTCAGGTCATCACCCTGGAACCCCGGAATGGGCATCAGGCTCCCTGCTCTTGGGGAGTCTGCTTCTTCCTCTCCCTCTGCTTCTCCCCCTCTCATGCTTGCTCCCTCTTGTTCACTTTCTCTCTCAAGTAAATAAATCTTTAAAAAAAATGTTTTACAGTGTTCAAGACAAAAATTTAGAACTCTCAAGACATAGTCAATTTCTGTTTTCTAATTATATAACCATAACCTTTGCCCAATTATATCAAACATCAGCTTTCACCAAGTTGGAATTAACTCATTGATAAGTTTTAACATTTTCTTAGTTGGCTGATGTTTGCCCGTACCCTGAGGACATAAAGCAAATAACTCACTTCAACATTTGTCCCATCAACATTAAAGACTTCAGTTTCTAAACAAAATAGAAAACAAGAATCAGTTTTACTTCCCCAATTTAAATAAATATAAAGCTGGACTAAATATAATTGGACAAAATAATTATACCAATGATAGAACTAGTAGAAAAGGACATTAAACCATCTATTAAAATACTACATATATTCAAGAAGATAGAAGAAAGCATAAGCATGATGAGGGGAGATATGGAAGACATTTTAAAAACCCAAATGTAACTTTTAGAGATAATATATACAGGGTTTGATTAAAAACAAACAAACAAAAAAACACAGTGGACGGAAAATTTTTTAAGATTTTATTTATTTATTTGACAGAGAGATAGAGAGAGAACACAAGTAGGCAGAGCGACAGGCAGAGGGAGGGGGAGAAGCAGGCTTCCCACCGAGCAGGGAGCTGGATGCGGGGCTCGATCCCAGGACCCTGAGATCATGACCTGAACTGAAGGCAGTTGCTTAACCAACTGAGCCACCCAGGTGCCCCTGGTGGATGAAATTAATAGCAGATTACATACTACAGAAGAAGAAAAATAGTGAACTTCAAGACCTCACAGTAAAAACTATTCAAATAAAACAGAGAACAAAGATAAAAAAAAAAGTTAGCAGGCCCATCAGTAAGCTGCAGAACAAGATGAAACAGCCTACAATATTTGTAATTGTAATACAGAAAAAAAAAAAAGGTAGATCAAGGATGGGAACAGAGAAGTTATTTGAAAAAAAATAGTGGCCACAATTTTCTCAAAAAGCACAGAACTTTCTCCAACTGGAGTCATACAGATACATCAGAAGGGGAGTCTGTAAGATTCCCAGTGTAAGAAGGATTTGATGTGCTGGTCCTAAGATATAGGGCATACATTCAATGATTGGAGAAAACCCTCCAGGAGCTAAGGATGGCTCCCCACCGTCAGCCAGCAAGGAGATAGGACCTCAGTGCTCCAGATGCAGGGAAGGCAATTCTTTCAACAACCTGAGTAAGCTTGGAACTGGATTGTTCTCCCGAGCCTCTGGTTAGGAGCACAGTGAGGCCTTATGATTTGACCTTCAAAAATCCAAGCAGAATACCCCGTTGAGCTGTGCCATACTTAGGCTTCAGACTCATAGAGCTACAAGCTATTTAGTGTAGGTTGCTTTAAGCCACTGTTTGTGGTATGTTGTTACAGCAGCAAGAGAAAACAAATATAAGGAACCGGACATAAATGACCCTGTACTGTAGGATTCCATTTATATGAAATTCTAGAAGAGGTAAAACTATAATAGAAGTCAGATCAGGGGCTGATCATAGATGGTCCATGTAGGAGACTGACAGCAAAATATCATAAGAGAACTTTTTGGGGTGATGGAAATATCATGATTGCTATAGTGGTTACATGACTGTGTGCATTTACCAAAATTTATCATACTGTATACTTTGAAGTATTGCATTTTATTTTATATAAATCATGCTTCAACAAAACTGACACACAAAAAATAACATTAAATTTCTCTTTGCTTTTTGACATGTCATGGCTATTTTGATGTGAAATTCTTTAAACTGAACGCTAATATTAGCACACTGATCACTTCATATTCCTATATTCCTGAGGTTGAACACATTTTTAACCATCCTGAAGACACTGATAATAATGTATGAAATTATTACAAGGTACTGATGCTAATGGTACACTCAGTAATTCTGTATTTATTATCATGTGTGCACAGACACACTATAACACATACTCATATACACTCATAAAAATATAGAAAGATAGGGAGACAGAGAGACTACTCTTAAGTCTATGCTATTGTAAAGAAATGTTCAAACAGGCACATTGATTTTATTTTTGGGGGGTAACATGAACACATTCAGGGTGATGCTCTATCTGGCAATAGATGGCACCCAAGGACCCGAAAATCTATGGCGTAGGTGATGTTTAAGGGAACGAACTTTTTAGTACTGAGCAGGTCTGTATGGCAAGTCTATATAGTAAGTCTACATGATTTGTCTCATTACTGGGTCAAAACTCCTAGAGTATCATGCTTTATAGGACTTTAGGGTCGGGTCGAAGGTAAATACAGTCATGGACATCACTTATGGACCATGTGTTCTGCTACATTCTATTAAAGAATCTCCATTTTTTGATGTTTTACTGCTGACAACTTTTAAGTGTCACCCCTCCCTATGCCCCACATCTGGGCAAGATGAAAAGAAAGCTAGTGCTCCCTCCTTTGGCATCAGTAGGAGATTCAAACCTCAAAAGTTCTGGCCCTCAGCCCACCCCATCTCCTACCCACAATAAAAACCCCAAGCTAGTCTCCTTTCATTGCTTTCTCAAGACTTTTTGGACCAGCTTGGGAGGCCTGCCATGCCTTGCCCAAAAAGCTTTCCTCACATTAAACCTTTTCACATCCCTTTGGGATGTGTGAGGTGTCATCAGTCTTGACATTTCTAGCAGATTTTTGCATGGGAGTTCATACCACTCCTGGGGGGTGGCCACACACAGACACTCTTCTAAGCATTTTACATGTGCTTCCCATTTTATAGCTGGGGAAACTGAGAAACAAAGAAACTGGCCAAAGGTCACACAGTGAGGAATAGAGCAGGGATTCATAGCGAAGTCCATGCTCATGACAAAGACAGTATTCTGCTGATCAAACATGTTGATAATGGTGATGAGCAACACGACGATGATATAGGTCTTTGTTATTGGAAGTATATTACAAAAACACCAAAGGGAGTTTAAAGGGCTGTGTCAAAACAGCACAGAACAGCCTTGCTTCAGTTACCTGGTAGTTTAGGCTACTATTAGGTTAGCCTAGTACATTAGACAAATGAGACTTAGGATTCAGCTCTAGAAAGCTAAGGCTGGTCAATTTGGCACTAGATAGAACTGTTGCAGGAATGTCTCCTTTGACCCTCTCCTGGTATTAGGTGGCCGGAGCAATCGGGACACTATATCTAGATAAAAAAACAAAAGACTCCGTTTCAAATGTCTTTCCAAAAGAGGTGGATGACCCACAAATGAAAGAATGTGTCACATAGTTACAAGGTTGATTCGCTGTTATGAAAGTATCAAATGGGTAAAGGATCATCACGAAGCCTTCCTGGAATTTTGGCAGTAGGGAATGGATTATGTGGGATCCTACGAACAGAACCAGAACAGCTAAAAAACGCATAAAAAACAGAACAGTCGTGGTTGGATTACCCAGGGTGGCAGTCAGGAGTTCCTTTGGAAGTAACCTCTACTTTTCCTTGATCTTTTCCACTAACATAGGAAAACAAAGTATGTAGTAGTGTGTGTCATGTCTATAGAGATGTGATAAAGGTTAGAGGTATTTTTTAAAAGGTTGAAAAAAAGCCCAAGTGAGAAAGGGATATGAAGGATATTAAAGCAACCATTTTTGAGATTTTTGAGATCTTACTCTTTTTCGTGAAAAGCACTGTAAAATGCAAAGCACTTTATAGTCACCATCTATTTTAACCCTGATAATTATCGTTACAGAGAGAGATTCTTTCCATTTCACAGGTGACTGTAAACTAACACTCAGAGAAATGCAGTGTCTTATCCAAGGTCACACACCTAATAATTTGTGAAGTCCAAACTCAGACCCTGACTTCAAAGACCTCATGGTGTTAAACCATCCTGAAATACTGCCTTTGAAGTGCTGCCTACTGATTACTTTTAAAAATGTTATGAAAATCAGAATGCTATTGTTTGAAGATCCAGCCTCATCCCCCACCCCTGCCAGCCATTTGCATTTAGGATAGATGGCACCATTAATAGCTCAGAAATATACCATAACTCTTAAGTAATTTCTGAAACCGTGTTTTCCACACTTCATTCATTCATATGCCTTCATGATTTTTTTAATCTATGTATTATTTCCCATTAAATTAACTCCCTTTCTTTTTACTTTAGCTTCTTCCTAAATTGTAATATTCATGAAGTCACAGGTTGGATAAGGTACTTACATCTTTCTAATAGATACTAAACATATAATTATTAAAATAAAAATATGCAGGGTGCATGGGTGGCTCAGTCATTAAGTGTCTATCTTTACCTCAGGACATGATCCCAGGGCCCTGCTCCGCAAGGAGCCTGCTTCTTCCTCTGCTCCTCCTCCCACTCGTTCTCTCAATCTCTCTCTCTCAAATAAATAAATAAAAATCTTTTTTAAGAAGTCCAGAGAGTAGCCAGGACCCTGAGACTTTGCCCTTTTTCTCTAACTTCTACCTGCCCTGCTTGAGGGTCCTCACACTTGCCCCTTGGTTCACCAGTCTCCACCCGTCTCACAACTCAAGCAGATCCCATTCACAGAGCCATTATTAGCTGCTTTCTCATCTTCCAAATCTCCTGTCCCATTGAACCATTTCTCCAGCATATAATACAAACTTGTTTATCTTATCCTTGTCAAGGGTAGAATTAACCTTATAAGGCAACGCCTCTTCGGTGAAATACTTACGTATTAACATGGTCTTCCTGGAGGCTATAGCATGGCTCTGAAGGTGGAACTCCAGGTGATTTGACAGCTTATGATGAGACAGGTTTGCAACATCCTTCAGATCATCACATCAGGTACGTGGCCACCAATTTCCCCACTGTATGGTTTGATCCTATATCCTCCAGGCATCCTGAGGCCCTCAATAACATGGCCAAGCATGAAATTTCACTTCTGTGATATCCCTGAAAAATTGGTTTGGATCTCTCTATTGTAAAAGCTCCCATTTTTATGTAGTAATTCTCTCCTGTCAATGTGTCCAGAAGACATTGCACTATTTATGAAAATTCATCCTTCTGTTCCCTGTTTCAAAATACATTTTATTATTGTTGGGAGCTTATTCAGACATTTTCCAGTACTACACTGTCAATATGTAGAAAATATCTGTGTGTATAATAATTATATATCAACAAAAGTAAACTTTGTCTAACTTTGGTTTACTGTTTGAAGCCCAACACTTTCAATCATGGAAATCCTAGAGAAGGACTCAAGCTTTATGCTTGAAGATGGGGGCAAAGAATAAAATGGTTTCCTCCATGAATCTGAAAGACAGAAAGTGGGACCTGCTCTAGAACAGTCATGTTAAGATCAAGACAATTTTGCACTCATTCTAAGAAAAAAAAATAATGTTAAAGAAGGTAGGAGATATCAAATGCAGGTGGGAGAAACATGATACAGCACTATCTGTGTTCTTGATCTTTGAATTTGCCTTTATTTACATATTTGAGGCTCAACAGCTGCCTCCACACCTAACCAAGGAACTGTTGGTATGTTCACTCCCTCTTCTCTCTTCTTCCTGGGGGATGTATTTCCTAGTCCACATGGTTTTGGGGTTTGTTTTTGTTTTTTTTTTTTTTCTGCTAAAGGAACATTCACAAAGTGCAAGATAGGGCTGACCAAAAAGGCTAGGAATTGGCCCAAAACATTTGACTATTTCTTGGCATCTGAGAAAGAACTAAACTTTTTATTATTAAGAATAGTAATATTTTCATTGTTTCCTGAACACATGCTATCTTGAGCAGCTGTGTGTCCTGGGAGCCCTTTTGTTACTAAGGGAATGCTCTAAATGTGTCCTATCACCTTTTCATCAAAGAACTCAGAAATACTCTATCAGATTTTTCCTTCCTGGCCACAAATGGAAATGTTCTAACTTGCTCAGGAAATTCTTTCACTAAATATAAAGGCACCCCATTCCTTACAACTGTAGGGTTGATTCTCTTCCCTCAAATGTTGCCAAAATACATGTCTTTATTCCTAGAGTTCCCTGTCCGAAAGTTCCATATTTGTGATTTAAATATGAAACACTGGCATCATTTAAAGTAAATGGTGATTTACAGGTCTATGGCTATATTCTTCATGAATATAATTGAAAATAATGCACATTTATAGCTTTTTTTCAGGGGAAAATCTCCTCACATTTTAAAATTTGAATAAATACAGCTGTTCAACATAGTGGGATTAATCAGGAATAATTATTCCCAAATTCTTGTAGCTCTGGGAGGAACAAAAAGGTGGCCGGCCAATTTCTTTCTACTGATTTATACAGTAACGTGTGATATAAGGACTATTTGCCATCAATATGTGCTGTTGTAAGAGATGTCCTCCCAGATGCTACATTGGCAGAAAGTAGATGCTCCTTCATTGTCTAGCTTGTCTGAGTATAAAGACATTGGTGTTTTTTGAGCTCGTATTCTATACCTGGCACTGTGTTGGGCACGGGGGTCAGAAGAGTAAATAAGACACAGTTCTTACTCTCAAAAAGCTTTCTGTGCCCTCCAGATATAGTGGTCAAGTGTCTACTAAGTCAGTTCTTCGCATGAACAAGTGCCACAATGTAATCTGTGGGAATGGTTGGAATGAATGGTAGTAGGAACAGGAGATGGAAATGAGACACTGGCATCTTAGAAAGGCCTAAGAATCTCTGGCTGCATTTGGCCACTTGTGGGCAAACCATATACAAGCCATAGTTGCTCTTCAGCTTGTTTTGCCGTATACATTGCCTAAAAGTGAATGAAGCAAGTGGCCTGCATTATCTAGGCTATGACCTACTGCTAAACAAAGTGAGCATTGCTGTTGGAAGAATTATTAGACAGTCTATCTGGCTTTTACCTGTTATAGCTCAACTATTACAGCTCAAGCCTACCCTTCTCACCCTTCCCAGAGTCCTGGACACACCTGGAGGGAAGAGTGAGTTGTTACTTTGATCTTGTCATGGGTCCTTAGGGAGGTTCTCAGCAGAGCTGGGACCTGAGATAGTTTTTCTCTGGCTAGATCTCAAAGGACTATCTCCGTCTTTCTCTACAACAGTGTTTCTCAGAGGATGAGTCACCCAAGGTGGATTTTTGTTAAAAATAAAGATTCCCAAATTTGTTGATCCAGAATGTTTAGGTATGGACCCTGTAATAATATCTTTCAAGGTCATTCTTTTGGCATACTGAAATCTGAGAGAAATTCACTGAAAGAAACTGATTTGAGTTCAAGCAGTTCAGTGAATATATTCAATATGTACAAGAAAATGAAGATGCTTTGATGAATCCCAGAATCCAGGGCACCTGAGTGGCTCAGCTGGTTTAGCGTCTGCCTTCGGCTCAGGTCATAATCTTGGAGTCCTGGGATGACGCCCCACATCAGGTTCCCTGCAGAGAGCCTGCTTCTCCCTCTGCCTGCCTCTCTCTCTCCTTCTCTGTCTCTCTCTGACAAATAAATAAAATCTTTAAAAAAAAACCAACTCCTTGGAACAAGGAATGTTATATATATTATATATTATATAAAATAACTCTATATAGATAATACTATATATGTATATAATATTCCCTTACATTATACATGATATGTACCATTACATACATTTCCTAATGTTCCTATTTCTCTGGAGAACCCTGACCCATACAGAATCTTACAAACTCCTCTCTTCCTGTCTTAACAAACAAAAGTTAGAAAGAGTAGGGGGTGGAGGTGATGCTCATGAGGAAGAAAAATGCCATATGCATGGGCCCCATGTTCCTGCCTTCAAGAAGGAGGGCAGGGATCCGAGACACAGTGAGTTCCCTGCTGTAGTACAACAATAAATGTTCTTAGGTTGAAGGGCAAATAGACCCCTTTTATTTCTGACAGACCTCCCAGAGATGCCATCTGGCCCTGATTTCAGTGCCATTCCCATGTTCTGCCCAAGCTTCTAAACCTACCTTCCTTTGCAGAACAGTGTGAGGAAGGATGAGGGGAGCAGCCACAATGGATTGTTAGGCTAGAGTTCACTGTTTGGACCCTGAGGTGGTTGGTCTCTCTGCTCTCTCCTCCACTCTGACTCCACCCTCCTATTTGTTACTAAGATGAACTTTAAAAAACAAAACAAAACAAAACTGAAGTTTTCTTGGTTGAAGGTCCAAAAATATCTTTATATTTCTTCCCTTTGAAAACCTTCTTTATAGCAGGTGAATGCATCTTCAGAGCTCTAGTTCACCAGTCCATTAATAATAACCTTAGAATTCAGACATAACTTGTCATTTGTGCTTTCCTATGCCTGTTCCCACAACACCCCCCCCAAAATCTCACCTGATTGAAATGGAGTTGGATCAAAGATATTGCCTTTGTTTGCTACACCTGTTAGGGTACCCGAAAAGTGCTGAAACTATAGAAATATTAGAAAGAAAGAAGTGCCACAGGTCAGCAGTTATTTGCCTGGCCAAAGTAATTAATCTTATCAAAAACCAAGTACAGTGTCCATTCCACAATTCCTTCTGCCTCCCTCAGTAGATGAGGTCATTAAGTGATTTGGCATCTAAGGGTTCAGCAGTTATAAGAGTTGGCAGCAATTAAAGGAAATAAAAGCTGATTCTCAAAAATCATCTGAGCATGCAGTGGTTTCCTACCATAAAAAAAAAATCTTTTTGTATCACACCATAACCTTTAGATTTCATGTTGAGATATGTTTTGGGCATTGCTCTTTCCACTGAAGAATTTAATATAAGTTTTCACATAAGAAAACTACAAAAGGACTTGGCACTGACTTCTGGAATTCATCCAGAACACAACTTCTATTGTGTTTCATATCAATTTATCTTTTTAAGAAGTATTACAGCTAATAAGTGGCAGAAATGGGATTTGAACCCCTGTCTGCTCAGGTTCAATGCCCATTCACATTGTTTCATTCACTCATTTTACAGAGCCTTACTAATCACTCACTAAATACCAAGCACTGTGTGTGTGTGTGTGTGTGTGTGTGTGTGTGTGGTGTGTGTACTATATAATCTGTGATACAGAACCTTAAAGATTACGAAGGCATGGTGGTGCCTGCCCAACTGTACTTCCCACCAAGTGGCAGTGACAGAAAGGTTCTGCGTGAGCTCCCAAAGTTACAACAATTAAGGAATATCTGTGCCTAGGCCAATTTACAAATAAGAAAGTTTACCCAAAAAAAACCCCCAAAAAGTTTATCCATTCCTCTATTTCTGTAATTTTATAGCCCCAGTCCATTTTTACCTAAAATATCTTAAAACTAATTCATTTGATATCCTAAAATGAATTCATTTGCAAAAATTGCCCCCCTTGGGGTGGAATAGGTATCCTCACTGTATACTATTTAACCATTCATATGCACTGAATAAGACAGTTCATTCCTAAAAACCTGCCTTTTGAAGATAATCCAAGATAGAATGCTCCATGTATGAAATTTTTTACCACCATGTTACTCAAAATGAAAAATTGGGAAAGGTTGGATAAGTTATGGTATGGTTGGGTAAATTATGATATTCCACAGTCATTAAAAAAGAGTAGTGTATTAACCTAAACTACTATGTAAGTATACTGCTATTAAAACCAAATTTTTTTGGATTGTACCCCCCACAAGACAATAATGCACCAAGATGCTAAAAGTGGTTGTTTTAAAATGGTAATATATGTGTAAAGACGGTGTTCATGGTGGCTTTCCCTTGTTTTTTTTAAACACTCTTTGCACAGAAAATAAACTTTTTAAGAACTGCTTTTAACACCTTGGTAATAGGACATTGTGCTAAGTGAATCGATAGTGATTTGCATCCCAGTTTATGAGGAAAGAATGTGGCGCTGGAAGCACATTATAAACAGATACTGAATAGGGAAAGTCCTGCACACATGTGGTTACTACTCTCTGGGCTAGTCTTTCACAAGCATAACACTTCCATTTCAGTTGTAATTTGTTTTCCTCACACAGAAATTTCTATTTTATCTTAACACAATGACCAGAGGGACACCGTTCCTTGCCAAAAGCAGTCTAAATCTTCTAAAACTTTTCTGCTAATGGAATCGCTTATCTGCCAGAAGCCAGAGAATTGGGCCAAATGGTTTCTTGGATTCTCTCTCAGCTCTAGGATCTAAGCACTGGTGATTTCACTTCTTAATGTCACCATGCTGGCAGCCTGACCTCCCTCCTTTGACTTCATACCATTTCAAGGAAATCGCTGACTAATCAAAACGGAGCCGGGAATATTGCAAGAGTATTCCGGAGATATTCATGAGATGCTGGACACTTTGTAAGTAGGACTGCTCTCTGGTCAGAAAACTAGAAGAATGGCAGGAGGAGGACTTTTCCCCAATCAACCTCTCAGCTTTCCACCTGGCCAGGCAAGATGTCAATCTTGAAAAACCACGTTTTGGAGAAAACCAAACAGTTGGATAAGACACTCAGTTTGAGAAACATTGGCCAGAAGTTTAGATGTCATTGCTATATATCTCTACTTACCAGTTGTTTCTTTTTTTCTTCTTTTTTCTTTTTTTGTAACTGTCTTGGTGTTCAATTAGGAAATATGTGGAAGACTGGAAAACATTCACACCCCTTAACCAAGAAATTCTAGGACCTAGGAATTCATCTAAAGAAGACAAGCAGATAAGTTAGGGAAAAATATAGGTGCTAGACAGTTTACCTGTTTAAAACAGTAATATCAACAACATCTGTATCAACTCTGTTAGGTTTTCTCCAGAGAAACAGAACCAATAAAACAAAAGGACACAGGGGAGATATTAGATAGATGGATAGATAGATAAATAGATACTATATATAACATGATATATGTAATATAATATATATATTGTAAGGAATTGGCTCATGTGATTATGGAGGTTGAGAAGTCCCACAACCTGCCCTCTGATCTGGCAGCCTACAAAAGCTGGTGATATAATTCAGTCGGAATACAAAGGCCCAGGACCAGAGCTGATGGTGTAAATCCTAGTCCAAAGGCAGAAAAAGAGAAGATGAGATATCCCAGCCCAAGTAGGCAGGCACACAGAAAAAAGGACAAATTCCTCCTTCTACCTTTTGTTCTATTCCAGCCCCCAACAAATTGAATGACATTCCTCCACTAGGGAGAACAATCTGCTTTACTGAGTTCATTGACTCAAATGCTAATCTCATCTGGAAACACTCTCCTAAACACACCCAGAAATAAGATTTAATCCAGGTACCCCATGGTTCAAGTTGACACATAAAACTAACCACAACAACATATGAAAGCAATCCAAATGTCCAACAGTAGAGGATTAATTAAATTACGGTATATCCATACAAAGGAATATCATTAGGCCATTCAAAATGATATTATACTTCTATTCTTATTGATGCTGATGAATTTTCATAATATATTGAATACAAATACTATAAGGGAATATGTGATTTATAACTTAAATTCTTAAAATATGCACATGTTTGCCTGGGTAGAAGTCTGAAAGGATATGTACCAAAAAGTTTATAGTGATTTTTCTCATGGTGTTTTAGATTTTTGCTTGGTTTTAGTTTAATAATGTATTTTTATTTTTGCTCATTTATATTTCTAATATTTGTACATTTCTTGTGCAATTATGAAAGGAAATACGCTTTAAAAATCAGTCTTTTTCAAGTGTTTAAAATTTTTAAGAAACAACTATAGTATCCTGGATATCTAATGTGTGCCACTTCTACAGGTGAAATGCATGCATTTTCAGCTCCATAAAGGTCACATAAGGAAGTGTGAACTTTATCGTAAAAGCCAAGGGAAATCAAAACACAAAAATTGAGATGTACAAAAAGTATTGAGGACAGGAGACAGAGGTTCTGGAGGTCAAAAGAGAGATAATCGTGGCTGGTAGTGGAGGGGAAGAGAAGAGGAAAAAATTTTAAAAAATATGTAGGAGATCTGAATGTTTTTTTTAATTTATTTTTATTATTATTATTTGCCCCAGGGGTACAGGTCTGTGAATCATCAGGCTTACACCTTTCACAGCACTCACCATAGCACCAACCCTCCCCAATGTCCATAACCCAGCCACTCTATCCCTACCCTTCCACCGCCCAGTAACCCTCAGTTTGTTTTGTGAGATTAGGAGTCTCTTATGGTTTGAGGAGATCTGAATGTCTAAGAAGAAAAATGTCAAAACCAAACATTCAGACTTTGGCTTAAATGATATAGAAAAGTAAATGCAGATTTAGGTTAGTAGGCAGAATCCAGAATATCTGTGAAGACTTACAAGAGAAGACTTAGGGAAGTTTAATTACTAAGACCATCCATGGGTCTCGGTAGGCAAGTTAAGTCCAAGATCTGGGCAGTCAATATGGGTGGGAGAGCAAGAAACAAATGGGTCTTAGTTGGAGTGTGACAGGCAAAGGCTTGGGAAAATTAAAAAACATCTCTTTAATCAATGGATAGAAAAGTAGCTCTTCCAAAACAATACAGCTGTTAAATGAAGCCATAATTTGAACCCAGAGCTGTCTCACTTTTTCTCCATGGGTTCTTTCTTGAATACAAATCAAGGAGCAAAACATTTGAGTGAAAAGCAAGCAAACACTGAACTAAGATTTGAAGACACAACTCTGCTCAGGGCTGAACTGATTGCTGGGCTCATGAAATATTAATTTGATAAGTTACTTATCGTTATTATTTCTGTATTTGTCCCTTAGCTAGGTCTGCAACCATGTCTTGCCACTTGCTCTCCTTTACTCCTGTACTCCACTCTATCCGTTCACCTACTCTGGTGTGGGGGCTGAAAACCATGAGTAGTATGGGAGCCAGGCTGGTAAATGAGCAAAGCAGGCTCAATGTGGGCTGTGATGAGCTGGAAAAGCTTATGTTAAGTCTAGAGGGGTAGCCGCCACCCCATTTCTTCCCATTGCCTTCTGTATTAAACCCTCAGCTCTATGAGGGCAGAGTTCAAGTGTGTTTTTATTCATCGTTGTGTCCTCAGCAAAGTGCCTGATGCATAATAAACACTCAGTAAGTACTTGGAGATAGATGAATAGATGATGCCAGGATATATAATTCAGTCATGGCAGAAGCCATGTCCCCAAGTACTGCAGTGAATGGGAATCCTTTAGCTATACAATGCAAGGTAAACATCTGCCTTCATAACTGTATGTACAGTGACTGAAAATGTTATTACTCCAAATCACAGTAGCTGACTACAACAAAAACTTGGCTGTAGCTTAGGAAATAGTTCAACATGAGTATTCCTGGTCTGTTGGCTCTCCAAGTGGTGGTTGTGAGTGAGAATCCAGGCTCCTGCTATCCAGTGGTCCTGTCACTCTCTAAAGCAGGGATTGGCTAACTTTCCTCTGTAGAGGACCAGCTAGCTAGTAGGGTTTGGAGGAATGCCTCAAGTGTGATAGCAGCCATAGACCATAAACCCACAACTCTTTATGGACCTGTGCCCTAGGGCATCAGAAAACTTCCTTGGATCTCTGCTTCTGGCTGACAAAGGGAGAGTATGAATGATCAGCACAGAAAATTATTATGAACCAGACATAGAAGTGGCAACTTGTGCTTACATCTCACTGGTCATAACTTAGTTACTTGGCCCCACCAAACTTTGGGGTGAGGGAGGCTGGGAAAGATCATCTAGCCATGATCTAGGAAGAAGAGAGAAGAACTAGGTTTGGTTAACAGATCCACTGACCAAGGATCTGTTAACTTCTTCCCACATAGAGAACACACTCAAACTTCTCCCAAAGGAACAATTTAAAATCCCAACCAGTCCTTGCATCCAGCTCAAGGTCCAAGATCTCCTGGTGATGCAAGTCCTCTCCATCTGGTCTAGACAGAGTTCCTGATGGTTGTAAAAATGCAGATTATGTGTCCCTTTCCCTCTCCCCTCCCTAATGAAAAATTATGGGACAGAGATGGCACATCCACAATAAAAACTCCTACTTAGAATAAGAAGACATAAAGCAGGCACTAGTTTGTGAAATCCCACTGTATAGACCTACTGAAACCTCTCTATTCTGTTCAACTAGGCACTAACTCAGCTCTCTGTTGGGAGCTCCATAGTCCATTGTTCTCCCCGGTCTCTAACTCTATCCACTTGGAGGTTTCATCTTGTCCATCATCTTCTTTGGCCACATCAGAAGGAGGCACTGGGAATATGTTTTCTTTAGGGCCTTCACAGTTTTATAGATTGCTTCATGTTAGATTGATTTTGGTCTCAAAAGCTGTTTTAGATTTCAAAGACATTTTTAAAATGGTCATGATATCTTTGACAATAAAATTCCTTTAAAAACTTAGTAAGCTTCAGTCGGTTCCTCATACCACTAAGGATACCCAAAATTCTTGCCTGCATATAATTCTCAAATTTACTTCACTTTTGCATTTCTTCACCATAAACCATGCTCTCTCAATTTAATGGCTGCAACCCCATGTCCATCTCAAAGAATATATGGGAAGGCCACATTCCTATTCTGATCTTGGCCCCAGAGCTGAGTCTTTGGTTTAACTGAAGAGTATCATTGTTTTGAATATTTGAAGTCTTATCTCTTACTATTTGGGAATCGAAAAGGTATTGGCTACCCTAACATTTCAAAGCCCCAGATTTCTCCACTCTTTTTTCCTTTCATTTCAACTTACAAACCAGCCAGTTCTTTCCGGAACTCATGTCTCTTCCATAAAACATTACCGAAGACAGCTAATAGTAACCAACGCTCACTGCCCTCAAATGATTTCCAAATACTGCTCCTAGAGCTTGGTTCAGTAGTCACATGGTCTTCTTTCAAGTTACTGCAAGTGACAATATTTCCAAGTGTCTTGCCACTTTAGAGCATGGTATCCATCATCCTAGCTGCTGCCATCTGCTTTCTCACCATTCCCTACCTCACTTCCATATTTTAGGTTTTCGTCATGGCAACACCCAACTTCAAGTTATCAGTTTCTGAATTGTAACAAAGGCACCAACGTTTTAATTTTAAAATAACGTTAAAAAAGTTATTTTTGACCTGAAACAGTCCAACACAGGTGTCCATGGTTGGATGGATCCCCTGAGTAGCTTTCTTCCAAAGGGCAACTCAGGAGCCCAGGCTGCTTCCAATTTAGGGGCTTCACCATCCTCCAGGGGTCAAGAGTTCACCAGTTTTCTGCATCCAGCCACTAGACCCATGACTGACCCATGTTCCATTGGCCAGAACTCAATTGTATGGCTCCACCTAACAACAAAGGAACCTGGAAAATAGAGCCTAGCTGGATGCCCGGGAAGAAAACAAGGATCTTGGCAAATGAGCAGCCTTCTCTCTGAAGAATTGTTCTGTGGTATGCTATTCCTAATTGTAGGCAGTCATGGGGTCACCAGACCGTTAGAAAAATGGCCCCTCTTTTCCTGTCTTTTAGCTTCTATGTTCTGATCATGAAAGAAAAGAAAGAAGCTGAGAGTTGGAGTGGAGAGCAGAAGCAGCAAGAAACAGAGTCGGTGAGGGAGAGAGAGCAAATAGAGAAAGCCTGTGAATTAGAGGCCTCTCCACTGACAGCTGAAACTGCAAACAGCTGTAAGAAGGCAACCCCTGGGTTAAATGGCTTCAATCTGTGAACACAGGCCAGGGATCTTAACACCAGGAGTTGAAACATAGCTGGAACTTTTTTCCTCTGGGTAGAGAAAGCTCGAGAACCAGATTTAGCTGTGATTTAATAGAGTTCCATAGGAGAAGGATAGCTATTTATAGCTGGACATTAATAATCTTTGAATAACATTCTTTATTGCATGCTCTTATTTCTTTGCATTTTAGGATTAGTTATCTGTTTTTGGACATCGTAATTGATTGGATTATGAGCCTTTCTTAACTCTTTTTACTTGACTGTGTTCATCACATAATTCATATATTTATTCAATAAATCCTTGTTAAGAGCCAGACACTGTAGTAGGTACTATTAAAACACAAGCCAGTCCCTGCCCCCATGAAAGTTATAGCCTAGGGGCACCCCGGTGGCTCAGTGGGTTGAGCATCTGACTCTTCGTTTCAGTTCAGGTCGTGATCTCAGGGTTGTGGGATGGAGACACTGGCTGGGCTCTGTGCTCAGTGGGGACTCTGCTTGAGGTTCTCATTCTCCTTCTCCCCCTCCTCTATACCTCCCCCAGCTCGGGCTCTCCCTTTAAAATAAATAAATAAACAAACAAATAAATAAACCTTTTTTAAAAAAAACTTACAGTCTAATGGGTAAGGTAGATATTGAATAAATACTCTGGGACCAACAATCACTTTAGTATTATATTGTTAAAAAGTATGAGGTCAAGGTTATAATACTCCAGATCTTCCTCAACTTGCAATGGGATTACATCTTGATAAAACTATTGTAAGCTGAAAATATCACAAGTCGAAATGCATTTAATACATCTAACTTACCAAACATCACAGCTTAGCTTAGCCTGGCCTACCTTAAATATGCTCATAACACATAGATTAACCTACAGTTGAAAAAAATCATCTAACAAAGTCAATTTTATTATAAAATATTAAATACCTCACATAATTTAGGTGTAGTGGGAATAATTTATTGAATATTGAATATTGAATTTATTGACTCCTGTACTGAAAGTGAAAAACTTTGGTTGTTCAAAGTTTGTGGTTGCGGGGGTACAGAAGTGACATCACTGTATCAGTTGTATATGAGTGTGACCCCATGGCTGAGTCGGATCTGTAGCTTGCTGCCCATATCAGGAGAGAGTATTGTACAGCCTAGCACTAGCCCAGGAAAAGATCAAAATTCAAAACTGGAAATAGAGTTTCCACTAAATGCATATCAGTTCCCAACTGTTGCAAAGTCCGAAGATCTTAAGTTGGATCATCACAAGTGGAGGACCAGTTGTATCTGGTTGTGAAGAAGTACAGAAAGTTTTCCAGAGTTTCAGAGCACATTATACAAAAGCCTGACCCCTTTTGAGGAGTCAAGACAGCCTCCGTGGTAAAAAATCACATTTCTTTATTTTTAAATAGGATATTATGTATTTAAAAGTCATGGGAGGATTACATCGTGAAAGTGGTTCCCTGCGGGCCATCTCAGTCCCAGCCTCCTACTTTCTCTGCCTGGAAGTAATCGATCTTTCTAGTTTCTTGTAGGTCTTTTTTTAAAAACTTCCTTATGACAGGTGGTGGTACCATGCATACGGGTTCACTTCTTGCTTTCGCTTCAACGAATATAAATTCCAAGAGTTTCCTCATTCTTCTGTAAACGCTGCGTGGTGTTCTATTGTATGGCTCATCATAACTTCTTTAATTAGCCCTACTATTAGTTTCCTAGTGCTGCTGTAGCAAGTTGCCACAAAACTACTGGCTTAAAACAACACACGTTTATTACAGTACCGTTCTGGAGACCAGAAATCTGACATGGGTCTCACTGGTCAAGGAGTCATAAGGACTTTTTTCTTTTCTGGAGGCTTAAGGGAGGAAATCAGTTTACTTACCTCTTCCACCTTCTAATTGCTGCCTGCATCGCTGGGCTCACAGCAACCTTCAACATCAACCGTGGTCCATAGTCTTTCTCATGCTGCAACACTCTGACACTGACTCTCTTGCAGTCTTCTTCCGCTTTTAAGGACACTTGTGCTTACACTGGGCTCACCTGGATGATCCAGGCTACTCTATTCATCTCAGGGGTCAGCTGGTTAACAAGCTTAGTTCCATCTGCAATCTTAATTCCCTCTTGCTATGTAATATATTTAAAGATTCTGGGGATTAGGATGAGGACATCATGATGTAGGGGGATTATTCTGCCTACATTGGCCCTACTAATTGATATTTATGTTATTTCCAATTTTTTAATTTTTTATTTTTTAAGTAGGCTCCACACCCAGCACAGAGCCCGATGCGAGCCTCAAATTCAGGACCATGAGATCAAAGACTTGAGCTGAAATACAAGTCGAACACTCAACCGACTGAGCCACCTAGGTGCCCCCCAATTTTTTAATTTTTTAAAACAGCACCAGAATATATTCTTCTAAATATGTCATATTTACATAGGAGTTCTGGGTCAAAGGCAGCTAGTGGCAGGCATCATTTCATGTTAAAACCCATTTGCATTTCCTTTCTTGTGACTGACTATTCATATTCTTTGTACCATTGTCTGTTTTTAAAACATGTATCTTGTGGGGGGGAGTTCATTTTCTTCTTGACTGGTAGGAGTGCTTTACATATTAAAGAAATGGTTTCTTTACCTATAATAAATATTGGACATATTTCTTCCAGCAAATTGTCTATCTTTTGACATGTTTTATTGACTTCTTGCTATGTAGAAATTTAAAAATATATTTATGAAGTTGAATTTATTAATCTTGCTTTAGGGCTTTGGAGTTTTGCCCTCATCCCCCACTTTAAAATTTTATTTTTTGTTTTTCCCAAGTTTTTCTTCTATAGCACTGTGATCTTTGATTCATCTGGAACTTATTTTGGTTTTCTTTCTTTCTTTTTTTTTCTTGCTCTGGAATAGATCAAATGACTTTGGAATCACCTATTTTTAAAAGTCGGTAGGATTCGGGGCGCCTGGGTGGCTCAGTTGGTTAAGCATCTGCCTTTGGCCCAGATCATGATCCCAGGGTCATGAGATGGAGCCCGTGCTGGGCTCCCTGCCCAGCGGGGAGTCTGCCCCCTCCACTGCCCCTCCCCCTGCTTGTGCTCTCTCTCTCTCTGTCTTTCTCTCTCAAACAAATTAAAAAAAGAAAAAAGTTGGTAGGATTCCCCCCAATGAAACTGTCTTGGCTTGCTGTTCTTACCTCTGTTGGTTCCTACCAATTTATTCCTAGATTTCCCACATTTTTTACTTTATGAATGTTAATCTTGCACTTATCATTATAATTTGCCTTTGTTTAAATCCTCTCCCCTTAATCCAGTCTTTTCTGGTACTAAGATCAAACTGCTTTTTTCTTTGTGTTGGTATTTGATGGATATGACTTTGACCATTCCTCTTATTTTCAACCTTACTGAATCATTTGATTTTCTATGTGACTCATGTCATAACAGTGAGACAATATTTATTGAGCTTCTACAATGTCACTGGAAACATGCTGAGTGTTTTACATATATTAACTTGCTAAGTCTTCCCAATAATTCTGTGAGTTAACTTTAGTTAATATCCCCCATATTTTTGAGGAGGAAATTGAGGCACTGAGAAATTAAGTAAGTTACCCTAGGTAACATAGATTTAAGTGTAGACAGCTTGGCACCACAACTGTCAATAAACTCTCCTGTAGAGTGCCTTGTGTCATTAGTATGGTTGAGGTGTTGTTGTTTTTTTTAAATAAATCGGACTTTTTTTCTTTTTTTTTTAAAGATTTTGTTTATTTATTTGACAGAGAGAAAGATCACAAGTAGGCAGAGAGGAGGAAGCAGGCTCCCCGCTGAGCAGAGAGCCCAATATGGGACTCCATCCCAGGACCCTGAGATCATGACCTGAGCTGAAGGCAGAGGCTTAACCCACTGAGCCACCCAGGTGCCCCAAATCAGACTTTTTTAAATGGATGATTTTAGCCTATTTGTACTTATTGCTATGACAGATATATTTGGGTTTACATCTGTCATTTTTTGAGTGTGTATGTGTGTGTAATACTTCTGATTCCTTGGAAGGTTTATGTCTTTGTTTTAGTGGTTTTCTTTGTATACTATAATTTTATATAATATACCTATATAAAGTATTATATAAAATTTAATCCTGTTTTCTTTGGCAATATTTACTGGCTTCTTGCTCAAGTAAAAACAAGCCAATTCATTAAAAGGAAATTTTCCCAAAGCTAATTCACTGATCCAATTTATCAAAAGTCAATTTGCTGTAAAGCTGGTTTGTTGAATGACTTTTAGAACATTGTTCTGAAGCCACTCTGAGTAATGGTAAAATCAGCATATTTCTCTCTCCTCTTCCTTAAGTTGACCTGTTAAAAGAAAAAATTATTCATGACATTAGTTAAAAACAGTGAGGGTAATTTTATTCAGGGGGGCTGCTACAATAGGTTTGTAGTAGGGGAGAGAGATCAGGCTTGACTCCAAACACAATAAGGAAAAGTGAAAATTTATAGCCAAGGAGCAGGGGGTAGTCACTAAATGAAAAATTCCCAAGAGGAAACTTCAAGGCTAGGAAGATCCTTGCTAAACCAACTCACTAGGATTCTTGCTGAGGGCAGACCAGGATCATAAGATACCAAATGTGGAGGATGAGGAATTTGATCAAATATCAAGAGTGGAGGATTTTCTCAAAACTGAACCATCAGGCTTCTTGCTGAAACTGGACTAAATGAGCCATGGACAGAGTCTAAGGTTGAGGACCAGTCAGAAAGAGAACTCAGAGGAGTCTGATTCAAGTTCTTTCAAAGGAGAGAATCTTTGCTACAAAGCCAAAACCACCCATTTTAGTTATTTTTCTTAGCATTCATTGGTATACCTTGAAGTAAAATTATATCTGCATTACTTGATTTATCTTTGTCTTTTTACCCTTGGTCATAAAAGGTGGGGAATCTATACATTTCTCTTTCGTCTTCTCTCTCCCTTTCCCCGTTTCCTCAAACTTATCAGTTATTTCATATGATTTATAATATTTATAGTCTGTTGCAGACCATTATCCTCACAATTTGCTTTAGTTTTACCAATTAAATGCATCTAATGTTCTCTGTCAATTTTGTGACTGTAGGGTTTTCATTTACCATTTGATTGGCTAAAGTGTGACCTCTTCAAAGGGGTCATGGGATCTTAATCCTTGAGTTTTTATACATTCAGAAATATTTTTCTGTTGTTGTCTTTATACCTGAAAGTTTCACTGGGAATAAAATTTCTGGGTCACAATATCTTTTCTAAACATTTGGTAAGCACTGCTCCACTTCCTTCTAGTACTGAAAGTTGAGGTTGGAAGTCATCTCACATATTTTAACTGACTAATCAAACTGTTCACTCTTTTTCAAATGTTAAATTTTGCCGATCTCATCCATCTCCGGTCCCAATTTCCATCACCCTGAGGCAGCACTTTTAACTTTCTCAGATACTTCTTTTAGTATGTATTTCTATACCAGTAAGTGATGCTATCTTATCATTTTTCTGATATGGAGATCATATATTAACTTCCTACAGCAGAGGGTTTAGCTCTTTTACAACCTGCCCCCAACCCATATCTTCCATGTGTACACACGAACATAGAAGTACCCCTTTCCCCTCCTTTCCACTTTCGTCTCAATTTGGAGTTAAATCAATATTCAGTGATCATATTATGACTATGTAGCTACTAGTCACAGCCAACACAATGGTTAAGTTTCCTTTCTTGGACAATTTTTTGCCTTGTTTTATTTCCTGGAGTTAAAAATCGCCTCCTTTTTGTATAATTTTTCATACAAAACTCTTACCAGAATTGAAAACTTCTGTTAAATATGATCAAACATATCAAGTATTCTATACACTACATTTTCCTCTTGAAAATGTCTCTTGAATTCCTGTGCCCTGCTCCTATCTGGACTGCATGCATCCTGGGCGCTGGCCAGCGCGCAGCCAAGACCTTCCCTTCGTCGTTATCCTGGGAATTTCTTTCCTGTCTAGAGCCCTTATTTTGCCTGCACATCTTCCTCCTTCTTGTTTATGTTCTCATTGTGTCAGGTCACAGCTCCTATTTGCTTTCTAGAAAACTGTGCTTGGGAGGAAAGTCGTTGAGAACTTGGCATTCTCAAATTATCTTTGTTCCACCCTCACAGTTTACCCTTTGCCTGGATATGGAATTCTAGGTGAGATATAACGACATCAAAATTTTAAAGAAATTGGTTCATTATCATCTAGTGCTAATGGTGTTAAGTCTTTTGCCAGTTTGACCTCAAACATTCATGTGTTCCCCCTGCACACTTTTAGAAACTTATCTTTATCCCTGATGTTCTGGAAATTTGCAACAATTTATCTCAGGGGAAGTCATTCTTCCATTAGTCTGCTGCATTCACTGTGCTCTTTCAATCTGGAAAATCGTATTCTTTGATAAAAATTTTTTACTAGTTATTTCATAGTTTCCTCCCTTCCATTTTTCTTTTCTTGTTTTCTAAAGATCCAAATATTTACACGTGCATTCCTAATAATCTATTAATTTTCTTTCCCATGTTTTATTCCCCCTCCCATTTTATCTGGGAAATTCTTCTTATTCTTTTATTTATCCTCTAGGAAATGTTAGTTTCTTGGTATTTAGTGAGCAATTTGAAGGAATTCTTCTTTGTTCTCTGAATGTTCCATCTGTAAATTATATATATGTATGTTCTTGTTCCATGGATGTAATGTATTCTCTTATCTCTCTGAATTATTAATTTTCTTAAAGTTTTCTTCTCCTTTTTTATTTTTACAATTATTTCAGTTTCTTTTTTCTTCTTTGTCTTTGATATTAGAAACTTTCTTTGAATCTTTTATTGTCAGTTCATATTTAATTGTGAGAGGCTGGAAAGTAGATTGGGATTCAATATGCAGTGATGGAGCTTGAAAATTGACGGGCTTCACTGAGGAGTAATTTGGGGAGACTTGGTTCTCTCTTGTAACCAATGACTCTTCACCTGAAAGAAGTTCTCCAGTTGCAAGTAGGATTAGGCCAGGGGTAAGCATCGTTGCTAGAACTCCAAGACTTGAGAAAGGAAGTTACTTCTCAGTAAGCAAATCTGTGTCACTCTTGCCTTTAAGGTGTTCCCAGTGTCCCCAAGTCCAGAGTGAGTCCGTCTGGTTCAGTTTCTCTGGCAAGTAATCTCCAGCCTTCTGCTGAGGCTCATAAGAGGAGGTTTCATGGCTATTTGGGATAGGGAAGAGATGGAGAAGTTAAATTTCACTTTTTAAATATTTATAATCATTTTTTCCTGACTTCACTTGGATTTTTTTAAAGGGTGATTTTAGCTCATTTGCACTTATTGCTATGACAAATATATTTAGGTTTACTTTTGCCATTTTTGCGCTGTTTTACTGCTTAAAAGTTTTTTTTATATTACTTCCTTTCCCTGTGTGTGTATGTGTATGTGATACTTCTGATTACATGGAAGATTTAAGTCTTTTGTTTTGGTGGTTATCTTTGTATACTATAATTTTATATTATGTATTTTTAATATATTATACAAAGTATTTAATCCTCTATTCCTTTAGGCAGTACTTACTGGCTTCCTGCTCAAGCAGAAATAGGCCAATTCACTAAAAGCACATTTTCCCAAAGCTAATTCACTGATCCAATTCTTCAAAAGTTAATTTGATGTAGGGCAGTTTGTTGAATGACTTTCAGAAAATTAGCCTGAAGTCACTTTACATAATGGCAAATATTATATTGCCTGTGAATCTCAAGTAAAAATAAACTTAATATTTGATTTTTCTAGAAATTACATCTATTTATTGTTTTCATGTGAAAATATAAAGAGATGTCTGAAATAATGGTCACATATGTTAATGACAGTGATTCTAGGTGGTAGAATTTTTGGTGACTTTTTACTTTCTTTTTTCTACTTGGATCTTTATATTATCACTTTTTACAAAGATTTTTAAGACATCTTGTAATTTTTTTAAAGGTAAATAGAAAGAAGAATAAGAAAATGTGGGAGTAATTTTCTCAAGGATACTGGAAACTTAGGGGCAGGTAACTTCAGAGGAAGAGGAAGAATAACTTCTCCCTGAGATAAAAGGATAAAAAGATAATTGTACAGATTTAAAAAACAAATCCACGTAAGGGGTAGTTATAGTTTCACACCAGATGTTCAGATGAGCTCCATCATTTTAGAAAAGTAGATGAGGTCATTTCCAGTGAAGCCATTCTTTCACAAGAAACACATCATGAAAAACATGGACTCCAGCTTTTGAGGCAATTGAACCTTCTGATCTGACAATTAATTGGGTGTGTCAGTTTTCTGACTCCATTATTTCCAGTCTAGATTATAATGTGGTTGAATAAAATGCGAAGGATGAGAATGTAAGTGGAGACATGGTAAAATGAAGGGGAATAGCTGGAGTAGTGGCGGCAGGCACCATTTATTCAATGTATACCGTGTGCCAAGAAGTGACAAATTCTCTCCATGTATCTCATTTGGTCTTCTTAACCACTGAGTTTTCAAGAAGTTAAGAAATATGCCCATGGTCACATAGCTAGCCAATGGCAAAATTAGAATCTAAATGCCGTCTGTCTGACAAAGAAAGAGAAATCTTTGGTTTCTAAATAGGAGTTTTGGTTTATCTTGTCTTCACATACTGACTTCTTCAAATAGAGATGTACCTTTAAGTAGTTTTAACCACCTTATGAGATTTTTGTTTCCTCAGATATATTAAAAGGACACATTCAAACGCCCTCCAAGTGTTCTCATCTCTGCATGATGAAAATTGAGTTTCCTCTATCTTGTTTCGTGCTTCTAATGTTACTTTCATTTTTGCAAATTCAATTTCTGCCCAAATCATTGGAATGGCACCTTCTCACTCAGCCTGGATTGAATATCCATCTTTATCTCCCTTGTTTGGTAATGTGACACCCAGATGTGGATCCAGGAATTCAATTTCAGTGCAGACACACATTTCTCTTTTTGTCCCCGGCCAATCTTTTTCCTTCCCTGTCCTTAAACACGTAGGAAGCCAGCAGTGAGAATTGCATCTTAGAACACTCAAGACACAGAAAACTTATTTTTAATGCATTGGAGGGGTCGCTGACAAAACATACTTCATAGAAGTATGAAGTATGAATTAACATGTTTATTGTTTCAAAAGAACATAAAATTTCTTGATATATTAAAATAATACAAATTCCTATGACTAATTCACTAGCCTATAGAATGGCCACCAATCTACCCTACATGTTAAGGTACAAAGCAGTTATGCTCATTGATGCAGTTTGATCTTTATGACTAAAGGCAGTGAGATGTAGCATCTCAAGAGTATTGGTCTTTGTTGATATATTTTCTCAACTGCTGCTTAGATTCATTTTATTTGGCCTAATTTTCTTTCAGGCTCTGGACTGGAACCTAATGCTACATTTCCAGCTCATCCACAATCAAGAAAACTTAAAAGACATTAAAAGCTCTAATTTCTTTAGATTTTTGGACTATGTTTAAGGAAAATGGCAAGCAATTATATTCAGTACTGCCTATCCTGCAGTCAAGGCTAATGGATCTGAAACTTGGAGACAGAGCAAGATCAATCTAACTTTATGTAGAGAGAAAACTAAATGTTAGTACTCTGGTGTGATAATACTTTTCCTTTGTGAAATCAGGGCACTTCACATAGTTGGTTTCTGATCTTTAGTTTGCTTACTAATGAATAACCCTAATTAGGTAAGTTTTCCTGAATGTGAAAGGAAGAAAGATTTTGCTCTTTTTCAAGCCTCACCATAATAAATGTAGAACCTGCATAAACGTAAGTGATAATCTAGTAGTTTCTTCTCTTTCAATTCAGGACAATACATCTACCTGTCCTTTCCTGCTCAGAGAAGATAGACTTTTCCCTATCCTCTGACATTCTTTGGACTCATAGTTGGCATTTGAAAAACTTCACCTAATGGTGAATAGGAAATCATACTTGAGGAACTGGCAAAATGTCAGACTCACTGTGCCTGTTTTTGGGCTCATGTGGGAGGCAGTTGTGGTGCCACAGCCAAGGACACTGGAGCAGAATCAGATCCATGCCGCTTAGCTATAGCATGTGCTAGCTCTATGACCTCGAGCCAGTCAATCCTTCTCCACAATTTCCATGTTTATAAAATGGGAAAGTTCTCAAAGATGTTTCTCCACCTCTTCTGGCCTTTACTCAACATGTCGGTATGTTCCTTGTGAATGTCACTTTCTCTGCAAGACCTTACCAGGTTGCTCTACCTAAAGTTTCATTCTACCTCCACCAAACTCTTTCTATACCCCATACATTTCCTACTATGCATTTTATTTGTTTATCTAGTTTCCACGTCTGGGAGCACCTGGCTGACTTGGTCAAAAGAGTATCAGGGTTGTGAGTTCAAGCCCCATGTTGGGTATAGAAATTACTTAAATAAATAAATTAAAATTAAAAAGTTTACCATGTCTCTTCCATTAGAATGTAAGCACTGAGGGCAGAGATTTTTGTCTGTTTTGTTCATTGCTGTATTCCCAGTTCTGAGAAGAGTTTGGCAAAGAGCAAGCACTCAAAAAATATGTGTTGAGTTAATATATTGAATGACTTAAACAGCCAAAATTTGCTGAGTGTCTGTCACGTGCCAGGCATAGAACTAAGTGCTAGGAATAAAGAACGGCTATAGAAATGCAATATAGAAATACATACAATAAAGCACATGTAATAGAGACTCATCAGTGCTATGAAGATATATCCACCTAGGGTATGATGGAAGCCCAAGAATATAAAGATCAGTTTGACCTACAATAGCGCAAGCTGGGGACTATCTGAAAAGGCTTTGTGGATAGGCTCGGACTGAGTTGATCAAGTTGGAATGGAAGCTGGGAAAAGGCATTCCAAATAGAGAATTCAATGTGAACAAAGGCGTGAAACCTTGAAAAAATCCTGGCATGTCCTGGCAATTATAAGTGGTTTGGCATGGTTGAAGCCTAAGACGCTGGGGATTTAGGAAAGATGGGCCAGAGGCAGGTCTTCTACTGGGTTCTGTTGGCTACGTATAATTATTCAGGGCTCCTGCCAGAAATTCTGCACCCAAAAGGAATAATTGAAGAGTTTAATGAGGGGTATATTTACAAAGGGGTGGGCATGCTAAGGAAACCAAAAAAGGATGGTAAAGCATCCTGGGTCTAGCTATAATGGCAGCCGTACCACATCAAAGACCAAAAGGACGAAGGAAAGAACCAAGTACTGCAGAATTTCTCAACAACGGCACTACTGACATTTTAAACTGGACAGTCGTTTGCTGCGAGAGGTTGTGCTGTGTATTATAGAATGTTTAGCAGCAACCCTGGACTCGACTCACTAGGTATCAGTAGCAACCTCCATCCCTCATTGTGACAATAATTAAAAATATTTCCAAAGTTTGCCAAGTATCTGCTAGAGGCCTAAATTGCCCACTGATTTCTGGGAACACAGCATGGAGAGGAGCTGACTAACAAGAACTATGAATTCAAACAGAGAAACATAATCATTGGAGAATAAATACTCAAAATTTTTCTTCTCTTAAGCTCCCATCTCTTAATTATGCCTCCCATTGGCCAAACCCAACTGGAAGCTGAAAAATAAGGAAACCTAAATTAGGTGGATTGTGGAAATCAAATTCCCAGGGTACAGAGCAGAGTGAAGAAGAATGAAAAGTGGATCTGGAGGATAAACAAGGATTATCCAACACACCACATTAGGACTTTGGACTTCATGCTATTGGTCATGCAGAATCTTGAATGCACAATCTTTTTGAGGTTTTCTGAAAAAACATTCTTCCAAAGATTTTACAGCAGTCAGCTTTTCTCTTTGAAGGGAGTAGAGATTTACTTCTCGATTTCATCTTCTCTCATGCTTTCATTACTGTCTTTCTAACACCGGTGACATGTTGAGAAATTGAATCATGGGTAAATTTCCATCTTCTGTTTAATAGTAACATTTCCCTAAAAAGTAGGGTGTCATTACTCTGATAACGACTACCTTGTTTAATCATTGCCTTTAGAAATAGGATTAGCTCAAAGACAGCTCTGACAGCATGAGCTGAAACCATGAGGACACTTTCCCACTATCAATGGTATTGTATGGATCCTGGGTATGGTACCTGCTTGTGAGCGTCAACACAGGGAAAGCAGCATAAGTTAATTAAATACTTATCATAAATTCAGGCAGCAGAAGACAGTAGGGTAATGAAAAAGAGCGCTTGGGTTGGGTGTCAGAAATAGTGACTGGCATCGTCCCAAGGATTGTGATTACACTCCTAGTTAGCTCTGAGACAGGGCAAATGAGATACTTCCTGAGCCTTGGTTTCTACTTCTATAAAATGTAGGTATTAACTGACTGCTTAAGTCCCTTCACTAACAGAAGTTCTGCAAAGAGTGGAAGGATTCCAGGTATTTTGTTTTGTTTTGTTTTTTCTCTCTCTTTAGAGTCTGCCATCTTGCCAAGCCCAGGGGCAACGGCCTGAAACAAATTTACAAATCTACTGGACTTTATTTCCACCTTTGCACAAGGGAACGATATATTTCTAGAAATCCCATAGGATTCCAAGTTCTATAAAATCACATCAAACTAAAGAGCCTAGAAAATAGATACTTGGCAAACAAGGCAAAACAGAGTATATTTGACAGAGCTTAGTCAAGCGTAGGGTTCTTTGTGTAACTGGAAGCTTAACTTAAAGTCCTTTTCATTGCCCTCATTTCTGCACAAGAATGAAGACTGAGTATCTTGGAAAATGTCACAGTTGAAGTTTATTTAATGGATTTTTAACTTTCTTAGTTATAACTGTTAGAAATCTTAAAGTCCTGGAATACTAGACCAGAGTCCCTTTTTTCTCCTAAACCCCAAATGTAGGATTTTGCATTTGTGGCCATAAGTTCTGACTTCCCCTTACTTTTTATGAGATTGGACCAGGTGATCTATCATGTTTAATGAAGACCACCACATGGGGCAGTGAGTGATAACTCTCCTGCCTTTAATGATAGGGAGTCAATTCTATTATTAAAGAAAGGGGGGCGCCTGGGTGGCTCAGTGGGTTAAAGCCTCTGCCTTCAGCTCAGGTCATGATCTCAGGGTCCTGGGATCAAGGCCCGCATCGGGCTCTCTGCTCGGCAGGGAGGCTGCTTCCTCCTCTCTCTGCCTGCCTCTCTGCCTGCTTGTGATCTCCCTCTTTGTGTCAAATAAATAAATAAAATCTTAAAAATAGAAAGAAAGAAAGAAAGAAAGAAAGAAAGAAAGAAAGAAAGAAAGAAAGGGAAAGGAACTGACACCAAAAAGCCAACAGTTCTATTTTTAACTGTTTTTTAAATTAATAGATTTTATTTTTAGAACAGTTTTAGGTGTATAGAAAAATTGAGCAGACAGTACAGAGACTTCCCATATTAACCCACTGTCTGTACCAGTTTGCTCTATTATTAACATCTGATATTAATTTGGGATATCTATTGCCATTAATGAAGCAGTGTCGATACATTGTTATTAACTAAAGTCCACAGTTTACTCAGATCTCCTTAGTCTTTGACCTACTGCCCTTTTCCTGTTCATAGAGCCCATTCAGGATACCACATTACATTTAGTTTTCATGTCTCCTTAAGTTCTCTTGCTGTGAATTTCTCAGCGTTTCTTTATTTCTGATGGGCTTGACAGCTTTGAATGGTACTGTTCAGGCATATTGCCGGATGCTCTTCTATTGGCATTTGTCTAATGTTTTTCTCAGAATGGGTTTTGGAAGGGAAGATCACAAAGGCAAGATGCCTTTTTATCACATCATGCTGTCTACATGGTTTATAACTGTTAACGTTGACCTTGATCACTTAGCTTACTTAGTGTTTGTCAGTTTTCTCCACTATAAATTAGTCTTTTTTATTCTCTAATCTCCTTTCTGTATTCTTTGGAAGGGAGTCAGTATGTGTGTCCCACACTTTAGGAGTGGGGAGTCATGCTCCCCTTCTCTTCAGTGGAGTGTCTACCAAATGTATTTGGAATTCTTCTGCGCTGGAGATTTGTCTCTTCTCCCCCAATTATTAATTTATTCAATCATTTTTCTATCATCATGGACTCATGGATATTAATTTTATACTTTGGGTTATAATCCTATACTACTTTATTTATTTATTGCTTAACTTGTTCCAGCTTTGGCTGTTGAGAGCTCTTTCAGATGGTGTGCACTCAGTTTGGTATGCCTCCATTATTGGTGTTTATGTGTTTTTGGGCACTTCCTTACTTTCTGAAACTATAAGATCCTCCAGGATCATCTGACATATCTCTTGCCCCAGTCATTAAATTAAATTAGCCATTTCTCCAATGACCCCTCCTGGCTTTTTTAATTAGAGAACGGTATTAGAAACCAAGATCTGGATGGTATGTGTGTTCATTGCTACTGGGGTGTTGTTTATTTGAGGTCCTCTCAGCTGACAGAGCAAAGGGATATATGTGTGTATATTAATCCATGTATATAGACACACCTGTAACTATTTCTATGTATAACCATCTATATCTATATTAAATTAAACTTAAGTACTTACTGATGCCTCTAACTCTAATTCATTACCACATGGATCATTAAAATCTCTGTTGCTTATCTGCAGACTCCCACTCCAAAGGTGAGAAACCTGGCTCCCATAATTTGCCATTGATTTACTTAATTGCTTAATGTCAGTGTACATGGATAGCAATATCAGAATTGTTAACCTATACCCCACAGAAAACTACTTCACCAGCCAAAGTACAATGTTTCTGTGCAGTTTCTTTGACCTTCAATTAATAGACTCCATTCATTTCCAAGTTACTTGGATCAGCACATTTTCCTCAGCCCTCTTCAGTGAGGTGGTTTCATACATTTGTGATAAAGCTAAAGTATCAGTCTGCATTCTTCTCTGGCAACCCCAATCTCCTAAATGATTTTTTAAGCAAGCCTACATTAGGGTTTATGTTTTGTGTTAACATAAGGTTAAGCTTTATTCAGACGGTTCTATAGATTTTGACAAATGCATCCTGTCATATATCCACCATTTCAGTATTATACAGAAGACTTTCATCACCCTAATTTCACTCATTTATTCCTCCTCTCCTGCCCTTGAATCTCTGGCAACCACTGATCTTTTTACTGTCCCTATAGTTTTGCCTTTTCCAGAATGTCATATAGCTGGAATCACATGGCATGTAGACTTTTTAGTCTGGTTTCTCTCACTAAGCAATGTGATTTTAAGGATCCTCCATGATTTTTCTTTGGGGATTTCGGAATTAAGCTGCTTGTAAAGATCTGTGTGCAGATTTTGTGTGGACATAAGTTTTCAACTCACTTGAATAAATACCTAGGAGTGTAATTACTAGGTCGGTATGCCAAGACTATTTAGTTTTGTAAGAAACTGCCAAACTGCCTTTCAAAGTGGCTGAACCATTTTATATTCCCACTAACAACTAATGAGAGTTCCTGTATTGTCAGTTTTTTGGATTTTAGTCATTGTAATGGATGTGTAATGGTATCCCATTGTTATTTGAATTTCCAATTCCCTAATGACATGATGTCAAGAAACTTTTCATGGGCTTACTTGGTTTTCGTAAATCCTTTTGGTGAGGTGTATGTTCATATTTTTAAATCAGGTTGCTTGTTTCTTTATTGTTGAGTTTTTGGATGTTTTGTATATTTTGGATATGTCTTTTGCAAATATTTTCTCCCGATCTCTAGCCTGTGTGTTCATTCTCTTTACAGCTCCTTCACAGAGCAGAAGATTTTAATTTTAACAAAATCCAATGTGTCAACTTTCTCTTTCATGTTTCATGTTTCAGTGTTGTTTCTAAAAGCACATTGCTAAACCCAAGTTCCCCAAGATTTCCTCCTGTGTTATCCTCTAGAAGTTTTACAGTTTTATCACTTGCATATTTCTATGGTCCATTTTGAATTAAATTTTGTGGATGGTGTAACTTCTCCATCTAGATATTCTTTTTTCAAGATTGTGTTTATTTATTTGAGAGAGGGAGAGGGAGAAAGAGGGAGAGAGAGCACACACACAAGCATGGTGAGGAGCGGAGGGATAAACAAACTTCCTGCTGAGTGGGGAGCCAGACTCCGGACTCCGGGCTTGATCCCAAGACACCATGATCATGACCTGAGTTGACGGCAGATGCTTAACCAACTAAGCCACCCAGATATCCCTAGATTTATTTGTTTATTTTTAATAGGAAAGTCTGGTTGTTTCATTACCATTTGTTGCAAAGGCTATCCTTTCTCCATTGAATTGCCTTTACTCTTTTGGTTTGGCAGTTGACTACATCTGTGTGTATCTATTCCTGGACTCTCTAGTATGTTCCATTGATTGATGTGCCCCTTCCTTTGCCTTTACCATGCTTCCCCGAATACCTTAGCTTTAGTCTTAAAGTTGGGTAATATATCAGTTCTTCTTTTAATATTGTGTGTGTTATTCTGGGGCTGTTGCTTCTCCATATAAACTTTACAATCAATTTATCAATATCCACAAAATAATTTGCTGATATTTTTATTGGACTGCATTAAATCTATAGATTAAGTTGGCAAGAAGTGACATCTTGACAATATTGAGTCTTCCTATCTATAAATATGGATTATCTCTCCATTGGTTTAGATCTTTAATTTTTTTCACAGAAGCTTTGCAGTTTTCTTCATATGGATTCTAGATACATTTTGTTGTTAGATTTATATCTGAGTGTTTCATTCTCGGTGTGCTAATGTAAATGTTAATGTATGTTTAATTTTAAATTCAAATTTGTTTTGAATTTTGTTGCTGGCATATAGAAAAGCAATTGACTTTTGTGTATTAACTTGGTACCCTGCAGGAGTGCCTGGGTGGCTCAGTCAGTTGAGCATCCCACTCTTGGTTTTGGTTCAGGTCATTATCTCAGGGTCGTGAGATGGAGTCCCATGTGGGACTCTGCACTCAGTGGAGAGTCTGCTTGAGATTCTTTCCCCCTTCCCTCTCCCTTGACCCTCCCCCTGTTGTCTCTCTCAAATAAATAAATAAATCTTTAAAAAAAGAAACTCGACATTCTTTAAAAAAGAAACTTGGACATTTTTTTGACATTTAAAAAAGAAACTTGCTGAATAAAACTACTCTATTTATTACTTCAGATTTTTTTTGGTCCATTCTTATATTTGGATATAATTTGCTAATATTTTGTTGATGCTTTTTGCAACTATGTTCATAAGAGATATTGGTCTCTAATTTTCCTCTTGTGATGTGTTTACTGGTTTGGTATTAGGATAATGCTGGCTTCATAGAATGACTTAGGAAATGTTCCCTTCATGTCTATTTTTTGGAATGATTGTAGAGAATTGATATTATTTCTTCCTTAAATGTTTAGTAGAATTCACTAGTGAAACTATCTGGGACTGGTGCTTTCTTGTTTTCAAGATTATTAGCTAACATTTTAATTTCTTCAGCAATTATAGACTCTGAAGGCTAACTTTGTGTCAATTTAACTGGGCCATGGGGTGCTCAGATATTGGGTCAAACATTATTCTGGTATTTCTGAATGGAATTAACATCAAACTCTGTGGGCTTTGAATAAAGCAGATTGCCTTCCACAATGTGGGTGGGCTTTATCCAATCAGTTGAAGGCCTAAATACAACAAAAACACTGGCCTCCTCCAGAGGAGAAAAATTCTCCAGCACACTGCCCTTAGGCCTCATCTGCAACACTGGCTCTTCCTGGTTCTATGCCAGACAACCTTAGGACAGGAATGGTAGCCTCAACTCTCCTGGGACTCCAGCCTGCTGGTTCATTCTGTAGATTTTGTATTTACCAGTCTTCATAATCATGTAAGCCAATGCCTTATAATAAATCTCTTTAATGCAGATATAGAAAGAGATAGATATAATATATATACACATTTTATATATGTACTTAAACTATATACATATATCCTATTGGTTCTGCTTCTCTGGAGAACCTGATGAATAAGTGGGCCCATTCAGATTACCTATTTCTTCTTGTGTTGATTTTGGTAGTTGATATCTTTCAAGGAATTAGCACATTTCATCTAAGTGATCAAATTTGTGAGCATAAAGTTGTTAATAATATTCCTTAATTATCATTTTAATATCCATGGGATCAGTAGTGATGACCCTACTTTCATTCTAGTGTTATTAATCTGTGTCTTTTCTGTTTTCTTCTTGGTTAGCCTTGCTAGAATTTTATCAGTTTTATTGATCTTTTCAAAGAACTAGCTTTTGGTTTCTCTGTTGATTTCCTGGGTTTTTTTATTTTGTTGATTCCCACTCTAATTTATATTATTTTTCTTCTGCTTGCTTTAGGCTTAAATTCTCTTTTCTCTAGTTGCCTAAAATGGAAGCTTGGATTACCAATTTTAGATTGTTCTTCTTTTTCTAAATATATGCATTCAATGCCATAAATTTCTCCCTAATCATTGCCTTCACTGCATCACACAAATTTTGATAAATTATATTTTTTACTTTCCTATAGTACAAAATATGTGATCTATGTTGTTGAATATTCTATGTCAACCACCAACACAATTCTCATAAAAAATTAAATCAGATTTAAAGTGGAGTTCACAAAATTAATGAGGTAAAATGGAAGTTGAAACAAGACTAGGTAAGGGTTAATAGGATTTAGGATGCTAGTATTTTAGTTGACTACCATAATAAAATCTATTTTCAAACTTGACTTACTACATCCCTGTCTATCCAACCATGTAAACAGTCTTTTGAAATATTTCTTTTTCAAATTTTTTTAGGTGAGGTGTCTGAATCAGAGATTCTTTTTTTTTTTTTAAGTGAAGAAGCAATTACCATTAGTGGTTTTTTTTTTTAAGATTTTATTTATTTATTTGACAGAGAGATAGAGAGCACAAGTAGGCAGAGCAGCAGGCAGAGGGGAGAGGGAGAAGCAGGCTCTCCTCTGAGCAGGGAGCCTGACGCAGGACTCTATCCCAGGACCCTGGGATCATGACCTGAGGCGAAGGCAGCCACTTAACCGACTGAGCCATCCAGGCGCCCTGAATCAGAGGTTCTAAAAGAAGGAGAAACTGTACTTTTTAAAGTCTTTAACTCTTTGGTTATATCCCTGTGTAGCATTGTCCAGGTAGCACCTGCTCTGCCCAGTGCATTTATTAGGCCCACAGGGATGAAAGTTTAATGTCATGTTTCACTCCTGAGCTCCACGTGCCCACTCCACACACACTCCGAGCAAAAATAAACATCAAGGGCTGCTGATATTTCAAAAAGGAGCACTCTATTGTTGTTGTTGACTAGCTTTTGGTTGGTAGTATCAACTGGTAAATGTCTAGTATATTTCCATATGTCTAGTATATTTCTCATAACTCCAGTGACAGCTTTGCCACCAACATGATGAAAATGATGATTCATGTTTAGTGTTAATGTAGATTCTGGGTGATATAGCTTCTCCAGGACTTCTTATTCCTACTACATTCTAGGCTTTCAGAAAAAGAAAACTCCAGCAGGAATAATCCAACCCCCCCGGCTCCATTTGTGGCAGGGCCAGCTTCCAGCGGGTTTGGCTGGCTCTCCTGGCTACGCCTTCTATCACCAAGGTCTCTGAGCAGACTGGCTGGGGACCTCACCCATGCGAACTCAACATGAGGAAAATTGAGTTAAATCCCTACTGTGGGTCCAGACAGAGATTCCACAAAATGGACTCAGGCTCTGTTTGAAAACACTTTTCTTAGAATCTTGAATCTTGATCTGTAAGATTGTTTTTATTCTTTAAGGTTTTTTAAAACTTAAATCTTGAATCTTGATCTGTAAGTTTTTCAGTAGCTCCCGTTGCAGCTGTTAGTGAGTAGAAGCGCATCACACACACATACAATGGTATCTTTCAGCTGTGCCAAACACCCCCCTCCCCCACTTCCCCACTCCTTAGAAATCAAAAGCTGTTCCTGGAGTTGGAACATAAACATGACTTGACTTGGTTGCCTGGGGAAAAGAAGGTCAGTGCAGGTGTGGAGCTACACCAAAGTCTCTCTGCCCCTTGACTGACTGACAAGAGACTGTTCTAGCCACAGAGTGACTGCCCCTGCACTCCTCCTAGCCTCAGTACTGAGGTGGCTTACCATACCTCCCCAAAGGAGATATTTTTCCCTTAGTAGCCAAGACAGTAAGAACATTCTTCAGGATGAGAAATTAAGTGAACTGAGGTAGGTCCACTAGGAGGGATGAAAGATGTCATTTATGGAATAAAAGAAAATCCAGGTAAACAAGAGGATGGTTGTTTCCAACTTCCCCACTGAATATTTGTTCTCCTCAGCTTCCTATCATTAAATTTCTGGCACTGCCAAATGGAGAACTTGTCTACGGACCACTAAGTGAGTGGACACCATTACCCTGCTAGGGGATGGCTTTACTTCCTTTCGCTTTCCTAAGAACCCAGAGTAACAGCCAAGGTCAGGCAGCAGGCTGTGCTAGAACAGACAGAGGTACCCTGAGTTTTGATCCATCACTGCCCTCACAGCTTTCTTTGGGCCTCTGTTTCTCTTGCTCACTTCCAAAACTTACAGTGAGGTAGATGCAATATTTTACATTGTACAGAATTTAGAGTTTATAAAATTGTTTACATTTAAGACTTACAATGTGTAGGAAGCTATTGTTATCTCTATATATAGGAATGAAAACTGAGGAGAAGCTCTTTATCTTACCCAAGAGCATATAACTCATTGAAATTGAACCAGAACCCAATTTAGATCCCTGAGCTCCAAATTCAATGCAGCCTTGCAGCTTTTTTTTTTTTTTGCACGAGGGAGTGGGGTGTAGTTGTAGGTTTTACTGTGATAAAATATACAGAACATAAAATGTACTCTTTTAACCTTTTCAAGTGTGCAGTGCTATGGCATTAAGCATATTCACATGTTCTGCAAACATCTCCAGGACTTTCTCATCATCCCTGATTGAAATTCGGTAATCTGTTAAACATTAACTCCCCATCTCTCCCTCCCGACCCTTCCGCAGGCACCATACTACCTTCTATGCCCATGAATTTTATTACTCTAGGTACCTCATATTAGTGGAATCACACAATATTTGTCCTGTTGTGACTGGCTTGTTTCACTTAGCATAGTGTCTCCAAGATTCAACCATGTTGTAACAAGTGTCAGAATTTCCCTGTTTTAAATACCAACTAATATTCCATTGTGTGTCTGTTCATTTTGTTCATCCATTCATCCATTGATGGACACATTTTTTGGCTATCGCGGGTAGTGACGCCATGAATGTTAGTGTACATATTGTCTGAGTCCTTTCTTTCACTTCTTTTGGGTACATCCTCAGATGTGGAATTGCTGGATCAAATGATGATTCTATTTAATATTTTTATTTCTCTTCTTTTTAATAGTTAAAATCAGCTGTTCTTTTAAAGATTTTATTTATTTATTTATTTGAGAGCGAGAGCACAAGCAGGGGAAAGGAGGGGCAAGCAGACTCCATGCTGAGCATGGAGCCTGACACGGGGCTCAATCCCAAAACCTTGAGACCATGACTTGAGCCAAAATCAACAGTCAGATGCTTAGCCACCTGAGCCACCCAGGCACCCCTAGCTGTTCTTTTAAAATAAAATTAACTTAAAATAATTTCCCACCTCTTGTCATTTACATTTGAAGCCATATCTTCCTCCATTTTCTCTTAAAGCAGCCATGGTATTTTTTTAATGCTCTAGCCTAGATGTAGCATTACACTGTTAGGGGTAACAAAGTGTCCTGCATTTATTTCGTGGTTTGTTTCTGCATGCGAACCATCATATTGATGCTCTTTTGTTTATCTTTTCAAGGTCTCTGAAAAGAGGATCAAAGGCAGACATTATTAACCTCAGCTCACAAATCACAAAAATAAGGGTTAAGAAGGTTAAGAGATTTTCTTCAGTCAGATTATAGTAGTCATAAAACAAAACCCCAACTTTCTCTTAATTTACTGCTTAACAGATGGTTCTTGTATATTTAAATGGAATATGTCATCAAATAATTCTAGCTTGATTCTTATATGGGACTTGTTTTATAAACTTGGAAAAGTCTCCAAAACTTTTCATGCCTGTTTCCTCAACTATAAGATAACAATGATATTACTGGCCTCTAAGGAGAGCTAAGGGAACAGCCAACAAAATAGCAGCAAAGTACTTCACAAAAGATGGAGCATTATACCATATTATTAATGATTTAATTACATACCACTTAATGATTATTACTAAAGTAGAACCTTCAGTGGAATTACCAAAATTGCTTTTCTGAAATTTCAGTGTGATAATGAAAATCATTTTGAAAACATGAAAGTTTAAAAAAAAGTTAAACATACGTATATTCTCATGACTCTGCTTCTTCCCTCTCTTGGGTGAATTAATGGTTTGGAACAGATATCAGAGCTCTATGCATTGTCACACTTGAGGGTTTTTGCACATGCTTTCCCTCTGCTTTATATGCTTTTCCTTCTCTAATGAATTTAACTTTCAAGTCCCTGCTCAAGGTGATATCTTATCCACTTTTGCTTTTCTACTTGCTTTCTCTAACTGTTCCCTCCTCTGTGTTCCCAATGCATAGACACTTTGTTCAGCCTGCTTATAAGGTCATGTTTTAGTTTGTGGTTCCTTTCTGTCCTCCTCTAGGCTGGAAGCACCCCGAGGACAAGCACTGTCTCATTCATTCTTGTTTCCTCAACGCTTGTCATGGTGTCCAGCATTTGACACATGCTCAAAAATATTTGCTAAATGAAAAAAAAAAACAATAATACTGAACAAATAAAGGAGTCAGGGTTTATTTTCAAGGGCATACAAGTCCTTTTCCACAGGACACAGGAGCCTCCTTGTAAAAGCAACACCCCTCTTCTCTACCCTTTCCTCTTTCCCTCAAGATTTTTAACATCACTCTGCTTCCCTCCACTCTCCAATGCTCTAGAAGAGAATAAAGGTTAGAAATGAGGCACATTGATTTGGAAAGACTGACCTCTAGTTTAGAGGGATTCAGATGGAATGTACCATAAAAGCAGCATGGATGACAGTAAAAAAGCAGTGGGAAGGCAAAAGATTCTTTGTGCCTAAGAGAGGGAGAGGTTAAAAGCAAAGGGAAGATTTTCATTGGTCATTGTGAATGGAATTGGAGCTGGGAGATGGAGAGTTCTTTTGGGGGAAGACTACTTCCTGTTCATCTTTCTAAGTAGCTAGCAAATAAATGGTGGGTGGGCGAAATTGAAGTCGCCCAAGATTGTTGCATAACTTGCTATCAATAAAGATACACAATTGGCTAAAGACTAGCCAAACAAGTCAATTTTAATAAAGTAAGGTGTCAGAACCCCAAAAGACAACCTCAAAGTTGCAATAAACCTGCTTTTGATACTTTTGAGATTTCCTGCCATGGTGAGTGGATTTCTCTTTCAAAGCATCATTTATAAATCAGATGTCTGAAACAGAGAATTCATAGGCCATAGAGATGTTATGAGTGGTGGTGGGTTCCCAGATCAGTACAAAAATGCTTATTTTATCTGTAGTATGGAGCACTGAACACTGTGCTTCAGAGATGACCAGGCTCACTTCAATGTGGCCGTTTATATTTCAGGGGAAAACCAGACCCCAACTAGCACCAGGCTAGGATGGCAAGAGGAGTGTCTGAAGGAATGAGGAGGGGTAGGGGTGAGAAGGCAAGGGGTAGCATAGGGCCAAAAACCCTCCCAGTCATCCCTCAGCCCTGGAGCCGAGGGGGCTCGGTGGCTGCTCTAATCTTCTAGGCTGAATCAGAATTACCTGAATGTTAAGAAACAAACAAACAAGGGGTCCTGCCTGGTTCAGTTGGTAGAGCATACAAGTCTTGATCTCAGGGTTATGAGTTCAAGCCCCACATTGGGTGTGGATCCTACTTTAAAAAAAATTAAAAACAAACAAATGTACAACAGTTTTAGGGTCCTGGTGGATCAGAACCTCCAGGGAGGGGGGCCTCTGCATTGGTGTGTTCCCCAAGCTCCCTAACAACCTCTGATGCATAGCCTGGTCTGGGAACTAGTCTCTCATCTTTGTCATCTCCCTTCCAGTTAATGGGCTCTAGGTGAGCAAAAACAAGGAATGGAAGAGATGGGGTCCTGGAAAGCTTTGGGGAGCAGCTAGAACATGGAAGGGCAGTCCCTGGTTTTAGTGGCGAGGAGTAAAAGGAAGTTGCAATGCTTCACCATGTAACTGATGAGGAAATTGAGTCAGCCAAGGTCACAGAGCAGAGGGGAGAGCTGGGATTCTAATTGATGCCCTTCTTGTTCTGAGCTTCTCCCCTTAGGTGCTGGATATATGTTTCTGCTTCCCATATGGTAAGCAGATACACTTCAGAGCCTGCCAGTGCTGGTAAACTGTGAATTCCTAAGAGTGTCAAGCTAACTGTAATATCCAAGTGACAGAAGAAAAAGCTGGGGGCAAGGCCAGACCAACCACACTCAGCAAAGTCCATGGAGGCCATCTTCCCAATCTCCTTTTGGGCCTCAGTGGGCTGGTGAATTTGCCCCACTCTCAGTTCCTCCAACCGTAAGATGAAGATAGTAATATTTACATATCTTCTTCACAGACTTGCAGTGAAACTTAATTAGTTCTTGTTTACTGCATCCTTTAAAGATGAAAAACTCTTTGTGAGAGCTAAGTGTCATTCCACATTTCTTGATTTTATTCAACAGCTCAAAAGCTCTACATTCTGTAAAACTCTTCTTTTTCTTTATTTTCTGTTATTTCTAACCTGGTCCAAACCAGAAACTAGTGGAATTTCTTGAGCTCTCCTAACTGTAAATGATTTGAAGGATCTAATTTTTGGCCAGGATAGGGGGGAGGGACAGAAAGGAGGAAAGAAGCATGTCTGAACAGAAACTCCAAGCATTCCAACGTCTGCCCCTTAACCTGGAATTCTGCAGCTCTCCCAGAACTGGCTTTGACCTCTGGTTTCTTGCATTGTATATTTATAGCCTCAGCCCTCCTGGCCCTTCAACTCTCTCACCACTGCCCTGCCCTTCCCCCTTCACTCCTACCCACAAACACACAATCCCCATGAATGTGAAATGTTGAAGGAGGATGGAAATTTGTTTTTTATGCAGCATTTGAGAGTTTTAACTCTACTTTACAGAAGCATTAAATGTTGTGAAATCTCTGCTCTGTTTTGTTTATTTTTATTTTTTAAGTTATTTTTTATTGAAGTGTAGTCGACACATAATATTATATTACTTTCAGGTGTACACATAGTGATTTGACAGTTCTGTACATTATGCTGTGCTCACCACAAGTGTAGCTATCATCTGTCCCCATACCAGGCTCTTACAATATCATTGACTATATTTCCTATGCTGTGACTTTCATCCCCATGAATTATTCATTCCATAACTGAAAGTCTGTACTTTCTACTCCCCTTCACCCATTTTGCCCACCCCTCTCCCCCAGCAGCTATCAGTTTGTTTTCTGTATCTGTGGGTCTGTTTCTGCTCTTGTTTGTTTGTTCATTTCTTTTTGTTTTTAAATTCCCACATATAAGCAAAATAATATTGTATTCGTCTTTCTCTAACATATTTCACTTAGCATAACAGCCTCTAGCTCCATCCATCTTGTTGCAAATGGCAAGATCTCATCCATTTTTATGACTGAGTAATATTCCGCTGTACATATGCCACATCTTCTCATCTTCTTTATCCATTTGTGAAATTTCTACTCTTTAAAATACTGATCCTTGCGGTACCTGGCAGGCTCAGTTGGAGGAGTGTATGACTCTTGATTTTGAGGTCATGAGTTTGAGCCCCACATTGGGTATAAAGATTACAAAAAAATAAATAAATAAACTTAAAAAAATACTGATCCTTACCTTTTGGAAAAGACAGTGAGTGATTACATCAATGGACAGATCATTTATTTTTTTTTAAAGATTGTATTTATTTATTTATTTGAGAGAGAGCATGAGAGAGGAGAAGGTCAGAGGGAGAAGCAGACTCCCCGTGGAGCTGGGAGCCTGATGCAGGACTTGATCCTGGGACTCCAGGATCATGACCTGAGCCGAAGGCAGTCGCTTAACCAACTGAGCCACCCAGGTGCCCTGGACAGATCATTTAAACAGAAAATCAGCAAGGGAACAATGGCTTTCAATGACACACTGAACAAGATGGACTTAACAGATACATTCAGAACACTCCATCCTAAAACAGCAGAATACAGATTCTTTTCAAGTACAAATGGAATATTCTCCAGAATAGATCACATGTTAGGCCACAAAACAGGCCTCAACACATACAAGAAGAGTGAAGTCATATCATGCACCTTTTATGACCACAACACTATGAAACCATAAGTCGACCACAAGAAAAAATCTGGAAAGAACACAAATACATGGAGGTTAAATAAC
This sequence comes from Ailurus styani, assembly GCA_002007465.1. Lineage (NCBI taxonomy): Eukaryota > Metazoa > Chordata > Mammalia > Carnivora > Ailuridae > Ailurus > Ailurus styani. Next base: position 4,073,783 of record LNAC01000019.1, read on the forward strand.
GTGATACTAAACAATGAATGGGTCAATGAGGAAATAAAAGAAGAAATTTAAAAAATACATGGAAACAAATGAAAATGGTTCAAAACACAAGGTCCAAAACCTTTAGGATATAGCAAAAGCAGTCTTAAGAGGGCAGTATATAGCAGCACAGGCCTATCTCAGAAGCAAGAAAAATCTCAGATAAACAACCTAACCTTACATCTAAAGGAGCTAGAAAAAGAACAACAAATGCAGCCACTAGTGAAAGAAATTGAAGATGACCCAAAGAAGTAGAAAGATATTCCATGTTCATGGATTGGAAGAACAAACATTGTTAAAATGTCAATACTATCCAAAGCAATCTACACATTTAATGTAATCCCTAACAAAACACCAACAGCATTTTTCAGAGAACTAGAACAAACTATCCTAAAATTTGTATGGAACCACAAGAGATCCTGAATAGCCAAAGCAATTTTGAAAAAGAAATGCAAAACTGGAGGCATCACAATTCCAGACTTGTTTTATTACAAAGTTATAGTAATCAAAACAGTATGGTACTGGCACAAAAATAGACACATAGATCAATAAAACAGAATAGAAAACTGAGAAATGAACCCACAACTATATGGTCAATCTTTGACAAAACAGAAAAGAATACCCAATGGGAAAAAAGATGGTCTCTTCAACACATGGTGATGAGAAAACTGGACAGCAACATGCAAAAGAATCAAACTAGACCACTTTCTTATACCACACACAAAAATAAATTTAAAATGGATGAAAGACCTAAATGTGAGATAGGAAACCATCGAACTCCTAGGTGAGAACACAGGTAGCAACTTCTTTGACATCAGCCATGGCAACTTCTTACTAGATATGTCTCATGAGGAAAGGAAACAAAAGTAAAAATAAACTATTGGGACTTCATCAAAATAAAAAGCTTCTGCACAGCAAAGAAGAAACAATCAACAAAACTAAAAGGCAACCTATGGAATGGGAGAAGTTTGCGAATGACATATATAATAAAGGGTTAGTATCCAAAGATCTATAAAGAACTTACAAAACTCTACATCCAAAAAACCAAATAATCCAATTAAAAATGAGCAAAAGACATGAATAGACATTTTTCCAAAGAAGACACATAGAGGGTCAACAGACATATGAAGAGATGCTCAATATCACCATTCATCAGAGAGATGCAGATCAAAACTACAATGAGATATCACCTCATACTAGAAGCAACAGGTGTTGGGGAAGGTGTGAAGAAAGAGAAACTCTCTTATACTGTTGGTGGGAATGCAAACTGGTACAGCCACTCTGGAAAACAGTATGACCAAATTATGGAAACACCTAAAGTGTCCATCAAGTGATGAATGGAGAAAAAAGATGTGGTGTGTGTGTGTGTGTGTGTGTGTGTGTGTACACACACATACACTAGAATATTATTCAGCCATCAAAAAGAATGAGATCTTACAATGACATGAATGGAGCTAGAGAGTATTATGGTAAGCAAAATAAGTCAGAGAAAGACAAATACCATATGATTTCACTCATACATGGAATTTAAGAAAGGAAACAAACAAGCTAAAGGAGAAAAGAGAGAGAGACACAAACCAAGAAACAGACTCTCAACTACAGAGAACAAACTGATGGTTACCAGAGGGGAAGTGTGTGGAGGGATGGGTGAAATAGGTGATGGAGATTGAGGAGGGCACTTGTGGTGAGCACTGGGTGATGTATAGAAGTGTGAATCACTAAATTGTACAAATTTAAACTAATATTACACAATTGTACAATTAGTTTCAATACAGCCATACCCCCGGACGTCAAAGACAAACTGCCCCAACTTCTCCACTCAGCTGGGTGCTGACGGGTTAGTCCACTGGAAGAAATTAAGGCAGACGGGCAGCCAGCCAGAACTATAACCAAGGTTTTCAAGCCTTCAAATTAGGCATAGTTTTGTGTTGAATTTTATTTCTCAAAAAAAGAATCACTAAATTGTACAAATTGAAACTAATATTACAGAGTATGTTAAAATAACTGGAATTTAAATAAAAACTTAAAAAAGAAAAAGACAGGGAGTGATATGCTATGAAAGAGAGAATGATTTTTGGTCCTATTCTCTTACAGAATTAAATGCTGCTTTCAAGATAATGGTAAAAAAAAAAAATCGCCCTTAAACAATCAAACAAAAAATGTTTAACATTCAGGGTCACCTGAGTGGCTCAGTCGGTTAACCATCTACCTTCAGCTCAGGTCATGATCCCTGAGACCCTGGGATCAATTCCCTGCTCAGCAGGGAGCCTGCTTCTTCCTCTCCTCCCGGCTCTTGCTCTCTCCCGCTATCTCTGTCACTATTTCTGTCTGTCTGTCTCTCTCTCAAATAAATAAATAAAATCTTCAAAAAAAAACTTTTTTAATTTTAATATTCTAATTTGGTAAGGCAATTCTTTTTTTGAGAAATAAAATTCAACACAAAACTATGCCTAATTTGAAGGCTTGAAAACCTTGGTTATAGTTCTGGCTGGCTGCCCGTCTGCCTTAATTTCTTCCAGTGGACTAACCCGTCAGCACCCAGCTGAGTGGAGAAGTTGGGGCAGTTTGTCTTTGACATCGGGGGTATGGCTGTATACTCTTCAACTGCGCTTCTTCTGCCTTCCCACTCCTGTTAGGCACCAATAGGAGTTGTCCCAGATGTTTTCCATTTGTTAATATGGAAATGCTTGCCCCCCCATCTCTCTAGTCTGTTCCAATCTGCAAGGGTGGAAGGAGGAGAGAGGAGAGCTGGAATGATGTCCTGAGGTCTGAGAGTGGCCCCCGGGCAACATGACACAGGAGTCAATAGGTCAAAGGCTGAAAAGGAGCCATGAGTTGCATGGCGGTCCTTGGTTGGCCATGAAAAGAAGAGTTCTGTCTTTTAGCTCAGGAAGTGTTACACACACGTGTGTGTTTTATATGTGCTTACAGATGTGGATGTAGGTCTGTATTCAAAAGGATAAGTTGAGTGCCCTGTGTGCACACAACCTCTATTGGAACCAGAGTTCAGAAGATCAACAAGGTTAGAACTGCCCCAGATCCCTGACTCTGTAGGTGCAGGACAGTGGTCAAGGTGAACAGATAAGCTTGGCTCTCTTCATGTTTCCACAGAAGAAAGGAAGTGGTTCTGTCACACTGTTTTCTTTTTTGTTGCTGTTGAAGTATAGGTGACATAGGATGTTATGTTAGTTTCAGGTGTACAACATAGTGATTCCACAACTCCATAGGTTATGCTGTGCTCAGCACAAGTATTAGCTACCCTCTGGCACCGTACAACACTAGTACAATACCATAGGTGGTGAAAATGTATTTCCATTAGTTGGAGCAAGAGAAAACTATGAGAAAGATGAAAAGGACAGTGTGTTAGCAGCATTGGGCTGAGCCAGGATCCATTCCTGGAACTTCTCTACTTGTTTCTGTGAGATCCATGGAACAAGAGATTCCCCTCTGGGAACCGGATCATGAAACCTCTCTGGAAACCCCTCTCCCGAATGCTTTTCAGAGACTCCATGAAACTGTCTACAGAAGAGCATTCTTGGCCAGCAGAGTCATGCACGTGAAGTGAGTCTATTCCAGGGGCTGAGAGGAAATCCCTCCACCCTCCCCTCGCAGGAGCAGGGCTTCCGCTCAGCATCTAAGGGAAACGGGGCCCTGACTCCCATGGGTCAGGCCCTCCGTTCTGTAGCCTGAAAACTAGTGAGTCTGGCAACTCAGGCTGTGGATCATGAAACCTCTCTGCCGATAGATGAAAATCCTTCTGGTAAGACTTTTTACACCTTAAAACAAATTAGCTGCCCCCTCCTGAGGCTGGTGGGAGGCAGCGGGTGGTGGCCGTGAGAGTGTGCAGGGGGACCTTGAACTCCAGGCGGGCTGCTGCTCTCGGGACTCCCGCTCATCACTGCTTTTCTCTGGAGCCAGCGTCGCCATGGCCGCTCCCCACCCACGACTGACTAAAGCAGACCCGTCCTGGGGGAGCCGGGACCCCTCTGACGGCTGACTCGGGGACTCCCCAGCAGCCGTGCCACGCCTCCCCCAGACTGTGAGGCCGCCCCTTCCGACTGACCTTCCCCGTGTCGCCTTCACTGGGGGTCAGACTTGTACTGGGTTCTGACAGCTCTCCCTGTCTCTCCGATTTTTCTCCCTATTTTCTCTCATTCAAGCATTTCCCCACCCCAAACCCCACCCCCACAAAAAAACCTTGCGCGTTTGATTATCGTCTTGTATCTGCTCCTCAGAGGACCTGGACTAACACACATTGTATTTAAGGGGATAAAAGGGTGAGTGTTAAACAGATATAAATTGTCCCATTTCCTGAAAATATTAGAGAAATCCAAGTTAGATGTAACCACTTTCCACAGAAAAGTTTCCAACTTACACTGAACATTTTTTTTTAAGATTTTATGTATTTATTTGAGAGCGAATGAGAGGGAGAGAGCATGGGACGGGAGAGGGTCAGAGGGGGAAGCAGACTCCCTGCTGAGCAGGGAGCCTGATGTTGGGCTGGATTCCCGGACTCCAGGATCAGGACCTGAGCCAAAGGCTGTCGCTTAACCGACTGAGCCACCCAGCTGTCCCTACACTGAACATTTTAAAATCTCTTTGACCAAAGTTGTCACAAACATTTGTAAAATCCTCATTTCAACATCAGTTATGGAATGTAGAGTCAACAGTGATATGATGAAAGAATTTCGAATGGATCACTGAGTTGTTAAAAACCTGTACCAAAAATGATGTAAAGAATATTAAAAGTAAGAACAAGTCATTATAAGACTGATGATGATGATGATGCCAATAATAAAGAACTCACCAGCCTTTCCTATTTACCTGGCACTGCTCTCAGTGCTTTGTGAGTTACCTTCCTTACCTTGTTAGTGTGTGCAGACATTGTACAGAGACAACTGGCTTCTAATATTTTCCAAGATGAGAGTTTCTACATTATTGCAATAAGTTAAGACATAAAAATAAGAATGTATATATGCCTACAGGAATCCTTTTACTGAAGTTTTAATGCCTGTATAGAAATTAAAGTGTGAGTATTTTGTACGTATATGAAAATGGCAGTCAACCCAGAGCACAGGGCTGGCACATAGTTTTTTGGATGAATGAAATGAACGGTTATTGAAATAAGCATGTTTTGGGGCGCCTGAGTGGCTCAGTCAGTTGAGCGGCTGCTTTCGGCTCAGGTCATGATCCCGCGGTCCTGGGATTGAGCCCTGCCTGCATCAGGCTCCCTATTCAGGGGGAAGCCTGCTTCTCCCTCTCCCTCTGCCGCCTACCGCCTTCCCACTCCTGTTCTCTGTCTCTGCCTCTGTCTCTCTCTCTCAAATAAATAAATACATAAATAAAATCTTTTAAACAAACAAATAAATAAAGCATGTTTTTCTTGTCATTAGAACTAGAAAATATATTTTGTAAAACAATGTTTCACAGACTAGTCTATTAGAGTCCCTTCGTGGTGATAACCTAGGGGTGCTTGTTGAGAATATAGGTTCCTGAGAATCACTTTCCCAGTCTGTTTCAGTTGCCTCAGGTGGGACACAGGAATCTGCATTGTACCAAAGACCCTCAGATGAGTCCAAGACACACTAAAATCTGTGTCTCTGCGAAGAGGTAGGAAGGAAAAATTGTTACTTTTGAAAATGATGGCTGTTCTTGAATTCAGATGTAGGGTTCAGTTATTTCTGGGTTTACACTCACACTCTTCAAAAGAAAGGTGGTTTTTTTTAGCCTGGGAGGAGGGCCAGTCAGGATCATGATAAGGCAGCAGGAGACATTCGCAGCGATGGGACCCCAGTCCTCTGGGGATCAGAGAGGTGACCACAGGGAACATCCTCTCCACCCTGCAGCTGGGCCCATTTACCGTTTAGTCTGTGTTTCTGTTTGTACATGAATTAAACCAAAGTTGCAGGGCAAAAATAGTCTGTTCTTAGCTGTGAGCTAAAGGACATGCCCAGTCAGAACTAATATTATAAATAAACAGGGCCAGCTATGAGAGACAGTGAGGCCCTAAGACTCACTCACTATAGAAATCATTTGGGAGAATTTAAGAGTTCATGAAGAAAGATAAGGAAAGCAATTGTCAGGGTGCCTGGGTGGCTCAGTGGGTTAAAGCCTCTGCTTTCGGCTCAGGTCATGATCTCAGCGTCCTGGGATCGAGGCCCGCATCGGGCTCTCTGCTCGGCAGGGAGCCTGCTTCCTCCTCTCTCTCTGCCTGCCTCTCTGCCTACTTGTAATCTCTCTCTGTGTGTCAAATAAATAAATAAAATCTTTTTTTTTTTTGTTTCAGTAAGACTTTATTTACATAACAGGTGGTCTGCCCATTGACTATACATAGTTTGTGGACCCTTAGGTTAAATGACTCCAATTTTAGTGGGATGAACGAAATGGACCAGATAAATTTCAGGTAAATTTGGCAAATTTACCTCTTTCCTTTTAAAAACTGTTTTTATACTACAGAAATATCCATATTCCTGTACTAACATAATGACTTTAAAAAATGACAAACTCTAGCATGCAAATTAAAACACATCTGGCTCTGTAATAAGCTGAACAACTTAAAAGAATCCTTGTATTTATTTTTTACACAGCACAAATGCAGGTGACACATAGTAAGTCCATAATTTCCCACAAAACTTATAAATTTAACAACTGAGAGTCTAAATTCTTATAATCTTCTGCATTGCTCCTAGCTATACACTGTATGGAATCCATTCCACAGCAGCAGAGGAGAACCTTAACTTTAAGCACCAAGCTTCCAGGCATTACTACAAATATCTTGTTTTCATTCCCTAGTACATGCAGTCAAACTGCCTATGAATAAATACCAATTCACTTCAGCTTCAATGGAGAAAGGAAAAAGGTTGGGAAACCAACATTATTCTTAAGTCTAAAAGTTATTCCACCTCTTTAACTTGTTTCTCTTCCATAAAAATTTTAACTTTTAATGCCATTATATTAAACATGAACATAAATTTAATTATGAACATAATCCCTTTCAGATTCATCTAAGAGTTTAGGATGTTCATATTTGTTTTATAAATCCAGAGGAAAACAAAAACATGATCTCTAATCTAGTATAATCTAGCAATTTTTATTAAAAGTTAAATTTAGAATTTTATAGCAAAGTAATACAGTCTGTGTGTCCAAATTATGATTAAAAAATCCTTAATTTATGTATATTAAGATACAATGCAAACTCCAATATATTTCATAGAAGCGTGTTTTCGTTTTCTGAAGTAGGATTCAATGGGCATTTTTAGGATTTTGCTCACATCAGCCCTATATACCCGAAGATTACTGGATCCACTAAATGGACAATGAAAACTGGTTGAGGCTGCTGCTGAATGCTTCAACAGGAATCTGATACACAGACACAGATTTCATTGTTATAGTCAATGCAACTGAAGTCTTCCTTAAAACTGTGCTCCTGATAGGCTGAAGATAGAGTAATGGACTGTTAGTTCTTTAAGCCAAAAATGCATAGATCTACTGCACAAAGGCTTCATTCTCTGCCTGTAGTTAGCAACTTGAGGGCCTTCTGTAGATTCTGCACAGCAGTGCTGACATCTTCATATTGCAAAGCACTGCCAGCATATTTGCAGTATTTCTGGGCTCTAGCAAAGTCCTCTGGTGTTAGACGGATGTCCCCCTGGGAAACTGTACTGAAAAGTGCAGGATCAATAGCCGGAATAGTCTGTGGAGTAGGCTGGATAGTATTACTTGCTACACCTGTGCTGTGAGGCAATTCCGTGGGCGTATTAGCGGGAGCGTGCACGCCAGGAGGAATCTGGATTCCAGTGAAGCTGCTTGACGGCATGCTGCTTGGGTCATAAGCTGAAGATGATGGCTGAGGTGGCTGAGTAGGTAGGGATGTTGCTCCAGCATCATTTTCTTCAACATCATTATCTTCTTCAATTCCAACAGGCCCTGCTTGAGGAGTCTCTCCATTCTTTAAACAATTATGGATATATGTTGCCTTCCACCTTGCATACTTTCTGTGTTTCACATTTTCATCAGTGAGTTCTCCAAACACGGTTATGACATCTATTAAAAGACTTGCAGTATAGAAGGACTTGATCATATTTTTGTGAAATCGTCCAGCACGATCTTCATTATCTGCATACAAAAACATTTTCAAAGCATAATTCTCCAAATGAGCAGAACCAACTATTTCTTGAGTAACAGCTTCATTATCGCCCAACTGTTTCTTAAGAGCTTCTAACTGGTCCATTAGCTTTGATAAAAATTTACGACAGTCAGGAGTTTTACTATCAATCTTCATTCCAGTTTGCATTGCATATAAACGACAGTAATAAGCCACCACAGGGTCCCGCTTGTCATGTTCCTGAGCCGTCCTCAGATGATGCTGTATGCTCTTAAACTGGGGGGGGAGTGGGGGCAGTGGAGCAAGCGCGGCCATCTCTATTCCAAGAATCACCACTTCCTACTCCAATAAATAAAATCTTTAAAAAAAAAAAAAAGGAAAGCAATTGTCCTAACACAACATTCTGAAGAAACATCAGAAAATGTATATGCTTTAAAAATGTATGTATGTATGTATGTATGTATTTATTTATTATTTATTTATTTTAGAAAGAGAATCCCAAGCAGACTCCCCGCTGAGTTGGGGGTTGGGGGCCTGCAACATGGGGTGTGATTCCACAACGCTGAGATCATGACCTGAGCCAAAATCAAGAGTCAGATGCTTAACTCACTGAGCCACCCAGGTTCCCCCCAGAAAATGTTTGTGCTCTTAAGGAGATGTATCTGTGTGTCTAAGGAGAGATCAAGTGCCTGCCTGAGGTAGAAAACTAAAACAAGGGGTGTGTTACTTGTCCAGACATCTCTTCATTGCTGGGCTCACTAGTAGAAAGTATTGCCACTGACGAAACAAGGGGGCAAAGAAAGTATTTTTTGAAAGAGTTGAAAAAACGTACAAAATAAAAGCGGGGGAGGGGAGTGGATAAAGACTAGAAAAATGACAGAACCAAGAAAAAAATCTGGTTGCTTTGAGATTTTTGGTTTTCAGATGCATCAATATCAACAGTTGTCCAGAAAGAACTGTAATCCTATGTTTGATTGAGTAATTTTCCACCCATCTTTTCTTCATCAATAAGGAAACAATCCTGAGACATACGATTGAATTGTAAGCATCTTCCTGCATCCTGTATATCTGATGGTTTAAGTTGAAAATCTAGGTCACAAAGAGAAACTTCTAGAAAGAAGTCCCCTGACTCACGAAACATGCTTCTATTGAGATGTGTCACTTTCTAGGCCTTTCGAAAATAAATTACTGCAAATATAGAATTTGCAGCTCTGGCTACAAGACTGAAGGTAAATTTACATTATTCTAGGGGGCAGTGCAGCATTTGACAGGGGCCTACAGGCTAAATGGCACCCACCCCTCTAGGGCTGGAAGGAATGCCAGCAGAGGCTACTGCCCCTGGAAATTACCTGGTTTTCTATTATGGGAACTCATCAGGTCCATTTGGAACCTGCTTTGAAGTTCCTTCACAAAAATGACAGTGGAGCCAGCTGCTTTTACTGTTATTTTGTACCCTGAGAAGCAGTAGTTGGAAACATAGGTACTTAGAGGGGCCAGGCTGAAAGCACATTGGCACGAAGCAGGCCATGGTTAGGAGTACTAAGAGCTGCAGAAAAGTGTAGAGCATGGGCTCAGTCTGAAAGCTGACAAATCTATATCCGCTAACTGGGTCAGCTTCCCCATCCTCCCTGTCTGATTTTCAGGTTCAGGAATGATGGAGAAGATAACATGATTGTGTTAGGAATCCTAAGCCATCCAAACCACACTGCACCCAGACCATTACTCGGTAAATTCTAAGGCCAAATCAAGATGACATGAATTCCTAGGTTTTCTTCTTCCTCTCTTCTTTCTATCCCCATATTTTTACTTCTCTCTTTAATCAGCATATTAAGACCTAGTTATAAAATCCACCATATGCAGGTAGGCACCGTATGAATCTCTAAAGAATGAAACAGAGTCTGTGAACTTGGGGAAGTTTAGAATGTCCTAGAGAAGGCAAGAAACAAACAAGAGAAAAAGCAATATGGAATACATAACCCAAGAGTTTTCTCCAGGTGGTTAGCAAATGTGTTACTATGACTCCAGAGGAATTACAGATCAAAGTGAATTGAACTGCAGTGCTCTCAAATTTCTTGAACAAGATGTGACTTGAAAGCCTTGAAAAGGAAGTAAGATTAACTAGTTAGAGGGGAAAGGAGAGAAGAAGAGAGTTTTGGTGATGGGTACGGAGTGTACAGAGGAATACAAGTAGGTCAAGCTTTTACCCTTCCCTTGACCCAAACTCTAAGTTACCAAAGATGATTGGAAAATAATTGGAAAGTGTCAGGGGGAGATATTGTCCTGACTGAATGGAGAGAAGATTTTCTTGTTCTTGTATGATGGAAAGTCCTCGTGAATGTGTGTTGCTCATTGTCGATCCTGGATTACTAAATGTTTTGTGACCCTGGCCTGGGATTATGCCAAGGAACGCAGGAACTCCACATTCTGGAGGAGGAATTAAGTCTTTGATGGGATATCAGGTAGTATAACCTTTGATTGAAAATAACAGAAAACACAATTCAAAATGGCTTAAACAATAAAGAACCATATCATCTCATGTAACAAGATGTACAGAGGTTGGGAATATTCTCCAAGGTTGGCCAATGCAAGGACCTGACAACATCATTGAGACCTAGGTTCTCCCCAGTTTTCCTCTCTGCCATGCTCTGATCATGTTACCTTTGTCCTCAGACTAGCTCTCTTGATGGCTGCAAGATGGTTACAGCAATCCAGATGTCCCATCAAGATGCGAAAAGGTCCCATGATGGAAGATAACATCTCCTCTGTGCATTTTTTTTTAAAAGTGAGGAAGTATTTCTCATAAGGGCTCCAATAGACCTTCCCTAATGTATATTTGCTAAAATTGGGTCATATGTCCCTTTAAAAACCAGTCATTGTTCAGAGCAATGTGGCTGCTACCAGCTGATTCAGAGTTATCAGAGTTATCAGGATTTATCTCTGAGCCACATGGGAGAAGAGAGGGACACCAGACAAACAAAGGTTCCATTAGGAAAAAAGAAAAAGAATAGGAGGAGGTAGTAGAAACAGAGGAGGAAGAGGAGGAAGGGGAGGAGTCTGCTAGGTAGATGTGGCTTTCAACTCTGTCTGCACATTCTTTGATACACTCCTGTTTCAAGAATTTCAACCTAATTCTCCTCTCCTTGAGCACTGCACCACCCAAGCAGCCAATGGAGAGGCCCACGGAGCAAGGAAGTGAGGCCTCCTGCCAACAGCCAGGTGAGTACACTGGCTTGGAAGTGGATCCTCCAGGCCCACTCAAGCCTTCAGATGGATGCTTGCAGCCCCACCCACAGCCTGAGAGCAAGTAAATGGGACACCTGGAGCCAGGACAACCCAAGCCCAACTCTTGAACTTCTACGCACACAAATAACGAGACAGTAAGTGTCTGTTGTTTGAAACCACTAAGTTTGAGGGAGTATGTAACTTACAGGTAACCAGTTGTGGCTCGTATTTCTTCAAGTAAGTGGAATATTCCTTTTGTGCCTGGAAATCACACCATGTCTTCAGAATGTTTGACTGAAGGGAGAAAAGACTACCCTGAGTCACTGGATGAAATGGAAAGTATTTGGGTCTAGAAATCCATAGAATTCTGGCCTTGGGTCTGTCACTAAGACACCTTATAAGTCATTTTACTTCTCTTGACCTTAGTCTTGTTATCTCTAACTGAAGGAACCGGGCTAACTGCTAGCTGATGCCTCGTCCAGCTCTTGAACGCCATGTGTGAAATGCTTGCATTTTACTGTTTTAGGTTGCATGGCCCAGCATGAAGAACCCCGGCTCCAGAATTAGGCACCTTGGGTTTAAATCCTGGCACAGTCACTTGTGAAATAATTGTTCTTGGATGAATGATGTTACCATTTGAAGCCTCAGTTTCTTCACAGGGTTATTGAGAGGATTAAATAAGAGAAGACAGGTAAATCTCTTAGCATAGGGAGGCATTTAGTAGGTACTCAATAAGTGCAGGCCATTTTTTCTCTATTAGAACAGCACATTTTTAAAAACAAACTTTTGAAATGACACAGTTATATTTTTAATGTACTTTATAGGTAGTTTATAATCCAGGTATAAATTGCACTATATAGAATCCTGGAACATACTTTTACTATTTTTAAAAGAATTGAAATGTACATGTGGGGTTTTGCCTTATAATTTATTGCTGGATCATGAAGTCAACTTCAAATTACAATCTCATCCCTATAGGAAAGTACATTCTGCTACATGACAATTTACTTTTATATGCGTTTCTAGGAATGCTTCACAGTGGAAAGTGAGGTGGGCCATGCTTCTTTGATTCTTCCACACAGCACAGCCAGGTGGTTGGTACTCCATTTTATTTGCTTAAGCTGGATTTTTTATTAGTATCAAGATTAACAAAAGTCTGAGTCAGTTTCTGCTCGTGCCTTAGGGTCTGCTCATTAATAATTAAGTTCATTGTCCACTAGGTGCTCCGGGCTTGTTTCTGCCAGTTTGGAAATCTCTTTTCTTAGGTTCCCCTGATTCGAGCTGCTGGCTGGCTGGACAACCAGCAGCCCTCTGACAGATTGCTGTCTCCCTCGTTCCTATCCAAAACACTAAGCTCCCTTTGGCCCAGCTCAGTTTTCTGGGATATGTTTCCAAAATCAATATCTGATGTCTCTGTTTGCTCTGGCACCTGCTGTTCACTCGGGCAGTGGCAAACAGGGTTAAATATTCTAAGCTTTCCATCTTCCTGTTATAGAGCCAGGGTCACCTGAGGCTTCAGAGGAACTCTCCAGCTGGAAGCACAGAGTATTCTGGGCAGAATTCCTTGCCATTGGGCATGTGCTGGGCCTGGCAACCAAGGGTCAAAAAGGAGTTTAGTTTCCTATGCTTTTGGTTTTGAATTTTCTAATAAAGCTTTGTTTTATGAGCTAAGGTTTTAAAATGCAAAATAATTTGTTGTTTCTTTTCTCTATAATTTTTTGCTATCATTAATTCTGTTAGAGCCACAAAACAGTCATCCGGAAGCCTATTGCTCTACTACCCATCTTAATGGGACTATACTCTAAACGCCCCTGATTTACCTTATTGTGATCTGTAAGCATGAATTAGTTGATCAAATTTCTATCTTTGACCAGTTTATTGCTGCTATTCTCTTGCCATTATTCTTCTTGCCTTAGGTTTCCAGACTAGAATCCCGATTTTTATACAATGGTATCTATGCGGTGGTTCTGCATTCCCTTCATTATTTTAGATGCCCACCTGCCTCAGGATCTGCACCTGCTTGTTTATCTTACATCTTTTACATACCTTTCTCTTTTATCAGGCAAAACCATGCTCTTTATGGGGAAACATGCACTGTGCTTTACATATATTGATAGTTTCCAAACCCTGATGTCTAGTTCCAATCTCAGGGCTGATGGTTTTTAGAAAATTCAGAAACAGACTTGTTTGTATAAGCAATGAATCTGTTTTCTGTAATATTCAGGAAGTTTAAATCATAGACCTTGAGATTGCCTTACTGTAATTCTATACACACACACACACACACACACACACACACACATATATATAGAGAGAGAGAGGTGTACACACACACACACACACACACACACACACACATCCAAAACAATTGAAAACAGGATCTCAAAGAGATCAAAGAGATATTTGCACACCTACATTTTTAGCAGCACTAGTCAAAATAGCTAAGAGGAGAAGCAACCCAAGTGTCCTTTAAGAGATGAAGGGATACACAAAATGTGGTCTATACATACAATGGAACATTATTCAGCCTTAAAAAGGAAGGAAATTCTGACACATGCTACAACATGGATGAACTTTGAGGACATGATGCTACATAAAAGAAGACAGTAACAAAAAGACAAATACTGTATGATTCTAGTATATGAGATATCTAACGTGTCATATTCATAAAAACAGAGAGTAGAATGGTGAAGTAAGGGGCTGGGGGAGGGGAAATGGGGAGTTGTTTAGTAGGTACAAAGTTTCTGTTTTGCAAGTCAAAAAAGCTCTGGATGTTGGCTGCACAAAAATGTGAGTACACTTATTGTGCACTTAGAAATGGTTAAAATGACAAATTTTGTATTACGTGGCTTTTGCTATGATAAAAAAATTGATATCTGTATTTAACATATCTTCAGGGCATAATATGCATACATTTTTTCTTAGGAATGTCACATCTTAGTGGTGGTCATAGCTTCCTACCCAGCTTTAGAGACAAACGGACTTGGCCCTCGACTCCTCACCAGTGTCTCAGCCAAGACAGGTGTAAGATAAGATACCAACACCCAAACGTAGCTAGGTTAATTATTGATGATGACCTTGTGGCACTAAATATATATTTTTATTGAATACCACTCAGTGGGGGAATTCTAAGAGTACTTCCCCTTTTTTTCCTTTGAGCTGGGGAAATGGGGCTGACCAAGCAAGAATAAAGCTCTGAAGGGGTGAAACATTGCTGTGCCTCTGTATCATGTAGTTTTCAGGGTGGGCTTTTATAAGTGCACAAGACAACAGCGGCGATGCACGTGTGTCATACTTGCCAGCCCAGCGCAGAGGCTATATGGCTCTATGGCCGACCACTAGCAGAAAGAGGAGGAAGGCTGTTTCCTGCCTGCAGACCCCTTCAAAATGGCGTATACAGAGAGGCTCAGCAGGTGCCTGGGCAGGAAATGTATGTTTTACAAAGGGAACCATAGAGCAGTCATGTGGAAATGTGAAACACTAAGTGGTATTTACCAAACATAGGAGGACCAGGAGTGAATTTCAAAGGATGAGTGATGGGAATGAATACATCTTGGTCTTCTTTATATGCACAGTTCTTGACAATGAATTCTGTTGAACTGAACTAGGTTCAAGAACTTGAAAATATTTAGATGTGTATGTCTTGGGTTGAAGAGGAAAGTGTTGGTAAGGTTTACGTATACACATACGTATACATATAAAAAGAAAGATTATTAGCTTCAGAAAAATCTAAACACGATAGTCTGCTGACTTAACTCACCAGGTGAGAAGTCTGTTGGTAATTATTTTTCCAAATCACATTCACGTTCACTTTGTTTCTTCTAAGACACTAATGTCGATTTTTTATAGGAATCTCAGGTCATTTGAAAGGCACAGTAAGTATTTAAATGAAACAAAAGGCACTACAGCAATGCCAAGAAGCTCCTACTGTATTAGGCTACAGCAAAAACATCAACAGCAAAGGTTAGGGGTTATAATGGGAAAGGAATTTTCTTTCCAGAAGAGCTAAGAGAAGTAATTGTCTTCATAACCTGATCATTTGGACCCAGAAGAACACATGCCAAGAATAGATCAAGAGGGATGAAGATGAAATCCAAACAGAAAGGTGTAAGCAAATAGCTGCCTGTCCCACAAGTGCATCTGCTGTACCCGCTGCCTCCCCTCCTGCCTTACAGGCAGTCCTCCAGGAATACCTGGTTCAGGGACTCAGGGGCTCCTGATGAATTTTACAGGCCTTGAAGAACTGTCTGCTCCCACATGTGTGTGTGTGTGTGTGTGTGTGTGTGTGTGTGTGTATTGGTACCAGGGCTACCAGAGTGGACGTTTTCCTGACTCATGGAATCTGCACCACTCACCATTTCTCAATTCTCCAATAAGTGCTCAGAAGCCGTTGTAGCACCCAACTCCACACTTCGGGAGGAAGTATTGGTCTAAAATAAGGGGATAGACATCTCCATGATGCTTGCAGAAGCCATCAGGAGAACCCCAATGGAGAGTGTTTCTATCTGTTTAGCCATGTCCCTTTATAACAGAGTAACTTCTGAGAGGCTTTAAAAATAAAATCAACCCTACATTTTACCTCTCCTCCCACCAGTCCTCCTCGCTGATAATCTGATAAACCTTCTGCAGGAGATCGAGCCTGTTCCAGCAGAGCTGTCCACTTCTCTCCTTCACATCAGGTATGTAAAGTTTATCTTAAGTTGAGAAAACTAAGATTGAGATTAAGTGCTGGAATTCCTTCTTGCCATGCCTCATTTTGGCTTCTCTGCTGTCTTTTGTGAGCCTTGCAGTGCGGTTGTTTCAGCTTTTAGACGTTTGAGGGTGTCTCATAGGGGTGTTTGAATTGGATTGGGGCAAACTTAAAATAGGTTGCATGGGCACACTCCCACTTTTTCTTTGTCGAAAGAACTAGCAGCATACTCGTGCACGTTGAGTCAGAAAGCAAAGATGGAAAATCATTTATAATTGTTCTTGTTGCTCTTGCTCACATGGTGGACGGGGCAAAACAGGATGTTGACAACATGTGATCGTTTTGCCTCTCCTATTGGTCAATAAGTTCTTTGGAAGCAATGTGTTGGATTCATTTTTGCATCTTACACAATTATTTAAATGATCAAATTATCAAAAAATGTATGAACTATGTAAATATTATCAGTAAGAAATAATAAGCCCTGGGTATCCTAAGGTTGTTAACTTTTAACCAACATTGTGCAAGGCAGTTGCTAGTGGGAAGTATCCCCGATGGGTATTATTTTCATAAACCTGTCTATCTGCATCCCAACACTGGAAGAAAAGGAGCTGATACTCAGAAGTTTTAACCCCCTCTGAAAAACGTTAAAGATTTTTGTCATTTATTCTGAATTATCTTCTGCATTTAGCAAGCTGTTTTGAAAAGCAAGTTGTATTTCTCTATCTGAAAGAAAGTTCAGCATTACACACTAGCCTTTGGGAGTGAAGATCTACTGATCTCTTGGCCCAACGGCAGTAGGTCAGGAATTTTGAGCTGCTCTTCTAATGGATTTGCAGAGATCCATCTACATCCTCACAATCATACATTTCCCCCATCACCATTGTGCTAAACAATTAATTAAAAACATCTTAAGGTGGGGTGCCTGGGTGTCTCATTTGGTTGAGTATCTGACTTTTGGTTTCAGGTCAGGTCATGATCTCAGGGTCATGAGATCCAGCCCTGCGTGGGACTCTGTGGTCGGAGTGGGGTCTACTTGGGATTCTTTTCCCCTCCCTCCCCTTCTGTCCCTTTCCCTGTGTGCATGCACAGGTGTGTTCTCGCTCTCATAAATAAATAAGTAAGTAAGTAAGTAAGTAAATAAATAAAATCTTTTTTGAAAGAAAAAGCATTTTGAGGCAATGTCTAGACTTCGGGGGTACCCCTTGGGCAGTTAGACAAGATCAATATAATTCCCTTTTCTGAGAATTTAACTTGCAGGCTTGACCTCATCAGCATCATGTTTTAGCAAATAAAGTCCTTTATATATACAGTTTTAGAAAAAAAAGTCCTTTATGTATACATATAATACATTGCTTACCTTTCCATGAAATGACGTATTTGAAAGGGCACCAAAACACAAATACATGTCATGCGAAGATTTAAGCGTGTATTTGAGCACGTATGTATAATGGCAGTTTCTGTGACTGTTTCTAAATTCTGGTAACCTGATTTGTCCTAAAAACTTCTCGGTTCTTAACCATATGTCTATCAATGACTCTCTTAAACAGGGACTCAATCCTCTGAGGAGGCCAAAACAATAATCCTCTCTTCCATTAGTGTTTCCCTAAGGCTGTCAGCTCCCTGCCCTAAGCTCCCCTTTCCAGGCTCCTCCTTTCTTCCTACCCTC
The DNA here is from genome assembly GCA_002007465.1 of Ailurus styani. NCBI lineage: Eukaryota > Metazoa > Chordata > Mammalia > Carnivora > Ailuridae > Ailurus > Ailurus styani. The sequence goes on from LNAC01000019.1 coordinate 4,091,483, forward strand.
CTTTCCCTCTCCCTCTCTATTTACTTTCTTCCCTTTCTTCCTTCTTTCCTCCCAGCACAAATAGTGTTGAACCACTGTTGAAGTCACTGTGACTACAGGGTGAACGAGATCCCTGGGAGAGGAGGTGGTGAGATTAACTAGTGTGTTCTAGAAGGTCCTATTGAGTAGACAACAAGTACCTGGAGAAGGTGAGTGAGTAAGCCCCAAAGAAGAGTCCTTGTTTTGAAAGCCAAAAGTGAATGATCCTTTGGAATAAATGGCAGACCCTCTTACTTGGCTCTGTGGTGCTCAGTGAGTCAATTACACATCAAGAAGTATCCAGTGACCTATCTTTGGCAGAAAGACAAAAAATGGAAATCTGAATCTCCCTCTTTTCCCCCTGATTGAATCCTCAAAGACAATGGTGAAGACTGTACACTCTGACTCTACACAGAAAGAGAATTTATCAGACAAGGACTTGAGATGAGTCCTACAGACATGGGTCCAAAGCCGGAATGACCCTCCCTTTCACACAGCATCCAAAAAAACTCAAGGGTGAAATTAATCTCTTTCATACATGAAATAGTCTTACTTGACACCAGGCACAAGTGTCCTAAACAAGTTCTCAATATTTCAACCAAAAAAGAAAAAGGTAAAGAGGGAGAAAGAGAAAACTTGAGCAGAATCTACAGAGAAGAATGTAGGTTTTCCTGAACAAGTCCAGATATGCCCACAGCGACCAAAGAAACTCCCAGGATAACCCCACAGGTGAGGTCTCTTTGCCTGTATGGGCCAGATGTGCAGATGTTAGCAAGCGAGCCTCTCTAGGAGAAGAAATGCATCCATACCCCTGCTGCCATCAAGATTTTAATATTTAACAACATTGGTGAATGACTACTGTATTCTAAATCCTGTGAAAAATTCTAGAAATTCAAACACAAATAAAACACAGTTCTTGTCAGGTTTGGATGAGCTCGGCCACCACAAGTTTATATAGTTTCCCACCAAACTGCACTGAATATCTTTAACTTGTCATATCATCACAAATCAGAATTATGGAAGGTATAGTGTCTGTGTCAAATATATATAAAATGCTACCCAAATATAACCTGAGTGGAAGATGGAATCCAGAAAAAGTGGGTCCTACATCCCAAAGGCCTGATTATTTTATAAATAACAAAGGGCAAGAAAGCTTCTATTATATTTTTGCTTGGCCCGAACATGAATATCATGGTGAATATTTTAAGTTAACATGTGAGTGTCCACCACAATTATCACCTTGAACCTGGAAGAGGGCTGATAACCTTGTGATCTGGGAAGAATATCCTTCTGGACCCAACAGTAGCTTTCTTGAGCCACTTCTACTTCAGAGCACCCATTTCCCAGTGAAGGCCAGAATCAAATCTTGTAACCACAACACAGCCAAAGAAGGGAGTCAAAAGCCTTTTTCTACTTTTGCACACATGCCAGATGACATTCGTGGCCTTTGGGGAGGAAAAAAACTTTTCCTATTCTTCATAGGTTCACTGCCTGGAACTCTGTAAATTAGATGGACAAAAGACAGATTAAAAGAGAAAAACAGACAGCTTATTAACATGTACATCATGTATACACATAGGAATATTTGGCAATGAGTAACTCAAAGGGGTGGTTAGAACTTGGGCTTATATGGCATCTTAATAAGAGAACAATCATTTTTAGGGAACTGACAAGACAAAGGAAAACAACATTGTTTCTCAGATGACAAATTGTAGAAAGGTAAATATATGGGTGAACTAATGGAAGAACTGGTTGGGAAGATTTGTAGATTCCTCTGGTGCTATCTCTGGACTGATAAAGATCTGAGCTGTTTCTGGGGATTAACTGCTGTCCTTCTTAATAGAAAGGGTAAAGGGGACACACTTATAAATTTATGTCATACTTTTAGGTAAGTAGAAGGAAGGCACAGAGCTTTTTTAGTATCTGCTTTTTAACTGCTTTGGCTCAAAATAATCCTTATACCAAAATGGCATATTGTGGATGACACAGCCTGCTACCCTTTATGTCAACACACTCCTACAATTATGACCCCATGACCAACTGAGTAGTTTTCCCACCTCAACAAAGAATTCAACCCATTTGTGAACATATTTGCTGAGTTCTGGGTTTCCAATACTTGAAAACAACACAAACTAAAAACACCACCTTGCCTAAATTTCCAACACACCAGCAAGTGACAGGAGTTGTGCACATTTACCTAAATACAGTCAAGTCTTGATTATTCCATTATATGGAGTAGATCTGTGAGTAACCTTAAATGGCATGTTTCAAACAATTCCTATTTGATTTCAAAATATGTTCTGAATGAATGGCCCTTAGTAATAGAACTAGCTGGTATTCTAGTAACAGATTCTATTTTAACTTATTTCAAATATCGCAGCGAATATTTACTAGGAAGATCTGATTCCAGAACTTCTTAGTTTCCCAAACTCCCTTGACTAACCCTTCTCAGTTCTCTATTCTGTGTTCTCTCACATTCATGAATGTTCCATTTTTTTCCCTGAAACTTTCCTAGAGTAAGGGGGATGGTGAAGTCCTTGGATATCAGACTTTCCCTGCCTATGAAATAAATAGAAGATAATTAGATATTGACCAGCAGAACAACTGCTGCCAGCAGTGAGAACCAATGTAGAGTAACAATGAACATTTCTGATAGACTAACAGAAACAAAAGAAAAGAAAGTTTTCAAGATTAGTTCCGGTTTAGCAGAAAGGGCTATGGAATCAGATAACCAGAAAGTGCCTTGCTTTATATTAGCAGTCAGACTTTGGGCAAGTTATCTAAGCTCTCTGATCTTCAGTTTTTTTCCCTTCTATAAAATAGGAAGAATAATCCCCACTTTTGCACACTATTATGAGGATTAGACATATCTAATAAAGCACCTCATTTGATGACAGTGAGCAACAGCTCTTAGAATACCACATAGTAAGTATTCAATAAATACTTATTGAATGAATGGTAGCTATAACAACAACAACAATGATAATATATAATAATAATATGCAAAGGAAGAAAAATATATAAAATAAAATTATTATAATTCTTACATTTTTATTCAATTCAGAAATAACCTGGGTGACTGCCAATTGGGGCAGAGGACACTAAAAGACAAATAACTTCATTTTCATACTCAGAGGATTAATTCCAACCTCTGCAGGAGAAATAGATTATCCAAAATTGTGGTGTTTAATTGTTATTGCTGAAAGAATTGGAATTTTTAAAGAATTCCAGGAAACCAGAGGCTTCTAGGTAATATATGAAACATGGGTAAAGGAATCACCATTTTCTGACAAGAGGTTGATTCTCTAATGTTAAAATAAGGTCGTAAACTTTCCATTACCTTAACTTAAACTGACCTCTTCTAATGAGAAAGCCAAGTGTGACTCAGGGAAACCCTGGAGGTTTGGCTGGTGAGAAAGTGTCTCTTTCCGCTGTTGTAGATCTCTTGTATGAATTTGAGCTTCTAGCTGCTTTACTCTGTTCTGGGTTGGCTTCCTAAAAAATATTATTCTTTGGCCTTTCTTTATTCCAATCTTAATTTCATTTGAGTATTTACTGCTTACTTACCTGGGATTTATGTAATCAGCAGTAGTATGTGTGTGTATATGTGTGTACCTAAACATGTTTTAGTCTCTTGCTTTTTCTATTTAATAGAATGTGTGCTATTTCTACTCCTTACACAGAATTGGGGTGACCCTCAGCCCAGTGAAGAGTACCATGAACTTGTCCTAATCTATTCTCTGGGTGTGATCCCTGAGCTTCCTCATAACAATAATTGCTAGTCCAGAAATCCGTCTTTCTTCTTCTAATAGACCTCTTCATTAGGCATTCAAAAGTCCCACCATACACAGGAGTGACTTGAGAAGGCAGGTCAAGTTGAAGCGACACTAAGGTCTGTGGCAGAGGAGCTTTGACTGCTGCGTGGAAGCCCACCTTAGAGAGTCACAGCCAAAAGGTGGAACAGGGGAAGTCCTTGATTGTAGTAACCAAGGGCTGTGAAGTGCCCTATGGATCAGGGTTACAGTGGAGAAGTTTTCAACCAAGCTAGCCTGGACCCACCTACTTAAAGCTCTTTTACTTCTCAATTGTTTAACAGAGCTGAGTCTTTACAAGTTCTGGCTCCAGAGAAGCAGGGTACTAAAGACTAAGAGACCTGGGGTGAGGCACCTTAGACCACTTGTGTTGAATCCTCTGTGACAACACCAAGAAGTTAAAGAGATGCCTACACCCTAGAAGCTATCTCCAGAGCAGTGCTTGGATCACTGGAGGAGGCACTGCTCCTGGTTCACAATCAGGGCCTTTCCCAACAGTTCCTCTAGGGAAAGACCATTCCCTGCATCTCATCCATTACAGGACCCCCATGTCCTGAGATTTCTGATCCCAAAGCTCTCTGAGCAATTAAACTTTTTCAGTTCATGCAGAGTCACTTCTCAGAATGCAGCATGGTCCCAGGAGAGCTGGCCAAAAAGGAAGTTCCCACCTTTTTCTTCAGGGATGGCCTTACAACTTTTCAAAGACACTTAAAACATCATAGTTCTGGTTACACTCTTCTCCCAGAATAACATCCAGCTCACCCTGCACTTAAGTGACTCAGTAAGGCCACTTAAGTGACCCTTCTCAAAACAAGGAAAATCTTTTCAAAATGACACTGTCCATCAGGACAATGGAGTCTATTCACACCACACTTACGTAAGTGAGGAGACCACTTAAGTGATTCTTCTCCAGACGATAGTGATCTGCTTCACTGCATTTTCTGCCCCACATTCATTATACACTAAAATAGATGCCAACTTCTGTCTTTAAAAATGCTCAGATTGGGCGCCTGGGTGGCTCAGTCGGTTAAAGCCTCTGCCTTCAGCTCCGGTCATGATCTCAGGGTTCTGGGATCGAGGCCCGCATCCGGCTCCTTGCTCAGCGGGGAGCCTGCTTCCTCCTCTCTGCCAGCTTCTCAGCCTACTTGTGATCTCTCTCTCTCTGTCAAATAAATAAATAAAATCTTTTTAAAAAATGCTCAGATTAATTGCAAAGTGGGGCATCAGTTTGGTAGGGTGCTCACCACAGATGTCCTGATGCTCTATTGCTTTATCTCTCACTTGAATTCTGTACATTAGCTTCTAAATGTACCTATGTCTTTGCCTTCAATCAGCAAAAATGACAGCATGCTTAAATATATGAATAGGTATTTATATACACACACACACAATGTTTATATATATATCTCACTGCAAAAATCTAAAATATTGTTCCCTCTTGCTTTTAAAAGTTGCCTGAAAACCATGATCTTAACTGTATTTGATAGAATATATTTTAGGAGTTAAAATATATGTCAGCTTAAGGGTTAATGTTATGATTAACTTATTTAAGTTACATATTCGAAGGAAACCTCAATCATATTTTACTTTATTTTTTAAATGTTTATTTATTTATTTTGGAGAAAGAGAGAATATGAGCAGGGGGAGGGGCAGCAGGAGAGAATTCCCAAGAAGACTCCCCGCTGAGTGTGGAGCTCAACGCAGAGCTTGATCCCACGATCCACAAGATCATGACCTGAGCAGAAACTAAGAGTTGGACACTCGGGCGCCTGGGTGGCTCAGTGGGTTAAAGCCTCTGCCTTCGGCTCAGGTCATGATCTCAGGGTCCTGGGATCGAGGCCCGCATCGGGCTCTCTGCTCAGCAGGGAGCCTGCTTCCTCCTCTCCCTGTCTCTCTGCCTGCCTCTCTGCCTACTTGTAATCTCTCTCTCTGCGTCAAATAAATAAATAAAAATCTTTAAAAAAAAAAAGAGTTGGACACTCAACCAACTGAACCATCCAGATATCCCTCAGTTATATGTTATAGAAAGTAGGGGGTTATGGTAGAATCCCACCATAATATGACATTTATGATTCAAAAAGGCTTACTATAGACTGTGTAACATACAGAGTTGCATTAACTTGAGGTAATAAATTTACCTAGCCTGCCAGTCAGGAGTTATCTTAGGGAATTCTTAGTGTGATCCAAATCCATCCAGATTCCTGCCACATTTTGCAGCCCTGGGTGCGAGTTCTTCCCACCCCCAACCCTTCCAACAAGCTTAAAACCAGTGAGGATGGTTCTGGGTCTCATGTTGGCTGGGATTTCCAGAACTGTGAAAGTGACTCCAGGAATTTCCTTCTATGTTAAAAGCTGTTCCATCAACCCAGCTTGAGAGACTGAACCAATGGAATCCTGCAGACCTATTCTCTGGGTCTCTGCTTCCCAATTGGGATTGCTACCTGTTAGCCCATCAAACATCATGTTCCCCTCCATAGTCTCAGCCTACTTCACACAACTCAGGAACATTAACCCACTTGCACTTTGAAATGGGGATAGGATCATATGCAAAGGTGCGTTGTCCTGGGGTGCGTTATGATGGGGTTTTGCTATAGCCTTGTGTTCCTGTCTTCCTCACCCGTTTTCTAAGCTCCCACCTAAGAGCATAGGCAAACATTTTTAAAGTCATTGTAGAGCTTCTTTTTATTCCACAGTCTATAGTAATATATGTGATCCCACAATAGACCAATAATATTAGGGCCAAGAATATATGTCAAGTGTGCAGGTCCCATGAATAATAACTCACACCTTTTGATGGCCAGTACAAACACTTAGATTTAAAGAGGAATGAAGTGTGGCCTTCTGCTCCTTAAATAAAGCTCCTGAACTCATTAAAGGGATGGCTTCTTAGATCCAAAGACAATTATCAAAAAAAACAAAAAACAAAAAACTTTCATAGAGTAAATTTTTTAGCTGTGGCTGGCAGTACCGAGTTTTGTCTAGAGAGAGATTGCATTACACTATCACAGTCATAATTAGGCACAAAAATGTCATATCTGTGCCAGCGGTGAAACTAGAATGTCTGGATGTCAATATAAATAGACATCAGGATACAATACAAGAGACTGAAAATATCATTGAGATTGTGGGTGTTTTTTTGGCAAAATAAAGCCATTGAGCAAGCACACATGTTATTCCAGTAAGCCACAGACTGCAAGAAATCAAAGCTGAAGTGCAGGATTGCATGTTCTCTCTTTGGTGAGGGGGCAAAAAACAAGGGTACTTTCCAAGCTGGTGAACCAAACATTCGTTAGTTGGGAACACTTGATACATATCAGTACAGGTGCAGTCACAAATTTGTCCCCAGGGACAGGGATGTGGGAAGCAAAATATGTGTTCCATGGTGAGGAGGTGACAAATGGAATTGATTATTATCACAAACAGCCTGTTTAATTAAAGAGACATTGCTGGCCCTCCTAAGAGCAAGGTTTTCAAACTAAAGTGAGCTCAGAAATGACAGCAAATAGCTTATGGGTTTGTGAGGTTTTTGAAAGCAATTTTAAATGATGGTAGCTTTCAAAGAATTTCAAAACGACTTCATCCACTTCTATGGCTCTCAAGGACATGCTGGGCCTTGAGAGCCAGAATGAGAACTGGGAGCCTCGCTTATTTATCCCTGCTGAGAGAGTCCTGTGTGCAATTTCTATGGATCAGCTTCAGGTAGTGGCTAGAGGTTCATGATGCATCTTCTTTTGTTCTGACACGTGGCACTGTTCAGAACAGGGCATGTGCAGGGGACCCTAGGGTTGGTGCATCCTCATTAGCATCATGGCTCCAGCTCTGCATTCCCAAAGCAACTCAGAGGAAAAGTAAGGATAGTTTGACCTGCTTTTCAGGGGTGTAGAGACACTGCCCAACGAAAGGAAGAAAGAAAGAAAGAAAGAAAGAAAGAGAAAGAAAGTCTCACTCCTTAATAAACAATTAAACATATTACCTGTAAATATATGAACCATTCTCACTAATACACAGTTTAAACTATCACTTTAAAGTAATTGTTCACAAAGTCTACTAATGAATGACCTCCTATGGCCTCCCTAATGGAATCATAACAAAACATTGTTAAGTGCCCACAAGGGCCTGAAGCCAACCCAGCGTTTTTCCCAGAGTTCTCCAAGAGAACTGGAAAATCAAAATAAACCTATGAGTTGCAATAATGGAATCTTAACACCCAAACTGCCTATGAATAAGTAACCCAACTGATAGAACCATATCCCAGTTTACAACTCTTCAAACTATCCTATTCAATTCAGCGAACTTTTTGCATTCCTCTAGGCCACCTGCTGTGTCTGGTGAACAACATTATCAATCAGGTCTGTACTATACTTTAAAATATTCTTGGGTTAAGGTATAGAATATTAATGTATCAGCTCAGGGGTGTTCTGCCCACACTCTAGATGGGGCAATTATAGTTCATTCTGTTTTCTCTATCTTGAGATCAATAACCTCCACCTTACTAATCTGCATACTGAGTGTCAGACACAAATCTCTGGTGTTTAACAGTGTTGATTTGTATGATGAATGTTAAATGTTAGATATGGAACAAGATTGGTGATAAAAGAATTTATGGGTTCCTGGCTGGCTCAGTCAGTGGAGGGCGCAATTCTTGGTCTTGGGGTCATGAGTTCGAGCCCTACACTTGGTGTAGAGGTCACTTAAAAAATAAAATAAAATAAAATGTTTTTTAAAAAGTATTTATGATACATGGATTATTTGTAAATATTTTAGAGATTTTCTTCATTCTTGCCTAAATAGGGTATAAAAAGCAAAGACTTAGCTTTTACCCTTAGAGGTAGAGCTCAAAGTTTGAACCGCAAGTAATCTTGTGTCTAACGGAGTACTTCTGGTGGCCTAATGAATAACCCCAGAGTAAAAGATTCCTGACTCTGGAGTGCTGTCAGTCTCTAAGCAGGCAAGGTAGTTTTCAAAAGACTTAGGGTGACAGAAAACAAGGACTTTATTAAACTTACAGAATTGCATAAATGGTTTTGGACCTGCTTGTTAATCACTGTTTGACAAATAAATGCCTGTATATGTGGCAGAATTTGTTGAGATTTGCTTTCATTATGACCTAGTAGCAAGGTAAAGGAGTAATGAACCCTCATCTACCTCAACTTCTACAATGGCTACTGTTATCTTCCAGAAAGAACCTAGGAACTGTGTATGACCAAAATGACTTAGATCAATTGCAATACATAGGACCAACTTTAAGGAAAACGGAGCCCTAACTATAAGCCTAATTGCCACTTACCAGAGGCTACTGGAGTTCAAGAGACTGACCAATCAACAGCCATGGTCCAAATTAAAGGTATATATAATATATATACATTAGTCCACTAAGCCATGGTCCTCAATGAAAAATACCAATTAGTCCGCTAAATTTCTTTATCCCATAACTGAATGCAGATCATGTTTCTTTTACAGGAACATACACCTTGGGAAAATCCATATATTTCCACATTCCCTAAGAGATAACTTAAAAGTTCATAGAGAGGGCAATCTTAACCGTGTGTTGTGGACCCAATGGTCAAAGTATCAGAGAGGATTTTGACGTCTCCCCTAAATTTTGTTACTGACAAAGAAATTGTTCTGAATGGCAAAGATAAAGGTAGAATCTCTTGTATGTCAATGTTTAACTTTGGGTTTCTCCTCAAAAGGTTTTGATCTTAAGTTGTATTTCTGGTTTGGCTTTTTTCCTTACCTTAAGGTTGGGTCACTGTAGTCCCAGGATGGGGGCTCTCTTGGCAGTTGCCCTTTGGAATAAATTGCTGCGTATGATTGTTAATAAGGAAATACAAGCCAAAATGGAACACTTTTTATTTCACCAAAGTGCAACCTTAGTTATACAAGTATAAGTCACCGTCCTTTGGCTGACTTGCCCTCTGGCTGCCATTGATGAAGCATCATGTCCTGCCACAAGCTGTAATTTGCAGAACTGTAAATTCACTTACCTCCATTTCCTCCTTCTTACCCATCCCATCAACCACCACCAATTTTTAAATATAGAGCTATCCTTCTTGGTCATAGTTCATGGCTAGTTATAGCAAGACTCTCTTGATACACAGCCAGACTCTGATGATTTTTTTTAAAGGTACCAGTTAAGAATACCGTAAGTTAAAAATAAATTTCTCCACAAGTTCAGAATAAAATTCTCTCCTGTTTCCTTTCCCATAAATACTAAAATAAAATTATGAAGTCCCCTTACTTCTCAACCCCATAAAACAATGTTTTGCTTTAAATAGCTCTTCTTCTTTATGTTTGACAACAGTAAGCAACATTTATTTTTTTATTTACTTTCTGAACACTTATTCTATAGTGGGTATCTCGCTGCATGAATTAAAAAAAAAAAAGGAGCTCACAAGTCTACTGGAAGAGAAAGACTAGTATCCAAATAATTACTAACTATCCAATGACACACACAATGTGAGACTCTGGGACATCTAGTTTCCTCCCTAGAATGCAGCATAGAATGAGGATTAAGATCACTGGGTTTGGAAACAAACCATTTACCTTCAAATCCACCCCCATCATTTATTAGCTATGTCGTCTTGGGCAAGTTAGATAATCTCTCTGAGCTTCAATCTCCACATCTATAAAATGGAGCTAGTATTAATTTTTCTTTATAGTGGATATAAAGCACATAGCACAGTGTCTGGCAAAAAGTTAACTTATAATAAATGTTAGCTGTTGTTTATTACTCATCTTTCAAGGTCTGAGTCAAATGTGAAGATCTTCATGTACCAGCCAAATGCTAACTCTCCAACCTTATTTTTTGCAAATTAAAAAATTAAATTTCAGTTAAAATTAATATGTATACAGAGCACATATAGTATTGTATTATTTCTTAATTTAAAAGTTGTTTAATTACAAATACCTTAGCCTTTTAAATGATGTGGATTTCAAGAACAATACAATAGAATGATGTATAAGAAAACAAATTTAAATTGATGAAGCTGAGAGAGATAATTAATCTACAGAAGAAAAAGCTTGGATGCTTAGTTCAATATTGTAAATTGGGAGTTTATTTCTCTCCCAAGATTCTGCTAAAATGGTAAGTGGTTTTTAAAGTTACAGAAGTTCAAAAATGAATACAATTAAAACAGATGTCAAGGGGAGACATTGCTGATGAAAGCACTAAACATATTTTTGGAAGAAATGAATTAATCAAAGACTGGTGACTGACTTACCAACAGTCTAAAGTACCTATAAAAGAGGCATATGATTTAAAACAAACCAAAGCCCTGAGACTCTTAAAAAGACTCGAAGCTATTTGGTATCAGAGAGTACAAGGAAGAAGAGTAATGAAAAATAGAGGTATGAATGTTTGAAAATGCAGCAATGGGATTACCATGCAGACAGACCACTAGTTCTTGGTACTCCCTCAAAAGCGAATGAGGCCAAGACCCATTGTGGGGATTACTCCAACTGCCACTCACGTCAGTCCCAAGTGTATAATTGGGGACTAGAGAAGTGACCATCTGGTAGGCCAGTGGACCCTCACTGTAAGCCAGACTTAGGCCAGAACCTAATTTATTACCTGACCTCCTTCCATGTGCACTCCCAGCGGGGGCCATCTTAATGCTTTGTGTCTCTGGATACCAATCATCTTGGACCCTGTGTCCAACAAGACCTTACAGTATCTGGCTATTCCCTTTACCCCAATATACTGTTACATGAGTAAATGGTTGTAGATGTCTGTGAAAACACTAGGGTAAACACTGTGGTATATACTTGTCATGTTAGGGTGTTTGTGAGAGAGAGTATACATGTCTGTGTACGTGAAAAAGAGCTGGGTAGAAACTCTAGAAAAAAACAATAGATTATAAAAGATAATATATAATCATACTACATTAGTTGGCCTTGTAGAAAACAATATTGACAGTCATAACATGTAAAACAAAAAGAGAAAATGATGTAACTATAATGATAGGGTAAGGATGAGAGAGGAGAAGTAAGACCAGAGTATTGACTATGAGCGGGCACGTCAGCTACCCCTTCGACAGGCCCCTCCAACACTCACACAACACTCTTATGTACTAGCTCTTAATGAGGAGGGAAAGCCCTTCCGCACATCAGAATAGCCTGGGAAGTCAAAATCTGTAGAGGCATCTGCCCAGATGTCCTCATCTTATGTAAGGGACTCATGTTTTCCCAGCCAGAGTCATCACAATCTCAGTTGAGGTTTCAACCGTCTTTGAAGTTTAGCCAGTCTGAATATCAAATCCTGGGCTTGATCTTCACCTTCGTCTGTGAGCCCTTTGCGTGAGATGAGAGCCTTGAAAGCCACCAACAAAATGTTTGGCTCTTACATCAAGTTTTCCATGTGTTAATTGCCCTGAGCTTTTCATTATTAATCTGTAGAGTTCCAATGCAATTTAAAAACAACCGGGGCGCCTAGGTAGCTCAGTGGGTTAAGCCTCTGCCTTCGGCTCGGGTCATGATCCCAGGGTCCTGGGATCGCGTCCCGCATCGGGCTCTCTGCTCGGTGGAGAGCCTGCTTCCCCCCTCTCTCTGCCTGCCTCTCTGCCTACTTGCTATCTCTCTCTGTCAAATAAATAAATAAAATCTTAAAAAAGAAAAGAAAAGAAACAACCACCCAATTCTGCTATTCTTGTGTGCCTCACCCCCCCCCCCGAAACCAACACAAATGTCAAAAGTCTGAATCATCTTGTTGACTATTGCATTTCCTTCCACCATCACATCCCAACTCACTACCTAGGAAAGTTTTATCAGCTGGCCTGTCATCTTGTTCCAGCGTTGTCCGGGCCCCACCTGCCACCAGGAATTAGTTTCTCAGCCAGGGAGTGAGGGACCCTCTACCCCACCTTGCTGCCTACTTTCTTGTACTACTTCTGGCACCAATGGTCACAGGTTGGAATCTCCAGGAAACAGATGTGAGCTTGACTGGAGAGTGCAAAAGTTTATAGGAAGGAACACTTGTGAAAGAAAAGGGATGGAAACAGGATTAGGCAGGATAAGCGTCAGACCACATGCAGATGTGACAAATCCCTGCCAGCCCAACAGGAGCTTTGGAGCAAAGATCACCTGCTCAAGGAGTCTTGCAAAAGTCCAGACCCTTTTACCATTTCCTTATGTGCTTCTATGCTGGGGGCTGCCAGAGGAAAATATGAGCCCAGCCATGCTACTTTGCTAGAAGCAGCCCTAAGAAAGGATGACCTTAACTTAAATAGTGATCTCTACCCTAAAGGAGCTAACTGTAGAGTCCTTTCTTAAAGGGACATATGAGCCATAAATCTCTGTATCTGTTACTAATGGTTCTTATCCTGAGCTTAAGTTCTGGTGAAAGAAATAGACACATGAGCATATGATTTCTATTCAATATGGTATGCATAACGCATAGGGTCAACTCAACATAGCTATGTGGAGGAGTGAATGGGTGGGAAAGAGTGGGAGTGAAGACTCTTCCACTCTCACCTGCACTCAATACCAATCTCAAGGATCTTGATCATTTTCTTGTCCTTTGTTAGCATGTCAACTTGAAAGACTGAAATAAGACCATACTGTGTATAATAAGTATATTTAGAAACGGTTAATCTATCTTTTACTCCCAAAATGAAAATAACTAAAACAATGCTTGACATCTTCCAACCACAAAAGGTGAAATATTTAGCCAAAGTAGAAACTAATTTGATTTTTCATGGAGTTATAAAAGAAAGCCAAGAAAATGTCTTAATGTGGCTTTATGCTTACTCAATTTTTAAGAGTTGGATAGATTTTTCTAACAATCATCAAAAGATTTTATCCAGAGACTAGCCATATCATGGTCCTTGTAACAGAAAAAAAAACCCTTTATTGTGGGAGGTATTTTGAGATTGGGATAGTCAATAAATCATTGTAACTTCTAGACAAGCCATCATCTAGAAAAACTCAATCTAGTCCTGCAAAATGCAACAGCTAAGAGTCATTATAAACTTATTTGATCTCTTTTCCCTCACTGGAATTTTTAAATTATAGAAGGAAAACCTACGTTAGCTTAAAAAAGAAAGAGGGGAATAATATAGAAATAGCAGCATATCACCACTCCTTTAGAGAGAGAATATCAGTTTTATGATTTCCCAGATACTCTTCTGAATATCTTTATTTCAGACCAGATGACTTGCTTTACCTCACACATGTAGAATAATCACCAGGCTTAAGCATTCAGATCTTTTACAGAATAGATCACAATTCTCTACAATAATTTATCAGTGAATAATTACAATATAGCACACGAAGATGAGGATAAATGAACTCCACTATGTGCCCAATCTAACTTAGTCACTATTAAGGTCCCTTTGAACTACATCACCTGGAAGGATTCCCCCTAGAATATGTTACAAAGAAATCATTCTCATCTTGGCTCCTCAGATTTGTTTTTCCTCCTTATTTATTGAACAAAATATACATATATGCTCTAATAAAAATCTGTGGCTATAAATACATATTACTTAAAGATTACAAACAATTCTATCAAGTCATAATAGGTACATAATGGATTTCAGGATCTGAAAAGGTCTGAAATGTTGGATACTTGCATGAGATCACTAAGAAAAACTGCTCACAAATGAATAATTTAGGCCTTTCTAAAGTAACAATATTCTAAATCAGGCAGAAGTCGGGGTGCTATGGCTAGTTTCTTCTGAGAAAACTCTGAACCATGAAATGCCTCTGCAAGTCCTTAGTCAATGCAATGGAAACCATCTATTATTTTTTTAATCAGATACTCAGCAATGGGGATTCCTAGGCCTTGAAGATTCTATTTGACTTTAATAGTACTTCCTTTGTCAAATATTGTGCAAGAAAACTACTGAGATTCTGCAGGGCCACATGTCCATGTGGGTTTGATTTAGTTAATATATCAAGTACTTGTGTGCAATTTTTCAGGCACATGGTTTTGCTTCTCTTCTTTTCAAGTGAGTTCTGTTTACTTAAGCAGATGTTGCAAATTAGCTCTTAAAATACTGCAAATGAAGTAAAGAAATCCTGTATAGCAGTAGATCCTAGTCTAATGTGAATTCCATTACTGATTCACAGAGATAGAGTAATCCCAGAATTCTATTTGAGTTCTCAAGGAAAAAAAAATTCTAATTTAAAGACATTTTCCCCCTCTACGTTCTTGTTCCTTGGTATGTGGTATCACCATGCACCTTACGGACATCCCAGGCATATGGAAAATTTTGAACTCAGATTTATTCTTGGCCATAAAAAATGTGAGTACCCTTAACCTTTTCTGAGTTTCTTCAGTTGCTCTATTAAACCAAAACTCTATTGTGAAAGACGTACTCTTAAAGGATCCACTTAGTTGTAAGAATTGCATTAATTAAGGTATGTGGGTCATCCCATTGAATTCAACATGAGGCAACATTTATAGTGCTTAAACCTACCCAGTTAAGACATTTTAAAATGCTGTTTTTCAAATATACCTTATGAATAGAAAATATTTTGAATCATTATGCAGAAAATATCAAGGTTTTCCTTTTCCTTTCAATCAGTTCCATCAGCAAAAAACAAACTATGAAAAAAATTTAAATAGAATAAATTATCGCTCAGTAAGCTCATCCATTAACATGTTTTCCACCATTTACCCCTGGCTGATGATTCCTAAAGGTGGGTCTTCAACACATATTTCCCCAAAATAGTCCATCCCCATATTTTCAACCATATGCACTAAGACTCCACCTGGATATGACTACCACTCACAGTCATTGCTCCGAAAAGAATCATATCATCAGTTATACGATGTCAAGAAGGGTAGGATGCTTACAGTCAATACTCAAAGTGGGATTTGAATTGAACATCAGCAACATTGTCATAATCAGGGAGCTTCTCAGAAATGCAGAATCTCAAGCCCTATCCCAGACCTGCTGAACCATGATCTGCATTTTAACAAGATTTTTACATAATTTTGCTACACATTAAAGTTTGAGAAGCACTGAAGAAAGAAGACTACATGGATTTCGGGGTCTGACAATTTTCAGTTTGTTTTCCAGTTCTGTGACTTATTGGCTGGGAGATCAGGAGAAAGTTACTTAGCCTCCCCTGAATCTCAATTTCCCCATCTGTAAAATAAGGATGATGAAACTTACTGGAAAATATTGTTACAAACATTTCTAAGAAAAGCACTTGGGGGGCATCTGGCTGGCTCTGTGGAGCATGTGACTATTGATCTTGGGGGTCATGAGGTCAAGTTCTACTTTTGGGGGTAAGGATTATTTAATTTAAAAAAAAAACTAAAAAAAGCGGGGAGCCTGCTTCCTCCCCTTTCTCTGCCTGCCTCTCTGCCTACTTGTGATCTCTCTCTCTCTCTCTCTCTCTCTGTGTCAAATAAATAAATAAAATCTTAAAAAAAAGAAAAGAAAAGCATTTGTGTGTATGTGTGTGTGAGAGAAAATTAAATAAGTTATTTATATAAACTATCAGGTTGAATCTTCAAATACTGACAATTTCATATGGCTCAACCTTACCAGGCAGAGTGAGCTATTAATAAAGTACAGGCAATAGATACCTGTATTAGTTTCTGAGGGCCGCTGAAACAAACTACTGCAAACTTAGTGGCTTAAAACAATAGCAATTCATCCTCACAGTTCTGGAGGCCAGAAGTCCAAAATCAGGTGTTGGCAGCATCGGTTCTGAGAATCTGTTCCATATTCTTGTGCCATCTTGTGATGCTTGCTGACAATCCTTGATGTTCCTTGGCTTGTAGATGCATCACTTCAACCTCTGCCTCCATCTACACATGGCTTTTTCTCTGTGTACCTCTGTCTTCCCCTCTTCTTATCAGGACACCTGTCATTGGACTCAGGGCCCATCAAATATCAAGTATGACCAGAGATCAGTCTTATTTTTTGACTGTCATGTTTCTTATATTCAAAGTTTTGCCCAGGTCTAGCAATTTCCTTCTTCAAAAATGTTTCTCAACCTTTAGCAACATGTTTTAAAGTCAGACAAAAATGGGGCGCCTGGGTGACTCAGTCAGTTAAGGGTCTGCCTTCGGCTCAGGTCATGATCCCGGGGTCCCAAGATGGAGTCCTGCCTCGGGCTCCCTGGGAGCCTGCTTGTCCCTCTTCCCTTCACCCTGCTTCTTCTCACTCTCTCTCTCAAATAAATAAATAAAATCTTTAAAAATAAATAAATAAATTTCGGCAAAAAAAAAGAGTGGGACCCCGCAGAGTTGTGGCTGCAAAAGAATCCATCTTGGGTGAAAACAACTCCAAGGGCACAGGGCTTGGTAAACTTATAACAACTTTGTTAGCAAAAGGCATCCTTTCTCTGGGCTAGTGCAGCTCTACTTTTCATGCTCACTCACTTTCTCAGCAGAGTACTTCTGGGCAGCGAGTCATCTCGACAGTGTATGCAGTGACCCTAAGTTCTAAATGAGATATATTGGAGAATAGCACTTATGTGAAAACATGGAACATTTGTGAGAAATGCGTCAGAATGTTAATAGTGGATGTCTTTGCAGAGATGGAATTAGCTTGGCCCTCCTCCCCCATCCTAGAATGTGTGTGTGTGTGTATGTGTGTGTGTGTGTAATATATGTATATATGTTAGAATATATAATATATTTCTAATATATATCATATATATGTTACATATTAGGAAAAAAACCTGTGGTATCTGGGTAGCTCAGTCAGTTGAGCACCCAACTCTTGGTTTCAGCTCATGTCATGATCTCAGGGTCGTGGATGTCTTTGCAGAGATGGAATTAGCTTGGCCCTCCTCCCCCATCCTAGAATGTGTGTGTGTGTGTATGTGTGTGTGTGTGTAATATATGTATATATGTTAGAATATATAATATATTTCTAATATATATCATATATATGTTACATATTAGGAAAAAAACCTGTGGTATCTGGGTAGCTCAGTCAGTTGAGCACCCAACTCTTGGTTTCAGCTCATGTCATGATCTCAGGGTCGGGAGATTGGGTAAGGCAGGCTCCATGGTCAGCACAGAGTCTGCTTGAGATTCTCTCTCCCTCTCCCTCTGCCTCTCCCCACACTCGTGCACACTCACTCATTCTCTCTCTCTCTCAGAATAAATAATTAAAATCTTTAAAAAAAAAGAAAAAGAAAAAACTCAGAAGCTTTTTCAATATCTTAGGGAAAAGAGGATTACAAACAAATAAATGAATAGATAAATTGTCTATCAGATGGAGTTGTCAGTTGGCTGAGTGAGAAAATATTTCAGCTAAAACCCTACATGTCATTTAGAAGAAAGGGCTCCTGGGTGGTGCATTCACTTGAGCCCATGACTCTTGGTTTCGGTTCAGTTCATGATCTCAGGGTCGTGAGATTGAGGCCCCAAGGCGAAGTCTGCTTGAGATTCTTTCTCCCTCTCCCTCGGTCCCTCCCACTCGTGCTCTCTCTCTCTCTAAAATGAATAAATAAATCTTTGAAAAAGTTAGAAGAAAATATAAGTAAAGAGTTTCATTAGCATCTGGATTTTCTCGGTATTAAAGCAGTAAGAGCGTTTCAGTTATCTATTGCTATTTTACAAACTACCTCAAAATTTAGTGCCTTAAATAATCAGAACCATTTATTATCTTTGAAGAGTCTCTGATTCAGTGGGGATCAGCCAGGTAGTTCCAATGTTCCAAGTAGTATTGACTAGGGTGCAGAAATCTGGAGGCTCCACAGCGCCAGGACACTCATGGTGTGTCTTTTACGTGGCTTGCAATTGGTGATGGCTGTTGGCTGGGAGGTCGGCTGGAGCTGTCAGCTGCTGTGACTCGATTCCCCTCTATGGGGCTTCTCCTTGGGGTCTGGGCTTCCCACAACATAGCAGCTGGGTTCCAAAGGACCAGTGAAAGTGAGAATTGCAGATCTCTGAAGGCCAACTTTGAAAATTATACAATTTCATTCCTTAGGTTCTATATGCCATGTGTCAAAATAAGTCACAAGACCAGCCTAGCTAGATTCAGGGCAGAGAGGAAAGAGAAAAAGCAATTCTCAGTGGGAGGAGGGGCATCCCTAATCTACCACTAGCAGAAATAAGAAAGGAAAAGACCAATTACTACAATGGTAGAAGAAATTCTGAATGTCAAATGCTTCATAAAACAATAAAAGGACAAAATTAAGAAAAAATAATCTGTGGTAAATATGATTAACAAGAGTTTACTTTTAAACCCTCAAATGTAGGGCCCCTGGGTGGCTCAGTTGGTTAAGCAACTGCCTTTGGCTCAGGTTATGATCCTGGAGTCCCAGGATCGAGTCCCCACATCAGGGTCCCTGCTCAGCTAGGAGTCTGCTTCTCCCTCTGACACTCCCCCATCTTGTGCGCTCTCTCTCTCTCAAACAAATAAATAAAATCTCCAAAAAAAAATAAATAAAAGCCCTCAAATGCAGAGATTTGAGTTACGCTCTTTGGTCCATAGCACATTATTTTTTCCCATCTATTCATTGCCTCTCTCTTGTATTTTACTTATATTCTTGCCCTTCTTTTTCATTCCCACTTCTATTTCTCTCCTGAGCCCAGGCCACCTCCAGGGCTACTGTGTTGCATAATTCCAGGAATTGTGCTGTGTGCAGCAGCCTTGGTACCCATTCCTAATAAATAACATCTATACCTTAAAATATGTGTCCAGCCTCTTAAATATGTAGTATTGTTTTGCTATTTTTAATGTACATACATGGTGGAGTACTCTTTTTTTGGTAAATGTTTTCTCCTGCCCATTGTTTAATTTTAGTTTCCATTGTTCTTTCTTCTTTATCTGATATTAGTTCACAGTCAATGTTACATTAGTTTCAGGTGTACAGCATAGTGATTGGACACGTTTATATATTACCCTCTGCTCACCACAAGGATAGCTGCCATCTGTCACCATGCAAGGCTATTACAATACCATTGACTGTATTCCCTCCACTGTGCCTTTTATCCCTGGGACTTATTTTTTCCATAACTGAAACCCTGTACCTCCCATGACCCCTCACCCTATTTGCTGATTCCCCTACCTACCTCCTCTCTGGCAAACATCCACTTGTTCTCTGTATTTATAGGTCTGATTCTTTTTTTGTTTGTTTATTCATTTGTTTTGCTTTTTAGATTCCACATTTAAGTGAAATCATATGGTATTTGTCTTTCTCCATCTGACTCATTCCACTTAGGATTATACTCTCTAGGTCCAACCATGTTGTCACAAATGGCAAGATCTCATCTTTCTGGTGGCTGAATAATGTTTCATATACTCAGGATGCTCGGCTGGCTCAGTTGTAGAGCATGAGGCTCTTGATCTTGAGGTGGTGAGTTAGAGCCCCATGTTGGGTGTGGAGATTACTTTTTAGATATATATATATCACATCTTCTTTATCTATTTATCTATTGATGGTCATTTGGTTTGCTTCCACATCTCAGCTATTGTAAATAATGCTGCAATAAACAAAGTAGTGCCTGTATCTTTTTGAATCAGTGTTTTTGTTTTCTTTGGGTAAATATCCAGTAGTGGAATTACTGGATCATATGCTAACTCTACTTTTAATTTTTTGAGGAACTTCCATACTGTTTTCCACAGCAGCTTCACCAATTTACATTTGGTAGTGGAACTTTAAATCTCAAGCCTTTTCCTAATTTTTTCTCCCAACACTATGTTTCTGGAATTTATCCATGTTGCTTCCTTACATGTACTTGTCTGCTTCTCCTGGCTGCATATTTCATTTTATTTATTATTCCCGTAGCAATGGACACCGAGTTTGGCTGCCATCTCCTGCTAGCACATGAGTCTACGATGTAAATCTTTCACATATTTCCTCTGGATTTGGCAAACTGCATTTTCCCAGAATTCCCTTGGCAGCTCACTTCTGGTTATGTTCTCCCAATAGAAGGTATTGGCAGGAGATCACAAGAAGTGGGGAGGGGAAGGGGATTCTCCTCCTGCCTGTGGCTTCCACTGGTGTTCTTCCTCAGCAGCAGGTATCCAGGGCCCCAGCGCAGACCTTCCTGCACAGCTGCACCACACCTCCCAGGAGCAGAAGATGGGCATGCTGAGCACCAGCTGTGTACCTCTCAGTGGCCCGCGTGTCAGCCTTATGGTACCTTCCTCTCAGAGGAAGCACCAGTCCCACAGGACCCCTCCTCAAAGCCCCCATACTGTGGCCGTACCACCTCTTTCTTCTGATTCCCCATTTCTAGAGGGGGTAGCTGTAACCCAATTACTAATCTCTGAATCACCCCCCCCAAGGTTTCCTCTAACTTCTTTTATTCTCCCAACCCCTGTTTAGTCAGTCCCCTATATTAAATATCCCCACTTGAAATACTGCATGATTTTTTAATTTGTTTTTTTCCTGATTCTTAAGGAGTTTTAGTTTCTCTTCATAATACTGTTTCTCATTCAGTATTCACGTTCTTGCCTGCATATCTCCTTTGCTAATTTTTTTGTGTGCCCTATCCTTTTTCTTCTGACTTACAGAAGTTTGCTGCAGACTCCAGGTGTCAAACCCTTGTCATTTTTATAATTCACAAATATTTTCTCCCAGTCTATTATCTCTGTCCATTATCTTTGTCACATGATGTCTTTGAACAGAAATCCTAATTTTACATGCCAAATCCAATGACCTTTTGCTGCATAATTTTTGCTTTTTAAATTCAGATTAATTTAGATCTCATTTCAAAGTCCTTTAATAGAGTTCAACCTTTTTTGTGGAAAGATCTTGTGCATTCTTTGTCAGGCTCCTTACTAGTTTCTTCCTAGTTTCTGTTGTTATTCTGGATGTTTTATTTTACATTCTACTTTCTAAATTCTAATTGCTGAAAGGGAGGAACATGTTTAATATTTGTCAGTTTGATCCTTGCTCTTTTTACTATTGCTGAGAAAATTAACCACTCAACACTCAGGGGCATAAGACAATCACTTTATTCTGCTCATGGATTGTGTAGGTCAAGAACTCTGGCAGTGAACAGCAGAGTGGTTTATCTCTGCCTCATGATGACTGGAGCCTCAGCTGAATAGACTCAATGCTGTGGGTGACTCGACAGCTGAGGGTTGGAACTATCTGAACCTAACTTCTTTCACCTATCTAGTAGTTGAGACCAGCTGCTGACTGCAACCTCAGCTGATCTTTTGGTCAGGACACCAATATGCGGCCATTCTACTTGGCCTCTCCTCGTGGGCTGATTTGGGTTTCCTCACAACATGGTGACTGAGATCCTGGGAGGCCAAAGGGGAAGTGGGTGGGCATCTTATGACCAAGCCTTGGCTATCAGAGCTTCATTTCCACGATACACTGTAAATCAACCCAATCACCAAGGCCCTCCTAATAGAGGAGTAAGGGAGAAAGAGCCCACCATTTGATGGAAAGACTTTCAAAATTTTTTCGTATGTTTCAAATTACCAAGTCTGCCCTCTGATCTCAATATTATTATTTATATTTATTTATATTTCTCCCATACACAATACACTCATACTCTCCCAAGAACTCCCCAAATTTTCATCCTGTTATGAATCAGGCTCAAAATCTCATCCAAATCAGTCCCAGGTACACCTAAATTTCTCAGGTATGGTTCCTTGAATGCAGCTCCTTGAGCACCATCTTTATTAACATGAAGATTAGTAATAATTCGTTGACTTGAGCCACTATCTCAGGATGTGGGATTTGATACCCTTAAAAACACCCTAGTGATAAGGCAAACTCACTGCTCCGATGGCCTCTAGTAGTCTGGAGGAAGTAGTTGCCTGCCCCAAGGGAAGCTGAAATGCCTGAGCTACTATAAGAAATAACCTAGGAAGGAACAAAAAGGCCGAAAGAAATGGATGGGCTGGAATGGATATTTTATGTGAGGCCAAAAGAACCGCCAGAGCTTTTATGTCCCATGAAAAGGCCCAGAGATCACACCATTCAACAAGGCAATCAGGAAGGTGCCAATGAGAGAAAAACCAGTGCTACTAGGTGTTCAGCGGTGACTCTCTTCTGCAGGCCAGAACTGGTGATGTGGGAGGTTGTTACGAAGCTGGATTCTTTAATAGTAATAGAGGCCATGTGGTGGTACTTAATCGCTAAAAGCCAGGTGAGAGGGGAAGCCAAGGGCCTTTGACCCACAGAAAGTTGTTGAAATAGTTAATTGAACATGGTGTCCTCAGGGGCAAAATAGACAGGCAGCCAATAAGACTGCTGCTTAACATCCACAGTAAGAAGAAAGCAAGAATGGAGAAGCAGAAAGTTGGAGCTGGCTATCCAGATTAATATTCATGATCCCTTGCTCTGTTCCCTATCTGAGCCCATTTTTAGATCAGGGCCCATTGACTAAAGAAGTGCCTAGGCCCCTAGGAAGAAAGACCTAGTAACCCTGTAAAACTCTGGCAAGCAGGTCCTGTCAGATTCCTTCAGTCCTTCCCCAAAGCCACCTATAGGCATGAATTTGAGGGGCTATGCACTGTAGAAATAGAAATACCCACACTTTGTGAGGTCTGTGGGACACAAATTTCTAGTTGAAATTCTCAGAGACCTGAAGCATCACGGTGGCCTACCTGTTAGCCTGGGAGCAGATGGGAGTAGTTAATAAATGGAGTCCTGGTCAAAGTCCAATTTATTTTTCCTACCCTGAATGCATTATTGGGATTGACGTACCTGGCAGTTTAAACCCGGGGGACCATCGGGTCCCTGGCCTGTGAGTAGAACTACCATCGTGGGGAAGGCCCAATGGAGGCCTCTGAAATGCCCTACCCAACTCCCTCTAGCAAAAAGAATACTTCAAAACTAGTATTACATGAGGACGGATGGGTGCTAGGGATTAATGCCACCATTAAAGACCTGGAAGATTCAAGGATGGTGATTCTTAGCATATCTCAACTTAATTTGCAATATGACCTCTGCAGAAACTGGATGGATCCTGGAAAATCACTAGAGACTACTACAAGTCTCACTAAGTAACAATCCCAACTGCAGCTGCTGTGCCAGCCATGACATCTCTCTTTTCGAGTAGATTCGTATGGCCTTAGGAATGAGCAATGCAGTCATTTGTCTGGAAGGTTTATTTTTATATCTTTCATTCAGGAAAGAAGATCAGAACCATACTGCATTCATATGGAAAGGGCGATAATACATATTTTTGCCCCAAGACTATGTGAACTTTCCCTTCCTCAGTCATAATACAGTCCAAAGTGATACAAACCATTGGGACCTCTTACAGAGCATCATATCTATTCATTAGATCAATGATATCATGCTGATAGAGCATAATGGATGAGAGGAGACTCGTACACTGGAGGACTTGGTGAGATAGACATGCTCGAGAAGATGGAAATTTAAACCCTATAAAGATGGAGAGGGCTATTACTTCAATAAAGTGTTTAGGAGGCCCAATGGTCAGGGATATTCTGTGATATTCTGCCAAACTAAATGCTCTATCTAATATCTCCTACTGCAAAACAGAAGCATAACATTTACTGTAAAGTTTATGACAAGCCCCAATGGCAGAATCTTAGTGCATACTCTACGGTTCTGAAACAATATCACTCCATCTGTAATGGAGAGTTACACACACACTTTTTGAAAAATAGCTCTTAGAGGGCTACAGAGCTGTGGTAGAGAGCTAGAATGTTTGAGCACTGGATGCCAAAGTCATTATGCAACCCTAACTATAAAACATGAGCAGGAGAATATTGAACCTGCCAAATGGTAAGGACACAGGGGCCCAGTAGCAATCCATCATTGGGTAGAAATGTACATCCAAGCTCAATCATCAGCATGTCTGGAGGGCACAGCAAGCTGCAAGGTCAGGGGACCTGGATCTACCTATCATCCAGACAGTTTACTAGCACCCCGTCTCCAGCTCAGACCTCTGGTTGTGCTAGGGGAGAGAGGAAGTCCTATATGATCAAGTGAAAGAAGAGGAAAATGCCCAAGTTTTGTTTACAGATGGATTGTTTCCATATGTGGGAACCATAACTTACATGGCAGCTGAGCTGTATTACACTCCTACTCAAAAGTGGCCTTGAGAGACAATTGCAAAGGAAGGTATTATTGAGTACTACTCTACTCAATGGGTAGAGTATTAGGTGATGTACTTGGTCATAGTCACTTTATATGAAAGTAGAAGCCACCGGAGGTGGAATATATGCAGACTCATGACAGTAGAAAATGGCTTGTCCGGCTAGTTAGGGACCTGGAAGGAAAAAGATTAAAATCTTGGAATTCAAAGTGAGGAATTCTGGGGTAGATAAATGGGATAAGTACATAGAATTGCATGTGGAGTGTGTAAAATAACCAAGTAGGCAAAATAAGTTGTCCAGTGAGCTAACCTTTATGAGTGTCTGCTGCAGTGCTAGCAAAATGCACACACAGAGTGGCCACAGCAGCCAATATAGAGATTTTGTACGGGCCCAAGAGTATAGACTCCCACTAGCCAAGGCCAGTCTAGCTACTTCCAATGTCTAACCAGCCAACACCAGAGATCAGTGCTAAGCCCCTGATATGGCAATGTTTATCAAGGAAGTCAACTGGCCATTTAGTAGCAAACCAGCTTCATTAGGATTCTTCCATCTTAGAAGTTCCAGCAGTTTCTTCTCATAAGCGTAGACACTTATTCTTGATGTGGGTTTGCCTTTCCTGCCCACAGGAAAGCACCACTATCTGGGAATTTATGGAATGCCTAATTTATAGATATGGAATTCCACATAACATTCAACCAGGGAACCCACCTTACCACAATAGAGAAGTAAAAAAGTGGGCCCATGACCATGGAATTGAGTAGATCATATCATATCCAACTTCACCCACATCACCCAGAAGCTGCTGGCCTGTTAGAGTAATGAATGGCTCGATGAAGGGGCAGCTAAAGTACCAGCCAGAAGTAATGCCTTGTAGGATATAACACTATCCTCCAGAAATCAATGCACTCATTTAATCAGAGACCTTTCTATGGCATTTTGATCCTATCAGGAAGAATGCATGGGCTGGAACCAAACGATAGAAGCCGAATTGGCCCCACTTACTATCACTCTCAGTGATCTACTGGGATATTCTGTAGATTCCTGTCTTCACAACTCTGAGCTCTGCAAGATGAGAGGCCTTGCTCCCAAAGGAGGCATACTCTCACCAGGGGATACATACGGTCTCAATGAAGTTAAGTCTACAGTTTCCCATTAAGTACTTTGAGATCTTTGTTTTCAGGGACCAGAAAGCAAAAGGAGGAGTCACTTGTCTGTTAGAAGTAACTGACCCTGAAGAGCATGAGGAAGAGGGAGAAATCTGCCTGGTACACCAGAGAGACAAGGAGGAATATATGTAGCACTCAGGTGACCCAATTTGACCACCTCTTTGCCCAAGCGAATGGAAACATGCAGAAATTCTGGCTAGAGAAGTTTATGTTTAATAGGGAGTCAGACTCCAGAAAAACACGAGACCAACATAGGTAGTAGTTGAGGGTGAAGGAGATTTCAAAGGAAGAGTAGAAGATGGAGAGGATGAGTACCCATTGTAGCACTGAGACCACCTGCAGAGGTGGGGACTCTATTCTGTCACACTAACCTTCCTCTATGTAAGTGTCCCTTCAGGAAGTGAGGTCCACTAGCGCCCATAAGGAGTTGTTTCCAAATGTCCCAGAGAAGTAAATCTGTGTGGCCCAAGTGGTGGATGACTAAAGATAAGGAGAAGTGCTGCTCGGCTACCCCTCCAAAAAAGGACTTGTCAACCAGGAAAAGGAGTGTGGTTACCTGATAGATTCTAGCCCTTAACTTTTTCAGGATTCATGTCAGCATTCAAGCAACGTTCCTGCTCTCCTGGGAGTAGACCCTGTTTAATGACTGAGCAAGGCTGTGGTAGAAGTCGGGCTCTTCTTGAGGTCACCTCCAGCCAACAGCCAAGCAAGACAGTGGTCGAAGGGCCTGGCCTTTGCACACAGTGCAGGCTATTCAGTTCTGGGCCTTCCTGCTGGGATGGCCAGGACACTGTCTGGTCGTCTTGTTCTGATAATCTCTGCTCATCCTGCTTCTTTCACTTCTAATTCACAGAGGTCACTCTCCTATGAACAATTTTGTACTTATAATTCCATCTTAGTTTCTGCTCTCCAGAGAACTCAACCCACAACACGTGCTCTGTTCATTTTTGTAACCTAACAACGTGCCTGGAAAGGTGATAAGTGCTCAATAAATGCTTTGCAAATAAGGGCTAAATTGCCTACTGCATTCTATGATAGGACTGCTACTCATGGTCAAGTAACATGGCCGATAAACGAAATAAGTCAATCAGAGAAAGACAATTATCATATGATCTCTCTGATATGAGGAACTTGAGGGGCAGGGTGGGGGATCATGGGAGATAGGGAGGGAAAAAATGAAACAAGATGGGATCGGGAAGGAGACAAACCATAAGAGACTCTTAATCTCATGAAACAAACTGAGGGTTACTGGGGGGTGGGAGGGTAGGGATAGGGTGGATGGGTTATGGACATTGGGGAGGGTTGGTGCTATGGTGAGTGCTGTGAAAGGTGTAAGCCTGATGATTCACAGACCTGTACCCTTGGGGCAAAAAAAAAAAAAAGTAACATGGCCGATGCCAACACAATTTCTTTTCTTCTTTTTTAGTCATCTTCTGATTCATAAAAGTTTTAGGGATTTGAACACAGCAAAGATGTTGATGTTTTTGTTGGCTTCTTATTCGTTAGACACAATCTAATTCTTCCAAACCCTTTGGAGTTTTCTGAAGCATAAAATTTTCCAAGCTGGGAAAAGAAGACAAATTTGTATTTATATCACAAGGAATTTTCACTAAGTATTTCTCTCAAATGACTAAAGATGTGTTCATCAAAGCCAGTCGCATTTGAGAAGCTACCCGTAAGGCCAAGGCAATTGAAACAGACCATCAGCTAAAAACAAAAACAAAAACAAAACCCACATAAAAGCCCTCGACACAACTCAGAAGCCACCCACTTAGCTGCTGAACAATCTGTCAAGGCACGGAGGCAGGAACTAACTCATGTGGTGGCTAGAAGACTATTTGGAGAAGTTGTCAAAAGCTTGTAGATTTTATGAGGGGGCCTTTAAAATGAGAAATAGAAAGTGATTTAGATGAGCTGCCCCCACCGTGAATCAAATTTCCAGTGTCACTTTGTGGATGGCTTCACGGCTATATATAATGCTTTGCTCCAGGGAGCTAATATAAATAGCACTACCCAAATACACGCCGTAGAATGAAAGCAGTTCCGATAGCACCTCTAGATAGATGAGAATGTCTCTCTCCAGGTCAAAGAGGTATTTAAAAGGAAAGAACTTGGGCCAATTGTTTTATCCCAGGAATGAGAAGAAATAGCCCCATAAATTTTCTTTGAGCCTATCAGTGACGAAGTGAGTGAAAAGCGGACCTCTGGACTAAAAGCCTGACACATTCTCCACCACAGTGTTTCCCAGGAGTCTCGACTTAGTTTACCTTATAAAATTTGAGGAAACTTAAAGACTTAGTGCAAATTCCCATTTAGCCCTTCCTATTCCCACTAAAAGCCCCACAGTCATTTTCGAGTATGAATTTTGGAGTGACTTGTAGCATCATTAGAGTCGAGCACTGTGCAAAGCCCCGTGGAGACTACTAAGACCAATGTCTGTCTCAGAGCCAAGCCAGTACGCCGACCTTGAACTTCCTCTTGGGCATCTGTGATTATGCCTTGTGCTGAAGTCTGCAGTGGTTTTGTGATTGAAAAGAGATGCAGTAGAAGATCAGGGCTATAAACTCCTTTCTTCTTGAGATATGAGGGGCATGTCTAAGTAAGTGCTTCATTCTACCATCTTACGAGACAAGGGGTAATTTGGCATTCTCCTACCACTTCATTTACCTTCAAGTTACAATGTAACATTTTCCTCATGCAGGATTTCCTCACCCCTTTGTTTTGTCAAAGCTTAAGAGACTCATTTAATAAGAGGGACCCTGAAGCATACAAAGCATAATTGACTTCATCTAAAGAGAATATTTTTCACATGTTCCTGGGGATGTTTGTAATTTGTTTATACTAAATACAAACAAACACCCCAGTTTGTTGGCACATTAAACCACTGTTACCATATGTCTGACATAATTCTGGAGATAGAGAGTGAGTTTTAAAAGTAAATTCAATTTCATGTGCTAAATACGTCTCTTTTAAAAGGAAAAAGAATTGCCTTCAATGGAAGCTTCTACAAGAAGCCCTTTAAATGCAAATTGCTAGAGGAACCTTGCAAATCCCTCACCAATAATATACTCCACTCCTAATTTCTCTTTAACTGCCAGGCACAAAAAACAGTTGCTTTTCTAAGATCATATTCCCAATGGTTAAAATATACGTATGCAGCAGACTATGGTTTTTAACTGGCATTAGATTTCCAAAAGTATAAATATGACATAGCAGCAAAAAAGAAAAAAAGAGAGAGAGGGGTGGTGATAAATAGTATTTATTGAAAATTCAAATGTGCCATTTCTGGTAACCACACAAAGGAAGGTAGCAAGTCTAGTCACTAATCATAGTTATTAAAATACACATGGATAGTGTATTTCTCGGAAGCCGATAGCAATGTTTTTAACATTTATGGTGCTAATAAGAAGTCTACTTTTTCCTGAGATCAATTAAAGAAAAGTTCCATGACCAGAAATGTAAACTTTCTTTTCAGTAATTTAGTGAGCCTAATTGTACATGCCATGCCAAAAAAAAAAAGTGCACAAAATAGTGCATTAGCATCTTTTGCTTCAAATAAATGACCCAATAGTTTGAACAATTGATTACTGAGTGACAAGAAATGAATCAGTATGTACTAGGCTGGGAGGCATCGTATGACTAAGGAAGAAATTCCAATTTTGAAGACTGGAGGTGTTATTGGATGCCATAAAGAGAACTCCTGGAAGTTATAAGACATAACAGATACTGTCCATGAAAGATGATGTCCTAGTTATCAACTGGTGCATCACAAACTACTCCAAACATTAGTGGCTTTAAACAACAATTTATTATTATGGTGTCTTACTCTTCTGAGGGTCCGAAATTTGGACAGGACACCGTGGGGACAGTTTGTCTCTGTTCTACAGTGTCTGAGGCCTCATCTGGGATAACTCAAATGACTGTGGGCTGGAGAAACGGAAAGAGAGAACTGCTCCCCCCCTCTCTTTCTTCCCCCCACAAAGCCCTCCTCCCCCAGGATTCCTCCTGTGGCCACTTTGGGTCCTCCCATAGTGTGGTAGCCTCAGGATTATCAAACTTCTTAGCTGAGGACTGAGGGTGTAAGAGGACTAGTCCAAAGCTTCCAGGCTCCGAATGTCTAGGCCCAAGATTGGCATAGTGTCACCGGTCAGCCAGGGTCAAGGGGAAGGGAATCACATCATACTCCTCAAGAGATAAATTATCAAGGAATTCGTGGCCCTTTTTAGTTAACCACAGGTAGATGATAGAGACATTTGAAAAATTAGAGCATATAAAAAATCATGATCTCTTTTTAAAAATCTTTTTGATGAGAAAAAAAATTTACCTGAGCTGTGTAGACAATTACACCCATTCTGAACTCACATGAATGGGCACAATTCAAAAACACTGTACTGGATCTCATTACTTTTATCCTATATCTTTGCCACTATTACTTTGGTTTTCTATGTCCTTGATATTTAATAGCAATGACATTTAAAACATGATATTTTAATCCATAACAATAGCATTATTTTCTCCTCTGATGTAAAATCATCAACCAAGAAAGGCAATCTATTAGGAATACCTACTGTGGCTTGAAACAATCTTTCTGAAGAAAGAATGGTTTTGTATTCATATCAGCATTTAAGAAAGTGAATTTTTTTAGAAATACAACGCAGTAATTTAACATCAGAATAACACATCTGAGTTTGAAGGAATGTTGGATCACTTGATTAAAGATAAAACAAATCTGTATCTACCAAAGATCCTGAAAACATACCTTAAAGACCACATACTCTATACCTGAATAAAGTGAAACTGAGTAGCAATGCAGAACCATGATAATCTGTGGAGACTGAAGCTCTTGACCATGTGAAATCAGGACAGGTGCTTAAGCGTCACGAATGCATCAGGAAGCACCAGCGACTCTTCCTCTTTGCATCACTTGCTGGCATAGAGCTACCTGCTCTGCCTGACATGCAGTTCGATCCAGCAAATGTGGAGCAGAAGCAAGTTCCATGCTAGAAATTAAATATTAAATGACATGGCCACTGCCTGTTGGGAATTTTAATCTAGTGATGGTTTTCTTTCTCCCTCCCTTTCCTTCCTTCCTCTCCCTCTCTCTCTCTCTCTCTTTCTCTCTCCTTCTCTTTTTCTCTTTCGTTCTTTCTTCCTTCCTTCCTTCCTTCTTTCCTTCCTTTCTCTCCTTTCTCTCCTTCTCTTTCTTTCTTTCTTTCTTTCTTTCTTTCTTTCTTTCTTTCTTTCTTTCATAATGATTTCCTATCTCCCATTTTTCTTGCCCCCATCTTCCTTGCCCTCCTTGAAGCAGACTCATGGCATTATATTCCCATTGCTCACTCAACATTTATTTGTTGAATGTTTAATCTGGACAAATTATGTAAACCACTTGTAAAAAATTAAAAAAAAAAAAGACGCCATTTTTCCATAAGTCCTGTATTAGTTTCCTAGGGCTACCATGACAATGTGCCATAAACTAGGTGGTTTAAACAACAGAGAGTTATTGTCCCACAGCAATGGAGACTAGATGTCTGAGCTCAAGCTGTCATCAGCATTGGTTCCTTCTTTTTTTTTTTTAAGATTTTATTTATTTATTTGACAGTGAGAAAGAGGGGGGTGGGGAACACAAGCAGGGGGAGTGGGAGGGAGAAGCACGCTCCTCGTTGAGCAGAGAGCCCAATGCTCGGCTCCGTCCAGGGACCAGGGATCAAGACCTGAATGGAAGGCAGACGCCTAACCAACTGAGCCGCTCAGGCTGCCCTGCATTGGTTTCTTCTGAGGGAGAATCCGTTCCATGCTTCTCCTAGCTTCTGGTGGTTTGCTGACAATCTTTCGCATTCCTTGACTTGTAGATCTCTGCCTTTTTTTACACAACATTCTCCCTGTATGTGTGTCTGTGTCCAATTTCCCCTTTTTCATAAGGACACTAGTCGTATAGGATTAGGGGCCCACCCTACTCCAGTGTGACCTTGTCTTAATAACTACCTCTGCCCGGGGCACCTGGGTGTCTCAGTCATTAAGCATCTGCCTTCGGCTCAGGCCATGATCCCAGGATTCTGGGATCAAGCCCTGCATCGGGCTTCCGGCTCCATGGGAAGCCTGCTTCTCCCTCTCCCACTCCCCCTGCTTGTGTTCCCTCTCTCTGTGTCTCTGTCAAATAAATAAATAAAATCTTTAAAAAAAAATTACCTCTGCCACAACCCCACTTCCAAATAAGGTTCTGAGGTACTGTAGGTTACGACTTCAACATATGAATCTGGGGTGATATAATTCAATCCCTAGCTCTTGTGGTCAAATTTCCAGAGTAACTATCCACTCTAACCAATGAACACATCAACTTTATTTCTATTTAAAGAATGAGAATAAAGACAGGATGATCATAAGAGTTAGCCCACTCTCAAATACTGTAAGCTTTATTCTGTACATGTTTTACACAGGGAAAATTTAGAATAAATGTTTTATGCAAAAGAAAGTAGGAAGGTTTCCTTGAGTATCTAAAATTTATTCACGTATGCTTATTGGGCATTGTTCTGGGCACTGAAGAGACAGCAGTGAACGAGATGGACAAAAATCTCTGTGCTCATGAAGATTCTGTTCTAATGAAGGAAGACAGGAAAAACAAATAAAAAAGTAAGTCACAGAGTACTTGAGCAATTTTCAAGTGCTATGAAGAAAAACAAGACAGAGTAAGAAGGATGGGGAAATGCAGGATGTGGGGCGGGGGCTGAACTTTTAAACAGGGGGGTCAGGGAGTCCTCAGCTAGAAGGTGACGATTAAACAAGTTGCTGATGGACATGAGGGGCAAGTTATGGGGATAACTGGTGAAGGAGTGTTGGAGACAAAAGAAAGAATGGGATAGGAATTTGGCTGATGTGTTTAAGGAAAACAAAGAGGCAAATATGGCTGGAGAAAGAGAGAGGATGAATATGGTCTGTGGATAAGGTCAAAGAGAGGTTAAGGGGCAGATCGTAAGAGTCATGTAGGCCATTGTAAGGATTTCAGCTTTTCTCCAAGTAAAGGGAGTCTTTGGAAGGTTCTGAGCAGAGGTGCGATGTGACCTGATTCGGGTTGTATTAGGATCACTCTGGTTCTAAAGGTAAAGAGCACAGGGAGAGAAGCAGGGAGAAACACCAGGAAGCCACTGTGAGAGTCCAGGTTGAGACATCCAAGGTGGTGGAAGTGGAGATGAGAAGTATCTGGATTCTGAATATATTTTGAAAGGGAGACCAGTGGGGTTTGAGATGGACAGATGCAGGGTGTAAAAGGAAGGAGAGAAGCAACGAAGCCAGGAAAGAAGGAAGGAAGAAAGATATGATAAGTCCAGTGTTGACTTGGGTTAAATGGCAAATTCTCCTCACTTTTCATTGTTACCAATTTTTACTTTCATCTAGGCAAGATGAAACATATTCAATAGCTAAATCTAGAAATGAAAAAAACAGGTAATGAATTGCTTTAAGTTTGAAATTTTAAAAATTCCCTGGGAAGACGCAATCAGTTAAGTCCAAAATGTGAGAAATGCCACAGGATGAAAAATCCATTTTGTTCAATGAATAAATCAATTGCAAGGAAAAAAAAAACAGGAAAGGGTGAACCAATAGATTAAAAGATACCTAAGGGGGGCCTGGGTGGTGCAGTCAGCTAAGTGTCTGACTCTTGACGTTGGCTCAGGTCATGGCCTCAGCGATGTGAGATTGAGCCCTGCATCAGACTCTGCGCTGGGCATGGATCCTGCTTAGAATTCTCTCTGCCCCTCCCCTCCCTCTCTCTCCCCCTCTTTAAAAAAAGAAAAGAAGTTACTTAAGAGACGTAGCAATCCAATATAATGTACAGACCCTGTTTGAATCCAACTGTATAAAAGAAAAAAATTATGAGATGATCGGAGAAATACAAAAATTGATTTATCTGATGATTGGTTACTTGATAATATTAAGGAATTATTGTTAATTGGGGGATATGATTCTGGTATTATAGTGGACTTTTAAAAAGTAAGTTATCTTTGATAGGCATAAAATGTCTTTATTTTCGAAATGAGTTATTTTTGATAGACTAAAATGTTTGTAGATAAAATATGATGTCTAGGATTTGCTTCATCTTAATCCAGTAGAGAAATGAAAAATGACCATAAGTGGACAATTATTATTCACTTTGCAATTCTCTCTACTTTTATGTATGTTAGAAATTTTACATAATAAAGAGCGAATACAAAAATAAATAAATACATCAATACAATGTTACATCAGTACATTAAAAATTGATAACATGAGCTGGATTAGGAAAAGGGTGGCTGGGAACAGAAATAAGGGAGATTCTTCCCTGTCTCTTCTGTTGTATCTTTCAAATATCAAACCATTGAAAGATACTGTCTGTTAATAAATACACTAAAAAATGTTAAGCTGCTCTGGAAGGTGTGTGGAAGGAGCAGCAGCCTGTACAGAAGAAATGTCCCAGAACAAACTGCTGATTATTTTCTTCCTGTTCTAATCTCCTGCTAGCCGCAGGTTGTCTCATGACTCCTCATTCCAAGGCAATGCTTAATTCAGCAGAATATAAGCCAAAATTACAATGACTCAGAGAACAGTACCCCTGAGTATTACAGCACATATCATTCTGAAGCAAATTTTTCCATGCAAGTTTCATCAGCTCAGTTCAAAAACAGTGCTTACATTGCAGGGAACTGTGGACCACTATTAACCTCTGATTTAGGATGGTGGTCTGTTTTCCTGACCTAACGGATAGGTTAACATCCTTGTGCTACTGGTGAGCAGGTGAGGTTTCATGATATGACCAGTGTCTATATTGTGGGAATAACTTTTATTCATGAAATGAATATGTCATATCTTATCTAAATGGTAAATATATTTTATTTTATGTAAAATGTCATGCCATTCCACATAGCTCCATTAACTTTGCAGAGCACTTGTTGTACATTGATCATAAAGTCTTTTGAACTTCTGACACTCAGAGACCAATTTCGAGGACATCTATTAATCCAAAGGGTCTTCCATGACACTCTCTAAACTTTAAGACTTGAACAAATAGCTTTTTCAGAAAGGTATGAGTAAATTACTTTCCTCACCCTTTTGGGGGCTCTAAAATCAGCTGAACTTTTACATTTTTAATTTCTCGGTCTAAGAATCTAATCATGGAATAAACAAAGTTGAATAGACTGATTCATGTGTGAAAACTGTCAGGGTTTTTCGTTTGTTTGGGTTTCTTTCCCAAATATTGGTCATCATCTCAGTTGCTGCCCCTATGATTTATGGCTGAAACTTTCATTTTTCTACTTTAACCTTGGAAATAAACAGAAATAGACATAAAAAACAAAGTGAGGAGGGGGCTCCTGGGTGGTGCAATTGGTTAAGCATCCGACTCTTGGTTTCAGCTCAGGTTGCAATCTTGGGGTGGTGGGATTGAGTGCCACGTCTGGTTCAGCGGTCAGTGTAGTCTGCTAAAGTTTCTCTCTCTCTCTCTCTCTCTCCCTCTGCCCCTTCCCATGCACCCACGCTCACTCTCTCTAAAATAAATAAATAAATCTTTAAAAAAAATATGGGGTGCCTGGGTGGCTCGGTCATTAAGTGCCTGTCTTTGGCTGAGGTCATGATTCCAGGGGCTCCCTGCTCGGCGGGAAGCCTGCTTCCCCATCTCCCCTCTCCCCCTGCTTGTGTTCCCTCTCTCGCAGTGTCTTTCTCTGTCAAATAAATAAATAAAATCTTTAAATACACACACACACACACACACACACACACACAACAAAGAGAGTAACTTTCACACTTAACGCTTTAAGTCAGTGTTCTTTGTGTGTCTAGTAGAGTCTTAGTATTTAACCTGGTAAAGAAATTGTTAGGGCCTTACCTTATAAAGATGAAGTGCACAAGTGTGTTAGTTATTGAAACAAGTATAATGGCAGGAGTTCGCATGTGAGAATCAAGGGTTCTGCTACTAACTACCTTTGTGAGCTTTAGCTACCCTACTTACACATCTCTGACTTCTTCATGTAAAAAGTGAGAGAATTTGATTAGGCAGCCTTTAAATTTAAAAGCTTTCAGCTTTTAGATTCCATAATTTATAAATTTTTAAAGAGAAGCACATGAGAATCTATTAATTCAGGAGCTCTTACTTTGACCCTATCCTATAATTATTTATGAATCTCTCACTTAGTAAGGCTAGTATTGTTTTAAACACTATTAGTGTTGGGCTGCCTGGGTGGCTCAGCTGGTTAAGCACCTGCCTTGGGCTAGGACCATGATCCCAGGGTCCTGCGATCAAGTCCTGAATCAGGCTCTTTGCTCAGCGGGGAGCAAAGACACTCTCCCTCTCCCGCTCCACCTGCTCGTGCTCTCTCCCTCTCTCTACCAAATAAATAAATTTTTTAAATAAACGGTATAATATACTCTGGTTTCTCTTCAGATCACATACATCTTTCACCTTTTAAAAAATAAACAGTATGAGTGTCCACACAATATCCATTTTCCCCTTCTCTTAGCTAAGACAACTCCAATTTAATGTATGCCAATGCTGTGTTCCGCTAATATACTGCCACTTCAGGGACTCTCGCCAATGGAAGCAGAAGTTGCCGAATGATGCTTCCGGTAAACCTCTTTCAAAGACGGTAGACCCTGCTAGCAGGTATCTTTCACTCCTTGGCTTTTCTCTGCTCCCTGCCTGGAACTTTGACACAATACTAGAGGTGGAATACAAGACAACAAGCACCGTTGAGCAGAAAAGTGTATTTGTTTCCTAGGGCTGCCATAACAGAGAACCAAAACTGACTAACAAACTTAGAACAATAGAAACTTACTCTCTCATGGTGCTAGAGGCTACACATCTGAAATCCGGATGTCAGGAGGGCCATACTCCCTTGGTTCTTCGAGATCCTGGTGGCCCCAGGTATTCCTTCGCTTGTGGTAACGCCAATCCCTGCCTCTGTCTTCATGTGACCATCTTCTTGTGTGTCTCTATCTGCATTTTCCTCTTCTCAGAAGGATAATAGTCATATTGGATCCTAATGAAGTCACTTTAACTTGATTACACCGGCAAAGACCCTATTTCTAAATAAGGTCACATTCACAGGTGCTGGGGGTTAGGACTTCAGCACCATTGTGTGTATGTTGGGACCCACAACAGTCTCAGTGGAATTCTGGAGCTACTTGACCAGCTCTGGATTTTCTACTTCTGAACTTACTACATGAGAAAAACAAAGCCCCCAATTTGTTTAAGCCTCTACTTATTCAGAGTTTTTTGCATTCAGAAGAGAGCTCAACTCCTATCTGACACAGTGACTTCAAAGTGAAGCCTGCCAATTACAAAATTATCTGACATAGGGATCCTCCCTATTCAGAGAGGATAGTTGTAACTTCTGAAAGATAGAGACGATGTTTCTCTTCTGAGAGAGTGGGGCAATTGGTGAGAACCTGTGCTCAGCTAAGATTTTTCCAGTCATAATTTAAAGATCAAATGTGTTTTCAAAATAGAGTTCACCAGATACTGGAAAGGTCAATGGATGCGTATTCAGCAGCCAGATTTAAGACCTAACCCTGCCCCAGACTGACACCTGTCTCAGATATTTCTTTATTAGTCACCACTCCATACCTCAATGAATGAGAATACAAATGCAGCTTTTGTGCTTCAATTACCAGAAGCACAGTTTACTTGTCCAACACAATCAGGTTGAACTTTATGATCCAATATTTCTGCCAGGTGTGGTGCTCAGAAATATATGTGCCAGAAAACACTTCAAACAGGCAAGGTTGAAATTTGTCTTAATTTTGAGAGAGTTGCTGAGTCCTTAGACCATTTTCATGGCATCTGGACCAGGAACGTAACCATGATTTATTCAGCTTATTTATGGCTCCATCACTGGGGACAAGCAATTATTCCCATCATCTCTATTAGTCAGGGTGCCCTGAATTGTTCACTTGACTGCTCAGCAGGCTCAGAAAGGCTGACATCAGAGTAAACAGATATTCCTATCACTTCTGCCTAAGAAATACAAGGGCAAAGTTGATAAGTCAGGACTTTCTATCCTTCCATCCAAAAAAAATATTTATTGAGTGCCTATATTGGCCAGACTAATGCCAGGCACTGAGGATTAAACAAGTAGGACACAACCCCTACCTTCAAGGAGCCTACAGTTTAGTTACAGAGATAGCAAATCAACTGATAGTCACAAGACACTGAAATAAATGCTGAGATTGGATGATATGAGGGAAGCATGCAGGCAGGGCATGCTTAGCCCTCTCTGGGCAGTCAGAGTGAAATTCCTGATGAAACTGGTGTCAAAAGTTAGACCTGCGGGTACCCTAGGAGTCAGCTAAGTGAGAAGGAAAAGCATATGCAAAGACTCAGAAGTAAAGGTGCTCATGACATAGTTGAGACCTGCACAGAGTTCAATATGGTGGAGTATGAGGTGGAAAGTGTCAGTAAAAACAAATGAAATGCGGTCCACATTCTGAAGGCACTAGGGAGCCTCTAGAAGAGTGGTGAGTCAGACAGTTACATGATCAGGTTTGTAGAAAGTATCTTTCTGGCAATGGTATACAGACGGATCAGAACAGAACAGGACCGGACATGGAGAAACCAGCAGGAGTCTGCTGACGTATTCTAAGGGAGGGAAGAGTCGCGGTAAAGGAATGAAAAGACAAACTTAGGAGTAAAATTGCCTGCACTTGATGAGTTACCAGATTTAGAAGCACCCAAAAATGACACTAAAATTTATGGTTTAGTTAACTGGTGTGCATGGGTGTGAGGAGGTATTCGTACAGCTTAAAAGTTAGGAAATGGCAAAAATTGTTAATTCTCTTATGTTGATACTAAAAATCCATATTTAAATTTCATATTCATATTTAATAAAGTAACTGAGTTATGGTCCTTAATCAAATTTCTAATATAAAAACTATTTGGGGAATACCGGGGTGGCTCAGCGGGTTAAGTGTCTGCCTTTGACTCAGGTCATGATCTCAGGGTCCTGGAATGGAGCCCCACTTTGGGCTCTCTGCTCACCGGGGAGCCTGCTTCTCCCTCTCCCTCTGTCACTCCTCCTGCCCCTCTCTAGCTCTCTTGGTCTCTCTCTGTCATATAAATAAGTAAAAATCTTTAAAAAAAACTATTTGCATTTTTATAAATATGAAAAGCAAATTTACTTCAGAAACTAGATATTGATGAGGATGAATGATGAAACAAAAATTATAGAGTATAAAAGTCCTAATGTATGAAGCAGTAGTTTTCCATTATTTTGTACCTCAGTCTTGTTTAGAGTCTCTTCCCACAATGTCTTAAGATAAACTCTCAGAATAGTGATTTGCTGAGAGGTCATCAGGACAGCACAGGGAGCAGGTGCTTGCTAACCACTACATTTGAGAGGGCCTGGGACATGGGGTCGTGGGGACTAAAGGAAGCAGCAGTATTTACAGGTAACCAACCACAGGTCCCCATGATTGTTGGCTACAACAGGAACACTCTCAAACAAAATCCATTCTCTACTTTGTTGTCAGCACAAGGCTGCCCAGCTAGACTGCATCTCCCAGGCTTCTTTGCAGTCAAGTGTTGCCCCGTGACAATATTCACCAAAGGAACATGAGCAGAAATGGGTGCCACTTCTAAATCTGGATCCCATGAAATTGCAAAAATTCCTCCACATTTTCCCTTTCCTTCAAGCTGAACACAAGCATGACTGCACCCAGCAGATGAGAACAACACCCCAGGGAATAGCGTGGAAATAAGGCAGAGGGAGCTCACATCCCTGGGTGGCCACAGGGAGCGGAATTGCTAACCTCCCTGCCCTGAACTGCTGTGAAGGAAAATAAACATTTTTGTCCTGGTGTATCTGTTACAGCAGGTTTGTTTTTGTCCCAGATAACATAATTTTTTTCCTTTTTCCTTCCCTTCTCCAGCACAGCTATTTCATTTTCACAATATCATCTTCCATGTGTGTAAATATCCTAAGAGATGTAAATGCAACTCTGTTATTCTCATTTCTCATATCATAATCATGTTCCAGGATCAAAATTATCCCCAGATATTTATTTTAAAATAAAAAATGAAATCACTCAGGGCAAAAAAGTTTGGGTTCTTTGAGATTCTCCCTTTCTGTAATGACTGCTGTAGGCACAAGTGTATGTAGTGAATAGAGAAGGTTGGAGGTTGTAACACGGTCAGGATGGCAATATAGGTCATTCCCGACTTCAGTTCCCTCACAAGAAGAACAGCTAGCAACTTTCCATAGATAAGATACCATCATGCAAATCCCAGAACTTGGGGAGAAAGCTGAAACAGGCCCCTTGACTGCAGAGACTAAGAGGGACAGCATAAGAGGGTAGGAAGGACAGCTACCCTCTGGCTACATTGGACGCACTCAGGTCAGCACAGTGCTGCATGGAAAGGCCCCCTTAGACCTAGGGTTTCACCAGTGGGTAAAGAGAGCCTAAGGTGGACATTCAGGAGCTCTACTAGTTGCAGGACGCATCCCAGGAGGCCCACTCAGGTCTTGCCTGACAGGAGTCAAAGGGGGAATCTGGAAGGCTTGACTTCTGGAGATCAGAGAGAGACAGAGAAGAGGAGTGGGGCTTATAGCAACCAGCAACTAAGATCTTGGCAAACCACATTCTTGCCGTGGCCTCTGAGCAGAGATCCCAGGCAGCCTCTCTGCTCATCAGCAGAGCTGAGCTGGTAGCCCTTTCTAGCCAGAAAGCCCAATTGCCAGTTCTGCCTGAATTGAGTCTCCAGGGAATAGGCCACATGGGCTGTGGAACCCATTCTACCACCCCACGCGGATAGGAAAGCAAACTCACAACCCTGCCCAATTGCTGAGCATAACCTCCAGTCACTCCCTCTCCAAGAAGCCTAGGCAGAGGATGTGGGCAGTTACAGAGCCCATCCTATAACCTTGTTAGGTCAGCGAGTCAAGCTAGCAGGCTGGACCAACTGCTAGGCATAACCTTTGACCCCACATAAGCAGGGAGCCTAAACACTGACCCTGGGCAGCCCTGGAGCCTTGCCTACTGTACCACCAAGCTGCAGAGCCCAGCCAACAGTCCTACTGTAGGAATTAAAACATTTCACAACAAAAAATTAAGTAACCACAAAAGGATACAGTAATGCAGAAAATGAAGAACAAAAAAGCTATAGAGCATATAGAAAACAAATAACAAAATAACAGAGGTAAAACTACCAAGAAGAAATAGAAAATTTGAACAGACCAAAAAGGCATTGATTAATAACCAAAAACCTCTTAACAAAGACAAGCTCGGGACTTAATGGCTTCACAGTGAATTCTACCAAATATTTAAAGAAAATTTAATGCCAATCCTTTCTGAATGCTTCCAAAAATTGAAGAAGGCATACTCCCAAACTTATTTTATAAGGCCAGCATTATTCCAAAACCAAATGCAGATAAGGACACTAAGACAAGAAAGCTACAGGCCAATAACCTTAATGAAAATACATGCAAAATTCTCAACAAAACACTAGCAAACCAAATTCAACAGCACATCAAAAGCACTGTACACCATGATCAAGTTGGATTCGTCCTTGGGATGCAAGGAAGGTTCAACATATGCAAATCAATAAATGTGATGCAACACACTGACAGAATGAAATATAAAACTCTTATGATCATCTCAATAGATGCAGAAAAAGCACTTGACAAAATTCAACACCCATTCATGATAAAAAAAAAAAGTCTC
Source organism: Ailurus styani (assembly GCA_002007465.1). Lineage (NCBI taxonomy): Eukaryota > Metazoa > Chordata > Mammalia > Carnivora > Ailuridae > Ailurus > Ailurus styani. Next base: position 4,133,114 of record LNAC01000019.1, read on the forward strand.
AATAAATTAAGTATAGAAGGAACGTAGGGGTGCCTGGGTGGCTCAGTCGGTTAAGATTCTGCCTTCAGCTCAGGTCATGATCCCAGGTCCCTTGCTCAACAGGAAGCCTGCTTCTCCCCCTGCTTATGCTCTCTCCCTTTCTCTCATTGTCAAATAAATGAATAAAATATTAAAAAAGGAGGCATGTACTTAAATATAATAAAAGACCACGTATGACAAGCTTACAGCAATAGCATACTCAATGGTGAAATCTTGAAAACTTTTGCTCTAAGATCAGGAATAAGAAAATGAAGCCCACTCTCACATATTCCACATAGTACTGGAAGTCCCAGCCAGAGCAGTCAAGTAAAAGAAATAAAAGGCATCTAAATCAGAAAAAAGTAAAATTGTCTTTGTTTACAGATGATATGATCTTATACATAGAAAATACTAAAGACTCCACCCATATCTTACACCGCTCACATTCATTCAAAATGGATCAAACACTTAAATGTAAGACATGAAACCATAAAACTCCTCAAAGAAAACATAAAGGAAAAGCTCCTTGACATTGGTTTTGGCAATGATGTTTTGGTTATGACAGCAAAAGCATAAGCAACAAAAGCAAAAATAAATAAGAATGGCTATATCAAACTAAAAAAGAAACAATCGACAAAATAAAAAGGCAATCTTTCAAAGAATGAAGGAAAAGAGTTGCAAACCGCCTATCTGATAAGATATCCAAAATATACAAGAAACTGCACAATTCAATAACAAAATAACTAAATAATCTGATTTTAAAATGAGCAAAGGACCTGAATAGAAATTTTTCCAAAGGAGATATTCAAATGGCCAATGGGTACATAAAAAATGTTTAACATCATTAATGATTAGGGAAATGTGAATCAAAACCATAATGAGACATCATCTCATCCCTGTTAGAATGACTATTCTCAAAAAGACAAGATAGAACAAGTGTTGGCAAGGATGCAGTGAAAGGGAATCCTTGTGCGCTGTTGGTGGGAATGCAAAGTGGTGCAGCCGCTAAGGAAAACAGTATGGAGTTTCCTCAAAAAATTAAAAATAGAACTACCATGTGATCTGGCAATTCCACTTCAAGATATATATCCAAAGGAAATGAAATCACTACCTTGAAGAAATATCTAGACCCCCAGTTCACTGCAGCACAAGGAAACAACATAAGTGGTCACAGATGGATGAGGAAATGTGATTTTATGTAAACACACACACACACACACACACACACACACACACACACACACACCAGAATATTATTCAACGATTAAAAAAGAAGAAAATTGTCATTCATGACAACATGGATGAAACGTGAGGGCATTTTGCTAAGTGCAGTAAGTCAAATACAGAAAGACTCATGCTATATGAACTTATACACGAAATCTAAAAAACAAACTTACAGAAACGGAGAGTAGATTGGTCATCATGGAGAAGGCAGGGAGGGAGGAATGGGTAAAGGTAGTATAAAAGGTGCAAACTTCCAGTTATAAATGGGGCATGTGGCTGGCTCAGTTGGTAGAATATATGACTGTTGTTCTCAGGCTCATGAATTCAAACCTCACACTGGGCATAGAGCTTACCTTAAAAACAAAACAAAAACCCCAAAAACTAGGGAGAGAAAAAAAGATGAATAAGTTCTGGGGATATAATGTACAGCATGGTTATTACTATTAGTCATAGTCTGTCATATATTTGAAAGTTGTTAAGAAAGTAGATCTCAAAAATTCTCAACACAAGCACAAATTGTAACTATGTTAAGTGATGGATGTCTTAACTAACCTGTTTTGGCAAACACTTCACAATATATACAAACATCAAATCATCACATTGTACACCTTAAGTTTACACAATATCATACTTCAATTATATCTCAATAAAGCTAGACGAGTAAGAGACTCCTAAAGAGAAGGCTGGAGTGGCAGATTGTGAAACAGACCATTTTTTAAATATCAGTTCCTCAATAGCTGATTCTTCTAGTGGGACCTCTGGAAAACCTGACTCCCCGTCACCCAACAATTAATTCCTCTCTTCCCCAAACAGCCTGACTTCCTTAGTGGAAGTTGAAATCATCCTAAAAGCAACAAGAATTTTCCTGGAGAGCAAGGACCCAATTGTGACTTTTTTCCTTATTGGAAGAACAATGTGTACCTTTAGTTTTCTGACACTTGAAAGATTTGTGATTTTGTTTTCTTGAGAAGCTTAGCAAGAAATTAGTTCAATTTAGTATGATTTCAAAATAGTAGGCGTTATTAAAATATTCTAGATAATATGGCAATTTAAGGATGCAGACAAGATTAGACTAGAAGTCAGTTAGGTCTTGTAGAGTAAGTAAACTTAGTAAACCCATCTCAAATCAAGCTAAAAGTATCTAGTAAATCACCTAAAGTATGCACACCACATCTCAGATACTCTCCATCCCCCGTGAGCTGTCACTGTCTTTGCAATCTAATGGGGATGACAGACATAGAACTGACTAATAAAAATTCATGGTGGAATAAAATGAACTCTATAATACTTGCATAAGCAAAGTACACTTAGGTCATCTTGGAAGAAGAAATTAATTCGATAAATGTTGAAGTAGGGGAAAGAGAAGGAAAGTGTCCAACAGCAGAAAGTAAAATCAGTGTTTACCTCCCCACCCCCAACAATTCCCATTTCTCAGCCCTGGAGACTCACCTTCCTCTGGGATATTTGAGAAAAAGGATGTTTGTCTCACATTTGTTCCTGAGTCACCCCCTTTGCAGCTGCTTCTGTGAGTCACTTGCTCCTCTCCATTACCCTCAGTTTTCCATCCTGGCCCCCACCTGGATGATTTGCGATTCCTTTTCTCATGACATAATGATGGTGTCTATGGAAAGATATAAGATCACACTTCCTTTTTTTGCCTTTCTCTTTAATTCCCCACACCATCAATACAGAACTTGTGCGTATCTAGTAGATGTAATTAAAGGACTGGTGAAAACCAACGGGCATTTGTTTATAATATAAGAGGATAAGACTTAAAATTGGGTGACAAATAGGACAATTCTCATGGCCCCAGGGGAAAAACCAGAAGTCCTTTACAGGCATCCTTTTGGGGAAACATCCTAATTCCTAACTTTGCTCTCTTGCTTGAAGTCCAGCAGCCTCCTCTTGCCCCTTCTAAGAATGGCTAAGTTCTTCAACCCTCCAAATGCAAATCCTTACTACTACAGTAGGAACCCCACCCTTGGCCCTGAATAACTCAAGGACACAATAACTCAAGGATGCATTGTATTGGTGGGGAGACTCAGGACAGCCAAGATGAGCTCTGCATTGCAAGTCCAACGTGTCTTCTGAATTCTCCATGCCGGTCTACTGTGAATCTGGGCATCTTCGTCATTCTTGCAATTCTCCTAGTGGATAACTGTCAGACTGACCATGTCCCACACTCCTGTTCTAGTAGATACGATACTTTTCAAAGATGATCTACTCTAAATTTACATTCGAGGAGATACGCTCTTTCTAAATGTGAAGTTACCCACCTATATTCTCCTGCCCATGATGGAAACTACACCTTACACGGTTGTCCCAAGAAGTTTTGGTCTCTTTTTCCTACTTCCAGGCAATTCCCAGAGGCCTCCCTGGGTTTCAGAAATAAAGCCTTCCATGCCAAGACATAGAACCATCTACCCTGATGGCCTGCATTTACATAGTTACCTAAAAATGAAGAAGGAGCTTTCAAAGTTCAATCTTCCTGAGGGCCTGACTGAATTCATGGGCAGGCCTTTTCTTCTCAGGGATCTCTGTTAGGGTAAGGGAGACAGTGGAAGCATGGGGACAGACACAAACTGCCAGAGCTGTCTGGTACACAAGGACCCCCTACTCTTCCTGAAGGGAATAGCATCCACCCCCTTAACCTCAGGAATGAACACGTGACTAGCCTGAGCCAATCACGATACTTCATATTCTCAGCCATAAAATTCATCCAAGGTTTGGAAACAGGATTGAAGCCTGGCCCATCAGAGTCCTGCATTTAGCATTTTAACCTAAAGTTGGTTGAGAGAAGCCCTCTTCCTCTAAAGGGGATGAATGACTGAAACCCTGATCCTCCCATGAAGAAAGAACCTTCCCTCCACAGTATAGTAGAATAAAACAAATATGAATAGGAAAGCTGAAGTGAGATTCAAAAGAGTATGTTCTTATAAGGAATAGCATGGAGGACATTAGGAGAAGGGGAAAATGAAGAGGGAGAAATTGGAGTGGGAGACAAACCATGAGAGACTATGGACTCCGGGAATCAAACTGAGGGTTTTAGAGGGGAGGGGGTTGGGGGATGGGCGAGCTGGTGATGGGTATTGAGGAGGGCACAGATTTCATGAGCACTGAGTATTATGCACAATGAATCATGGAACACTGCATCAAAAACTAATGATGTACTGTATGGTGACTAACATAACACAATTAAGAAAGAAAAAAATAAATAAAGAGTATGTTCTTTAGCGTTTGAGTACCTGGTTCCAGCCACTGAGGTCTTCAAAATTACTGTAGTTTCTAAAAACCATTTTTCAGTCCTCTGAGTTATTCCAGTACCCTTTTAATTTAGCTCAAATCTTACTTAAACTGAATCGAACTGAGTTTCTCTACTTGCACACAAAATGTTCCTGAAATTATACCCTGTCCATACCAGATACCTTCCCTAAGGGTGGGAATGAAGACAGGAGAAGTTACCCTTCTGGTTAAACGTAAGTAAATCCTACGTATACAATGAGAAGGTATTTCTCTGGGGTCTGGCATTATTCTATGTAGAGTCAAATGTGACTCTCCAGAAAAGGATTTTCTAACACACTAATAAATCACAGATCCTATACATCTGAATGGACCAGTTGTTAAATAGAGCCCAGGGCCTCTTAAGTATCAAACCAATTGCAAATGCTACAAGCTTGTCTTCAGAACACAAGTGCAATACACCTATGCTGTGATGTCTAATAATTATTGGGCAACATATGAGCAGTGAAACAAAATAGTGATGTGGCATACCTAGAATTGTACTTAAAATCTGTTTTATCCATGGGATAAATCTTGCTAAAATCTGTTTTATCCATGGGATAAATCTTGCTAAAGTTTCTTTCTTCCTTTCCAACTTTATTAAAAATATGGTATAGAGCAGCATGTTTGATGAGAAATTTTGTAAGCCTCTAACTGCGGCTTCCCCTAATCTCAGAGAAGTGACCACGCTCACGCAGAATGTCATTGCCACTCACCCAGACCATCTCCTGTGAAGAACTGGGGAGACTCAAGGAACCCCAGCCTGATAATTCCTGATGCTTTGCTGCAAGTGTTTTCTTTGGGAATATCACAATAGCATATAATTTCTGTAAGATTTGTGCGTCAGTTCTCAAAGCCTCTAACCCAGTCCTATGAAGAACTACTTTGGGGCCATAGAAATCAAGAAGTACTGAGAAATACAGATTCTAGTGGAGTCTTTACCAATAGCTAGATCAGAGAGAGCTGGATAGCTTCCAGATATTCAGCCCAAGCCGTAGTTGTTACCAAGGGGTAAGAAATCTCAAGAAGCCTACATTATATACCTTAAAAACAACAACTCTATGCCTCAAAAGCAATGTGAGTTATTCACATGTAACTCAGATGTCAGATGAGTCCCTTTGCCTTTTAAGATGGTTCAAACTCCCATTCCAAATTTCTCCAGTGAAAGTCCAGTGCCCTGTCCCAGATTCCTGGGAATTCCTAGGGGACTTTCATTTCCACTGTTATTTCTGACTCTGACTGCTGCTTCCACTGATGAGTTTAACTGACAGATTATCTTGCCTTGTGGTACACTTGGTCCCTAACCTGCACCACATTAACCCAGACATGGAACCCGGCCCCGCAGCCCCCACAGGACACTCACTCTCCCACAGATCCTGTTTGCTCAGTTTTCCCTACCCCCAGGTGTTTACTGCAGAGCGATTTGCTCTGAGGGTTCTTTCTTTGTGACCAGCTACCCATGCCCTTGGGATGCACCTTCCACCCAACTAACTAAAGGAGTATTTCCCTAAAATAGATTCTGGTCCCAGCTGCCAAGAATTTTCCTCCTAATGGGCATAGAATGAATTAAATCCTGACACTGGAGAATTCTAAAGCACTCAAGCTTGGCGCTACATTTCATGGGTTCTGACGTCAGAACCATAAAAGGTCTCCGCTTGCTTCCTTCCCCTCTCTCATCCTAAAGAGCATTGTTCCCCAGTTCATCCGCCACAGGTAAGTCCCAGCAAGCCATGATATTGTTACCACACTCCTGGAAGTTGGTCTGTGAGAACATTTGGGTTTTTGATAATGCATAATAAATTAATCGAACCCCAAATTAGACTTAAAAAGACACATTTGCAAGAGCGGAAAGGAAATTAGATTCCTTCCTGTAGCAGAACATGTGGGACTGAAGAATGTAAATGACCTCAGGAAACAGCTGGTCTTCAGATAGTTGTGTTTGTCCTCTAAAGTGATTAATCACCACATCATTTTGAACTTTAAAATGGCTATTTGCCCAATTCTTCAAGATCATTCCAGTCAAAGAAATTGTTTATTTTCTACTTTGATTTGAGGAATGGGATGGGGAGCAGGCATCCCTCTCGCTCTGGAGAGGGTGGGTAATGAATATGACCGAACAATCCATGAGTTTCTATTCTTTCCTTTGAGCCCAGAAACATGCTCGCGCGGGCTCTATCCAGGTGTGGAGGGTTAGGATTTTAATGCCGTGGCCTAAGGTCCCCGCTACCTAAAACCAATTCAAAAACAGGAGAATCAGGTGACAGGGAGTTAACCTTCTGTCCTCCTTAGAACTGCTGACGTCATGTCAGTTCCACCGACCTTGCCGGCCTCACCCCTGTGATCTCTAACTCCTCCCACCCTCAGCCTGGCTCCTAGACTCGCTCTAAACCTTCCCTCCCATGCCCAAACACACGAGGCATGTTCTGGCTTTAGAGCCTTTGTACTGCTGCTTCTCAAGCTGGGCAGTTGGTCCACATATCCGTCCCCACCGCAGCTTCGCTCACTTCATCCCCTCATAGGGCTCTCTCTGACTGCCCTCCCCACAGAGGATCCTTGTCCTCCTTTATCCTTCTCCCTTGCTGTATCTTTCTTCAGAGAACTTATTGCTACCTGATATTCTGTATAATAACTTAGGTCTGTCTCTCCCGTAGAGTCCCTGAGATCAAGGACTCGGTTCAGCGCCTCACTGAATCTCCTGTGCATAGAACAGTGACTCTCATGCGGTAAGTGAATCAGTGAACAAATGAATGAATCAGGGATCGTCCTGGGAGAAACTGTGTAATTTAGTGGTTTAGTGCGTAGACTTTTGAGACAGCAAATCTGGTTCGAATTCTGGCTCCTGTATTTACAAGCTGTCTGGACTTTGTCGAGTCACTTATCCTATATCACAGGATTATTGTACAGACGGAACGAGGTAACATAGGAAAGTCATTTAGCAGGATAAGCATCGCTGTTTTCCCATTGTTCCAGCCTCTTATTTTATAGATGAGGGACCGGAGGTAGACTGAGGCAGAGGAACTGTGGCAGCATCTCTAATCTTGGGGATAACTTGGGCAGAGAAGAAGACAAATTTCCCATTCCCTCATAAAGGCATCCTCAGCTGCTACCAAAACCTTAAAAATATACTCTCACTTTGACTCAGCAATTTTATTTCTGCAACTGTACCCCAAGAAAATGATCACCTATGTGGGCAAAGATTCTGCCACCCAGATCTTTATCACAGTCCTATTTAAAACAGTAAGAGAGGTGCCTGTGTCACTCAGTCAGTTGAGTGTCTGCCTCTGGCTCAGGTCATGATCCCAGGGTCCTGGGACTGAGTCTTTCATCGGGCTCCTTGCTTAGCGGGGAGCCTTCTTCTCCCTCTGCCTTCTGCCTGCCACTCCCCCTGCTTGTGCTCTCTCTCTCTCTCTCTCTCTCTGCCAAATGAGTGGGCAAAATCTTTAAATACATACATACATACATACATAACTAACAATAAGAAATTAGAAGTGCACTAGGTGACCAAGAGAGAATTGATTTGATAAATTGTGGTACAGTGAGATGATATGATATTACATGGTTATTTAGGGCTAAATTGTAGAAGAAGAATAAGAGGAAAAAACACTTACATATACTCAAATAAAAAGGTCCAGCATCGACATAAAGTTTGGGTGGTTGGAACCAGAATGAACTGTATTTTCTTTGTATATCTATCAATTTCCTGTATTTTCTCCAGTAAATAGGCATTATTTCCATAGTCAGTCTTTTAAATAAAAATAATAATAGCTTGTTAGCAGGCTCACAATAAAGTGTTACTACGTGTTAGGGGGAGAACAATGAGAGATGCCTAAACTTAAGGAAGTTTCCCAGGTTCTGAGGGAATGAAATTTTTTTCCCGATGTCATGATTTTAAGTGAGCAATCCCCCTAAAAGCTTTGTCACACAACAGATTCCAGAGTAGTCTACAACTGCCCATGTGTCCAGAACATCTACATTACTCTGTATTAGCACATTTAACTGATGACATTAGCAATGTTGCATTTTAAAAACCAAATTGACTTAGAGCGTTGCTCATTAGATTTAAATACTAGAGTGATTCATCATTTACAGTAAATCTATTAGATAAATTACACTGCAAAATTCAGCATCGTCAGTGTGGCAGGCCTGCCTGGAAATTAAGAATGGGAAGGGAAATTGAAGGAGAGAGATTCCTATCTGTGATTTGAAATTTAAACTTAGAGAGCTATGGCAAGCATCCGAGCCTCGGCCAAAGAGGACAAGGCATCTGCCACATGTCTAAGATATTCCACTCTAATAATAGCTGAGGACCTCTTTTGGAACAGGTTAATGCCTTGCTTCATAAGGAAAAATCTTGAATGTTAAAATACTTTTAGGATTATTTCCTTACCCTTGAAAATTTTTTTCACAATGTGACTGGGCTGCATATGTGATATATACAACCACGGTTGGGTTTCTGCTGGTTAAATATAGTCGCAAACCCACAGCATGTTCAGCTGGGGGCCCTTGCTCACCAGATGTTATTCCACTAATAGTGAGTGAGCTCATCCTTGGTGTGGAAGGTTATTCATTTGGGGGAGAATAATGAAAGTGAGACAATCATTACGTCACCTTTTCCTGTACATTATTCTCCCCTGCAGCTAACCAGGAAAACACGCCACCGTGTTAGTAGTAAGCTAAGTCATGTGCTTGCTTTCTTAGATGTACTTAAAGTGAATCATGGGGTAATTCTCGTCCAAATTAATTTTAAATATATTATGTGATAATTTGCATCTGGAGAGCGAGACTTCGGGACGGTCTTTGTCTCAGACCCAAGTGCCATGACTTTCTGAGGTGGGATCATCAGCATCCACTGCCCAGAGGCTCTGTCTTCTCTCCACACCTTTGTAGAAGTTCTCTCATTGTCCTCAGGTGGCCACCTGGGAGGCAGAGCCTGTTCTTTCTGGAAACACGAAGCCTTCTGAATAATGAAGTAAACTTTTCAAATAATGCTTATGAGGTCCTATCTTTTCTTTGTTTGACTGACTCATTTGGTGCTACCTATCAAACCCCAAGTTCAAATTCAGAGTAAAATTAATTGATAGATAATACAGCAAACGGGCAATCTCTCTCTCTCTCTCTCTCTCTCTCTCTCTCTCTCTCTCTCTCTCTCTTTCTCTCTCTCTCACACACACACACACATTTACTAAAAAACAGAAGCAATCTTCATGTGAAAAACTATTTTTTTTAGAAAACACGCATTTATCATTAAGAACTTTATTTAACTCATTACCGAATTTTATCACAGCTTTCCTTTAAATACAATAACAACTCAGCAGCAAGCAATTTTACTAAATTTCTTTAAATGGTTTTAAGTTTCTGCCAAGGGCCTAAACTGATCTTGTTTTTCTAGTGTCCTATTCATCTTTATAGAACTTGCCTGAAAAAGAAAATGAGACATCCAGTAATGACCCCCCTGATGAAGTTCTTCAGGTGGGTGCCTGGTCTGTGCCCTCACAATCCCTCATGCTCTCTTGAGCTACCTACATCTCCATTTAGGCACCCAAGTGTCATCTCAGAGAGAAAGCTTGGTGCCTAGGGAAATCCTCAGCCCATTATAAAGCCTTCCATATTTTTTTAAAAGATTTTATTTATTTATTTGACAGAGAGTCACAGCAAGAGAGGGAACCCAAGCAGGGGGAGTGGGAGAGGGAGAAGCAAGCTCCCGCTGAGCAGGGAGCACAATGCGGGGCTCAATCCCAGGATCCTGCAATCATAACCTGAGCCGAAGGCAGATGCCTAATGACTGAGCCACCCAGGTGCCCCAAGCCCTCCATATTTTTTTTTTCTATCATGTTTTCCCATATTGGTCTCTGCACCGTATCTGCCACCTCCAATGGCACACTTTGCCCAAAGAGCACTGAACTGAAATTCAGGATTTCTAGGGTAATTCCAAACTTTACACTTTTTCTCTCTCCTCTTTCCACCTTTCAGACTCCTCCTCTGTCAAATTGGAATAATATCCCAGGTGGCAAAAAGTCCTGAAATTCTTGGCACGTATATATTTAATATATTTGAATAGGTTGGGACTTGCCACTGGATCCAGGACCCTAGGCAATGACCCTTCATGGGACCCTTCCTCCATAAAAAGATATTTAAAATTATATTTTATTCTCTGACATGGACCATAGCAACATCTTTCTAGTAAGTCTCCTGAGGCAAGGAAACAAAAACAAAAATAAACTAAAATTTAAAAGTTTCTGCACAATGAACAAAACTAAAAGGCAACCTACTGAATAGAAGATATTTTCTTATTTTTTTAAAGATTTTATTTATTTATTTAACACAGAGAGAGAGATCAGACCACAAGTAGGCGGAGAGGCAGTCAGAGAGAGGAGGAAGCAGGCTCCCCCCTGAGCAGGGAGCCCAATGTGGGCCTCGATCCCAGGACCCTGAGATCATGACCTGAGCCGAAGGCAGAGGCTTTAACCCACTGAGCCACCCAGGCGCCCTGAATAGGAGATATTTTCAAGTGACATATCCAATAAAGGATTAGTATCCAAAATATATAAAGAACTTATATAACTCAACACCCAAAAACCAAATAATCCAATTTAAAATGGCAAAAGACATGAATGGACATTTCTCCAAAGAAGACATCCAAATGGCCAACAGAAAACAAAACAAAACCAACAAATAAACAAAAATGGCCAACAGACACATGAAAAGATTCTCAGCATCACTCATCATCAGGGAAATGCAAATCAAGACAACGAGATATCACCTCACACCTGTCAGAATGGCCAAAGTCAACAATACAAGAATTAAGAGGTATTGACAAGGATGTGGAAAAGGGAGACCCTCCTGCATGTTGGGCAGACCCTCAGCACTGTCCCTAATAAGTCAGCACTGTCCACATTGCCAAGTCCTGAGGTATCATAGAAGAACCACTTCTGAGTGGAGAAGAGATTTCTGGGATCACATGCACCAAATTTTAAGAATGGTTTTTATAAAAAACAAACAAGAAAGAATGGCTTTTATTAGGCAGTGGACTTTGGGTGATTTTTCTTTTTCTTCTTGGCAATTTCTGTATTTCTCACATTTTTGAAATGAGCATAATTTTTAACAGAAAGGATAAAAATAGTAAAACTTAATTTTAATAAGGATCAACTACTCTATTTTTCCAGAACATGTGCTGACCCAGATTCTATTTACCCATTCCAGAACAGTTCCTTGGTCTCAGAAGCATACCTCACTAACTCCATGCCCTTCTATAGTCAGTCTCTTTCCAGGCTAACTCTGGGCTTGACCATGTAACTTGCTTTGGCTAATGGGATAATCCTACAAGCAGAGTTTTAAACAACCATTTTCTTGAAACCAGGTTTTGGGTTGGAGATTAGGCACACCTTTCAAAAGACTTTCAAATTTCTTTCACCCAACACAATCACCAAGAGAGAGAAAGAAGAAAAAACTTTGCATTTTCCTTTAACACATTTTCCATGTGCCATCATCTGAAAGTGCAAAAGAACTTCAAGTGCCTCAGTAATTAAAAGGGAGGAGTTAATATGCTGACACACAATAAGTTGAATATTTTTCTCAGTGGGTGGCCTTGCAAATACACACCACACACACACGCACACACACACACACACACACACACCCACCCCACACACAGAGTGACTCTGATCTAGCCAACCATATGGTCCTCATTTTCTGTATCTATTTCTATTTATGTTAACACAAGCACTCTGCCACTGTAAGACAGCCGACTAACCTTGTGCCCCTTGTTTCTTTCTCGTATTAAACAGAGGGCTTAGCTGGAACCATTTCTTGGGTGCTGTTTTCTTCAGTTTTCCTCACATGGGAGAAAAGAGTACAAGGCTAAACTGCTCAGGAAAAAATTACATTTGCATTATTATTTTCTTTTAAGGTGTCCCCCTATTTGCATTGTCTAAATCCTTTTCCTTTTCTGTTTCTTTGATTTAAGACCGTAGTCTTGCCATCTTCTTTTCCACCAAGAAACAAAGCAAAAAGATCCTGAATGATTTTAGCACATGAAGAGTCGGAATTAATAAATAATACAGCAACTACTGAAAGCCCACCATGGGCCTTCCGTCTTTCTGGACATGACGGGAAGTTGTAAGTGGTTTCTGGCACGGCTGGGAAGCCCGCTCGCTGCCTGGGTGTCCACAGGCTCTCCGTTCTCGGGGTGGGTGGAGACCATGGGGAACGGGATAGCACAAGCTCCGGCTAAAAGGGCAGCTGCTCCTCAGCTCCAGCCAACCGTTGCCATGTGGGAATGTAGACCCTGTCTTGCCAGGTCAGCTAGTTTTTCCCAAAAAGCTCGAAATCAAGATTTTTGCGTGAGATCTCTCCATTAAAAAAAAGTTGTCAACTAATTCACATTTTTAAAAAATGCTGTGTGGGCCAACAAATATGGAAGCCAAATCAAATAAGTCTGTATGGCCTGATGTGGGCTATAGCCTGCCAGGTTGCACCTTCTGCTTTACATTATAAACTTCCTCAGAATTTAAAAATGCTTAGCCCTCAAAAAGACTTGGTGCCATTTTATAAGGGTCTCTGTACACGGTAGGGAGAAAAAACTTAAATAAGCCTACTTGTACACAAATTCTGAACAATAAAATCACTTACTTCAGTCATTTGGTACTACAGGGCAAAGAAATTTCTTGACAGAATTTTTCACTTCTTAATAATTGTTTTGATATCATGGAGATTCAGCCTAAATTATGTATGTAGCAAGCCTTAAGCAAACCTTAATATTATATTTTTTAGTATCACATCTATGTCAGCATCCCCCTCCTGACACACACACACATAAAATACAATTCCACAACAAAAATGACCTCTATAGAGGATTATTTGGGGTTCCTGCAGGATTATTATTCCTGGATATAACAAGTGGTTGGCAAGGATGTGGAGAAATTGGAACCTTTGTACCCTGTCAGTGGGAATGTAAAATGAGGCAGCTGCTATGTAAACAGTACGATGGTTCTTCAAAAAATTGAAAATAGAATTACCGCATGATCCAGCAATCCCACTTCTGAGTATATATCTCCAAAAGTTTGGAAAGCAGGCCCTTTTTTTATTTTTTATTGACATATAATGTGTAATTTGCCCCAGGGGTACAGGTCTGTGAATCACCAGGCTTACACCTTTCACGGCACTCCCCATAGCACAAACCCTCCCCAATGTCCATAACCCATCCACCCTATCCCTACCCTCCCACTCCCCAGTAACCCTCAGTTTATTTTGTGAGATTAGGAGTCTCTTATGGTTTGTCTCCTTCCCGATCCCATCTTGTTTCATTATTTTTCCCTCCCTACCCCCGATGACCCCCCGCCCTGCCCCTCAAGTTCCTCATCTTAGAGAGATCATATGATAATTGTCTTTCTCTGATTGACTTATTTCGGGAAAGCAGGGTCTTGAAGAGATATTTGTACACCCGTGTTCACAGCAGTGTTATTCACAATAGCCAAAAGATTAAAGCAACCAAAATGTTCATTGACAGTTGAATAGAAAAACAAAATGTGGTCTCTACATACAATGGTGTATGTAGAATGGTGGTCACCAAGGGCTGGGAGAGGGAAAGAAGTAGTTTTTATTTAGTGGGTGTATTAATCAGGGTTCTCCAGAGAAACAGAACCAAGGGATGCCTGGGTGGCTCAGTTGGTTAAGCAATTGCCTTCGGCTCAGGTCATGACCCCAGGGTTCTGGGATTGAGCCCTGCATCTGGCTCCCTGCTCAGTGGGAGTCTGCTTCTCCCTCTGCCTCTGCCCACCACTCCCACTGCTTGGACTCTCTGTCAAATAAAAATAAAATCTTAAAAAAAAAAAAGAACCAAAATGATGCTTATATACAAAGGGAGAGATTTATTTGAAGAAAGGGGCTATGTAATTATTGAGACTAACAAGTAGAAAATCTGCAGGGCTGGCCATGAAGCTGGAGACCTGGGGAGGAACCAATGTTACAGTTTAAACTGAAGGCTGTCCACTGGTGGGATTCCCTCTTGCCAGGGGCAAGCCAATCTTTTGTTCTGTTCAGGCCGTCAGCTTACTGTAAGGCCCATTCACCTCACTGAGAGCAATCTGCTTTACTCAGAGTCTACCAATTTAAATGTAAATATCATCCAAAAACACCCTCAAAGAAATAGCCTGAATAATGTTTGATGAAAATTTGGACACTATGGCCTGGTGAAGTTAATAATTAAAATTAACCATCACTGGGCGAGCCTGGGTGGCTCAGTTGGTTAAGTATCTGCCTTCAGCTCAGGTCATGAACCCAGGGTCCTGGGATTGTGCTACCTGTTAGGCTTCCTGCTCAGAGGGGAGCCTGCTTCTCCCTCTGCCCCTTCCCCCGCTCATGCTCTCTCCTTCTTTCTCTCTCACAAAAAAATAAATAAAATCTCAAAAAAAAAAAAATTAACCATCACAGTAGGTATAGAGTGTCAGTTTTATAAGATAAAAGTTTCTGGAAATTAGTTGCATATTGGTGTAAATATACCTAACACTACTGAAATTTACACTTTAGAATGGTTAAGTTGGTAAAATTTTATGTTATGTGTATTGTGCCACAATTTTGCCTAAAAGTGTATTTGGTCTTCCACTTGGGCCTGCAGCACCAGCAGGATGGGCAAGTGTCAAAGTCTTCATACCACCAGGAAGCTCCACAGCCACAAACAGGACCAAAAGCGGCATAGTAAACAGTACAAGAAAACACATTTGGACACAGCCCTATATAGGCCAATCCCCTTGAAGGCACATAACATTCAAAGAGAATTTTGCTGGAAAAAGTTGGGGCGTAAAGCCAAACAGTGAAATTCTGCCATCAGGAAGTGTGTCAGGAGCCAGCTGATCAAAAATGGCCAGAAACAAAATTTTCATACCAATATTGCAGAAAACAGTGAAGTTCTGGTTGCTGGATTTGGTTGCAAATATCATGCTGTTGGTGACATTCTGGAAGCCATTTTAAGGTTGTCAAAGTGGCCAATGTGTTTCTATTGGCCTTTTGCAAAGGCAAGAAGGAATGACCAAAATTATAAGTTTTGATGATGCAAACATGATAGTAACAAAATTTCACATACAAAACAAAGGACATTAAAGAAAGAAATTTTCTTTCACTAAATACAAAAATAAATCTTTTCATAAGAAACATTAGGGTACAGGGCACCTGGGAGGCTCAGTGGGTTAAAGCCTCTGCCTTCAGCTCAGGTCATGATCTCAGGGTCCTGGGATCGAGCCCTGCATCAGGCTCTCTGCTCAGCAGGGAGCCTGCTTCCTCCTCTCTCTGCCTGCCTCTCTGCCTACTTGTAATCTCTCTCTCTGTCAAATAAATAAATAAATAAATAAATAAATAAATAAATAAAATCTTTTAAAAAAAAAAAGAAAGAAAGAAACATTAGGGTACAAACTGGATTATATCCTAACTTTAGGGTTTTGCAAATGACCCTAAAAAATTTTCTTCATACAGCAGATTTCTATCAAAGTTGAGAGGGTAAATTATTATATCTCAAAAAAGTTATTTCTGTGGGGAGTTAAGATTATATAATCCAGGTAGATTGTTTCCTGGGGATATAATTTCCTCACGGATGGAGCATAGAGAGTAAGAGAAATAGAAGTTAATACATTCCTTTGATTGTGGCTCTCAAATAACAAACTTTTCAAGAGAAGTATTGGTAATGGTTAAATAGCAGCCAATCCATGGATAGTCATTTGATAAATGACTATAATTTTAGTACTGTAGAGAATGTTGCTATGAACCCAAGAGATAGAATGTGAGTCCTAGGATAAGTAAATCCATGCTCCCAAAGCCTTTCAAGTTGCTTTTCTAGAATTTCATGCTCATCCTTGGGGATTCTTAATGAAGTAAGTGAGGTATCATTTCATGACTATTATGACAATCGTAACCTGGAGATTCAGATCATTCATTCAATATTCTGTATGCTAGAGAAAGTCTTCTTTGTACAAGTTTCAGAAACTCAAAGTTAATAGATGTGACAAGAAGAACCCCTTCTTGGTACCACTGTAATCCAGCCATTAGTGTATCCTATTAACAAGATTACATGAGCCATAATAGTTCTGATCCTAATGCTGAGTGAGGATCAAGGTCTGATCATGGCAGGTAAAATAATTATCAGTTATAATTTAAAATGCGATGTGAGTTCTAGTTACTCTAAATTCCGTAGGAAAGATCAATTTACTTTTTACTAACAGTTTCTGTAAAGACTTTTCTCCCCCATGAATTTAGAGAGTTAAATAAAAGAGATAATTACTGTTGAGGCACAAAATGAGCTTTGCTTCTCCACCAGAAGGTAACCCCTCAAGAGGCTGTCCAGTCTCTAGGAAAAGCGCTAACACTTCAACAAGCTCATTTAGGCCTAAGGAGAACAAGTCCGATGAGGTGATGACAGGGGTGCTGGCTGAAATGCTGAGTTCAGCCCATTACAATTTCAGATCTTCGAGTCTCCCTGTTTCAAAAAGGAATTTATTATTTTCTTTCATCTTTACTTCATTTTTAAAAAATCCTCAACTATATACACAAACTTGGCAAGCCAATGAATCATAAACACAAAGGAAATCCATAAAGGCCCTCTAGTGTATTTCTCTGCTTCTGAGTAAAACCAAACCTCAAACCTAGGTCTGTCTTTTAAAATATATTTCTATGCCCTTCAACAGATGAATGGATAAAGTAGATGTGGTCCATATACACAATGAAATATTACTCAGCCAACAGAAAGAATGAACACCCAACTTTTGCCTCAACATGGATGTGACTGGAGATTATGCTGAGTGAAATAAGTCAAGCAGAGAAAGTCAATTATCATACGGTTTCACTTATTTGTGGAACATAACTAATAGCATGGAGAACATTAGGAGAAGGAAGGGAAAATGAAAGGGGGTGAATCGGAGGGGGAGACGAACCATGAGAGACTATGAACTCTGGGAAACAAACCGAGGGTTTTAGAGGGGAGAGAGTAGGGGGATGGATTAGCCCGGGGATGGGTATTAAGGCAGGCATGGGTTGCATGGAGCACTGGGTGTTATACACAAACAATGAATCATGGAACACTACATCAAAAACTAATGATGTACTGTATGGTGACTAATGTAACATGATAAAAAAAAAACAAAAAATAAGGGAAGCGATTCCAGCTATAAATTAATTAATTAATTCAATTAAATATATCTCTAGCAGCCCCTGGATAGCACAGTGGGTTGAGCAGCTGACTCTTGGTTTTGGCTCCGGTTGTGATCTCAGGGTCATAAGTTTAAGCCCTGACCCCACCCCATGGGGCTCCACGCTTAGCAGAGAGTCTGCTTAAGATTCTCTCTCCCTTTCCTCCGCTCCTTCCCTACCTCAATTAAATAAATAAATCTTTAAAAGAAATATGGGGTGCTCGGGTGGTTCACTGGGGTAAAGCTTCTGCTTTTGGCTCGAGACATGATCTCAGGGTCCTGGGATGGAGTCCCACATCGGGCTTCCTGCTCAGCATGGAGCCTGCTTTCTCCTCTCTCTCTGCCTGCCTCTCTGCCTACTTGTGATCTCTCTCTCTCTCTGTGTCAAATAAATAAAAATCGAAATCTTAAAAAAAATCTTTAGAAGAAATAAAATGTATCTCTAAGGAAGGCTTTTCCCTAACTGCCCCCCACCACCCCTCCCCAGAGTAGGTTAGGTTTCTCCAGTGTACACTTCCACAGCATATAGTATCTCTTTCAAAGTTCATACCACAGATGGAACTAAATAATTGCTTGGACTCTCAGTTTAAGATGGCTGACTAAACTCACACTTTTGTCTCTCTCCTCTCCCCAAATCCTGCTGAGATGATGAAAGAAATACAAAAATACAAAAAGAAAAACCTACAACAGGAAGGGCAGCTTTAGACCAGAAGAGTATGGAATTTCCGGATTTAATCCAGGTAGGAGAACACTCGTGGAGGCAAGGAACCAGAAACTCCGTGTAAGTGAAAAAAGAGGGCCTTCTAAACAAATTTTCCCACTAGACTGGAAATAAGCCCTGATCAGAAGTAGCTGGGACTAGTAGGAAACTGAGTGTGAGAGGCAGCCCGTGCCTAGTTAAGGGTCTGGGAATTGCCTGCATCAGCTTGCAACTCTCAGAACCACTGACAAGGCCTCAGCCCTGGGGTAAAGTCATGTATATGTTTTTAAATAGACAAAATTAGAGTTCTGATGAGAATACTCCCACTGTAAACACTGGGACTAAAGAAGATAGGCAGTAACCCCCATAACTGACAACTAGCCTGAGGGACAGGGAGCCGTCCTCACACCAAAGACGAGGTACCCAGCCACCATAAAGAAAAGAGCCCAGGACACCTGGGTAGCACAGTTGGTTAAGCATCTGCCTTGGGCTCAGGTCATGATCTCCAGACCCTGGGATCCAGCACCCGTTAGAGCTCTGCACTCATCGGGAGCCTGCTTCTCCCTCTGCCCCTCTTCCCACCCCCTCCACTTACCTCTCCCCCACCTCATCCAGCTCCTGTGCACTCTCTCTCTCAAATAAATAAGTAAAATCTTGAAAAGAAAAGGAAAGGGAAAGAAAAAGAAAGGAAAAAGGAAAGGAAAGGAAAGGGAAGGGCAGAGGAGGGGAGGGGAGGGGAGGGGAGGGAAGGGAAGAGTCCACTTGGACACCCTCAGTCCCCTGGTCCTGCCCTTGCTCTAACCACCACAGCTGTCTCCTATCATAGGAATCTGTGTCCACTGCCAGGAGACCAAACATCTTCAAACATGCAACCGCCAATATAGATCTTTCTACAAATATAAACAGACAATAAAAAACTGCCAAACATTGGAATAAACCACATTATTTCGTTTTGTTATATTATTTCATTTCATTGGATCGACCTCTGAGAAAATAGTGTTAATATAGGAAATGAAAGACAATTTCAAAAGCATGTAGTTATTATCCTAAGAGAAATTGAGAGTATTGCACCCATTAAAACGGAATAGGCTACTGTGAAAAAGATTAAATACAGTTTTTGAAAGTTAAAAATGTGATTATCTAAATTTAAAACATTTTAACTTTTTTAATATTAAAATTAAGATTTTCCTGTGACTACTAGAGCAGTTTAACATTTTTTCATGTTTTTTGACCATTTATAGCCACATTTCTGTGAATTGCCTGTTTATGTTTTTTTGTCCATTTTTCCCTCTTGGGTCATTTGGGTATATTCTGTATATTGATATGTTGCTTGATACATATGGGACAGATATTTTTCTTTTAGCCTGTTACTTGCCTTTTAACTATCTTTCAACATTCAAGAATTTAAAAATTTTATACAGACTAACCTATAATTATTTTCCTAAACGTTGTGGACTTTAATTTTCCTTCTCCAACCTCAATGTAATAATAGAAATTCTTCTGCTATCTATAAATATTAAAACCATCTGATCTCCCTGAACATTTTACAGTTTCCTAATCTATAAATTGGAAATAATATCTTCCTTACAGTGTGGCTGTGAGAATAATAAAGAAAACACATGTAAAATATCTAGGACACACAGACACTCAATAGTCTTAGCCATGGTAGCCTTATTGTGGAGATAAGAAAATTAAGAGCAATGAAATAATGGGAACTGGCCAAGATTAAATACACATCATAATACACCCTCCCAAGTCATTGATTCAGGGCAGCCAGACTAAATGGCCTCTCCTTAGCCTCTGTCGTGGACTTCGGCCGTTGGCTTTCCTTTTCTATGGTTTTATGTTAAATAAGTACATAGACACACTGAAAATAGCTTACCTATCCCCCTGTTCGGTGAGGACGAGGGCTTCTATGGTAGGCATCCCACTTTGTCATTCCCTTCTTTTCTACCTCCCGCTCGCCTACCATAAGGGGATTTATGACTTTGTCTTTCCCTCTTCCTCACATTGTCCTTTTCTCCTCTGCCCTGGCTTCAAATCTATCAGTCCATGTGCCATGTCCCTAAAGCCTGGGACATCGATGGACGTGTCACCAGTGAAGAAGGATCCGTGATTGGCAAACTCCTCAGGGAGGACGGAGCACTTCTGATGTTCCTTCTCTATCCCCTAATTCCGAAGTGTCTCATCTCACTCTTTTTCATGTAAATTACTTCAGCATCCTCCTTGCTTCTCACCTTCCTACCCACTTTCACTTCCCTCCCACACGCATATCCTCCATTCTGTTGCCTTAAGAATATTTCTAAAACCAAATCTGATCATAACACTTTCTACTTAAAACATTTTAGTTGCTCTGTCCCTCACTAACTATTTGGTACTAGGAAAATAATCACCTTCATTCGGTCACTTTCTCCATTTGAAGAATAAGCACAATAATGGTGATCCATTGCTTTTGATATCAATTTAAATATCTTAGCCTGGCTTATAAATCCCTGTATGCTCTCCAGCTTCATCCTAGCCATTCTCTCCCTTATATTTCTAGGTCCAGTCATCCTTGTCCCCTTTCCATTCCTAGAACACAGCACGCTCATTCTTAACACTCTAATGCTGCAGCACCTTTCCCTCTGGAAGAATACTCTTCCCCCCGCTCCCAGTGCCCTTCTATGCTCCTCGTTGACTATTCTTATTTATGCTTCAACATTCAGTTTCCTCCTGAACTGTGTTTCTAGCACATATTAGTCTCTGAATAAAGATGTGTCGAATGAGTATCTTACCAAATATTGAGTATCTACTATATTTATAATCTACCATATTAATAATTTTATGCACATTATCTCATTTAATGCTCATGAGATTCCTGCAAGGCCGATATCATTCTTCTCACCATTGTGAGAGACCGTTGTCACCAACTCCTGGAGAGAGATGCCAAGCAGTGGGTTTCTCCTGGCTGGCAAAGAGCTGTGACAAACATTCCCGACAACCTTCTCCCACAATAACTTTTGTCCCACAGCATCTCTATCATGAGAAACTGGGAATTAGAAAGCTCTGAAAAGAAATTTCTTCTTAAGAAATGTCTCTTTTTTTAATAAGGGCTGTTATCTTGACACCACATTGTGGTGTATGTATGTGCGTTTTAATCATGTGCATGTATTTTCATTTCTAAATCAAACTGGAATGCACAAGGGTGCCCAGAAATGCAAGGCTGAGGAATTTGGGGCATACTCAAGCTCAGCCAAGCCACCTTGGATGCAGTCTATCAGAAGCAGGCCTGAAATAAATACACAACTTTCAGAAAGTTGAGTCTTAAATAGCTCACTGTGCCGCACCTGGAGAGAAGCTAATGGCCCATATGAGAGCCAAGGAAAGAGCAATGGGAAAACTGAAAAAGAGATGGGCATTATGGTGCCAAGGAGAGTGAGAGCTGAAAATAAAAAATGTATCCATTCAGGAGCCAGCTCCCAAGGTGAGTGTAAGTCTCTGTCTTTATCAGGTCTTTCCAGACTAGTAGGAGGCTTTTCAGACCATCATAACTAGGCAACATCTTCCACTTGTCTCTACTTGCTCTGGAGCAAGTTTCTAATGATCACTTGGCTTCCCATGTATCCTGACCACAGAGAAAATACGTCCTAATCAGCAGAAGAAGGGTGGAATGAGAGGTGATCCTAACCCATCTTGCAGTTATATGTCTTAGTGTATTTAAATAAATGAAAAGAAATTCACTTGTATACAGGCAAGATAATAGTTCTGAAAGAGTTTTTGTTTCCAAGCATTTCCTTCTCTCTATTGAGAGAGCTAAACCATTAGTTATTCATTGGCTCAGAGAAGATATGTGATAGCAGAAAACAGAGAAAAAATAGAAACTTTTTAGGTTTGTGTTTCAAAGCCTAGCTACATAGAATTAAAAACAAAAAGGAGGCAATCATTGCAAGGTTCGAGAACAGTTAAGAGCAGACTTTCCCTGCCTACCTTCGCTACCAACTAGAAGCAGATTCTCCACATCTGGTGAAAGAAAAGAAAAAAGGCACCTGGGTGGCTCAGTGGGTTAAAGCCTCTGCCTTCAGCTCGGGTCATGATCTCGGGATCCTGGGATCAAGGCCAGCATTGGGCTCCCTGCTCAGCGGGGAGCCTGCTTCCCCCTCTCTCTCCTCCTACCTCTCTGCCTCCTTGTGATCTGTGTCAAATAAATAAAATCTTTTAAAAAAAGAATGAAAGAAAGGAATTAAAGGAGAAATGTTAAGAGGGTAAGAGCAGTGTGACCCTGAGAAAGGGAGTCTGTGCTTTCCTCTTCAGGCTCAGCACTGGGATGTGCCTCAGGGCCAAAAATTATGGAAACTAATAGCAGAAGACACTGTGTCCAACCAACCAGGTAGAACCCTGGGGAGACAGCATAGTACCAGAGAAGAAATATCTGTGATCTGTGTAGGCAGATAGCCTCAACCTCTAACTTGAAGCTCTCATGATGGGGCAGCAACAGAATGAGTCTCACGTGTCCAAGGAAGGTAAAGAAATAGTTGAGAGGGACAGGCTAGATTTGAAGGATTGCATAGATGGGAACAAAAGATGTCTCCATGACAAACTGCGTGGACCAATTAGGGAGGAATAGATTTTCCCCTGGTCTCCTCGAGGAAAACCAGCTTTCCCCCTGACCTATATTACCATCACCAGTGCTTTGGAACCATATAATCCAAGTAACCATATAAACTGTTATAAACTGTATAGTCAGAACACAGAAATAACACCATGTAAGGGAGGGGGCAGGAATCCAAGCTGGCAGAGATACATTTCTGCCACTGTGATGAAATGGCTACTCAGAATATAAATTCAGCTTAGCTATATAATAATAAAGTTGACATATTTCTTGGGCACCTAAATGTGTACCTTTAAATTAATACCCCCTATACATATTGTATACCTCAGCTTCCTGTGAGTTTGAGAAGTTAATCCAAAGTTATTTACATGCAATGTGCCATTGGAATGTCAATCTCCCCATCAGTTGAGTAAGAATTTTAATGTCCATCATGTGGAGTTAATAAGAAGCTTCAATGTGACATGTATGTGTAATGCCAGGCCCAATGTCGATATTCTATAAATACTGTTTCCCTTATTCCAATATCATCACTTCTACTGACATCCATAGAATATTACAATTTCTAAGTTTATAGCTGGTTAGACATTAATTATACTTTAAGTTGGCTGCTTCATGATGGCATCTTAGCATCTTAATCTCATCAGTAAAATGTCCTCAAATCACATGGATTACTTCTGGGAAGGGTTTCTGTGGCCGGTTAGTCCCACCCACAGTGTGGGGTTTCCAGTAAGCTTCAATCAAAGAGAGTGTCCCCTCCCTGACCTGAGCATGCTGTCATTTCCCAGTCCTTTTGCCACAATCATCTTGAAGTCCATCTTTAGGCATGCTAGCTTTCTGTCCCTTATACATAAGATAAGCCATGGCCTGCTTGATCCAGGTCCAGGAAATGTGTGCTCTTCTATTGTAGAACATCTCTTCCTGTAGCTGGGTAAAGAAAAAAGAAGGGTATCAGTGCTGGCCCTTTATATACATTACTTCATTCAACCTTTGCAATTACCACCATTTCATTGACCAAAAATTAAGCCTTGGAGAGGCTAAGTGATTTCCCTGGTATTCAGGAACTAGTAAGACATAGAGCAAAACTGGAAGCTAAATCTGGAAGGCTCCAGCTCATGGTCTTTTCACCACACAACCACATGTGGAAAAAAGGATGTGAAGGGCAAGTATGATTTGTACCAAAATGATGGTTGATTGCAGTACATGGGTAGAAATTAGGAGTATTCACAGTTGTCACCAAAACACATGCTTGTGTTTGATAGTAGCATGTAAAGTCAGAAAGACAAGGAGTATTCAAACATCTTTCATTGGGCTACCATCAAAACTGGGGCTGACATTTAGCTCTTTAATAGTAAAAATAATGATAACAATGCTTTGTGTATGTCTAGTACTCAGCTTTTCTAAGTACTTTCACATCCATTATATGATTTAATTCTTACAACATTCCTGGCAAGATGTGCAGGAAAAGCATCATTATTCCCATTCTTATGAAAAGGAAAACAGGCACAGACTTATCCCACATGCCCTAGCAATCTCAGAAACACAGAGCTGAAGTCCCAAATGATGTTTGCAGTATTCGTGGATACTTTGAGTGATGGCAGGAGACGTGGAGGGGTGTGACCTCCATTTCCTTGAAGTAGGGAATGAAGTGTACTGGCCGGGGGCTCTGCAGGAAACAGATGACTTCGTGAAGCTGGACCACTTGAGGAGATTTTAATAAAGGGACTATTGACAAAAGAGTGCTCAGTGTGCAGAAAAACCACCAGACACTGTGAAGTTCTCCAGTTTGCTTTAGTCCAGGGCCATAAATACCTGCATCTTATTGTCCTCCCACCTTCGCTCTGATCAGTTGTAGTGCTTCCTGTTGGCCAAATCCAAATGAAAGTCAGAGGCAAGGATGCCTATTGATGTGGTCAAAACAGTTCAGCCTCATGAGGCACAGAACAGGGAACAGGGAGGTAGAGCGGATCTGGAAAAGCAAATGAAAGATAGCCTACATATGAGGCTTTCTACCAAGGGTTGAGGCCACATTAGAACAGTGTGTCAGTAAGACTTCAGCTTACTTGGGCACCTGGGTGGCTCAGTGGGTTAAAGCCTCTGCTTTCGGCTCAGGTCATGATCTCAGCGTCCTGGGATCCAGGCCCGCATCGGGCTCTCTGCTCAGCAGGGAGCCTGCTTCCTCCTCTCCCTGTCTCTCTGCCTGCCTCTCTGCCTACTTGTAATCTCTCTCTCTGTGTCAAATAAATAAATAAAATCTTTAAAAAAAAAAGACTTCAGCTTACTTGAAATGATTAAACAATAAAGAGGAGTTACTGGACAGACTTGAGGTGCAGTCACATCAGGAGTCTTGTGTTTTGGGAGGGTGTAAGATCTGTCCTCCTCAGGGTGCCAGCTGTGTACTCAGGTTGCCTTACCACATGGTGGCAAAATGGCTGCAGCAGTTCCTGGTGCTGCATCTGCACACCATATTGATTGGAGAAAGAGAGGGAGCATGTTTCAGAATTCCCAGTGAAACCCCTAAGACTCCTTGCAATTGGACTGTCTTGGGTCATATACTCAATTATGAACCAAACATTATGGCTGAGATATGGAATGCACCAATTGGCTTAGCCTAGGTCAAGTGCTTCACCCCTAGATAAAGGAATGAAATGGCTTTCTATAAACCACATAGATTCTGGAACAGAAATTAGAGCTGTGTGGGATGTCTAGAGAGGCCACCAAGAAGTACCCACCCAGGTAGGCTTGCCAACCTGCCATTGTCAGTAAAAGGAAGAGCCAACTAAGGCTAAGAAGTTTTTAAGTTCAAAATGTACCCAAACAGCAGAAACCTAAAATGGATTAAATGGACAAGGGTTTATTTCGGTCAGTGAAGCAACAATGGTTAGGCCATCAAGTGCTATTACAGTAGCTCAATGACACCCTTTGGTACTTATACTCCTTTCTTCTTATTAGAACCTCATGGTCAAAAAATGGCTACTGATCATTCAAGTTCAAGGCAGGAAAAAGGAAAAGGGGCAAATGATGGTCTAAAGGGAAAAGAGTGTTCTCTTAGAGAGCTATTGCCTTTCTATTGGCAAAGGGAAACTCTTTACAACATTGCCAGAACCATACTGTGCGGCTACCTCTTAGCTGCAAAGGAGGCTTGGGACTGCAGAATTTTTGTGTCCCAGCCCAAGTCATAGATGATGGGAGAAGGAGGTTGGGAATTGTTTTGGAGAGCTCAGCCATGGTCTCTGCCACAGGAATGATTGCCTAACAGCACTGAAGACCCAGCTAAGGCTGGAAATCATAAATCTGTGGTGGAGCCAATCAGCAAGGAATCACCCACTCAACAATAAAATTGGTTAACTGGAAAAAATGACAGTTTTATACTAAATTTCACTGATTCTGCTAACTCAGGAGGACTACCAGCCAAGCTTTCCTAGCAAAGAGGGCAGTGAAGCCAAACACATAGACAATTCAAGAAAACTGCTGGAACAATGGTGCTATCTCATTTCCAGAAAAATTAAGAACTTTTCTGAATAAATTTATAAGCCAAAGCCTATACATAGTCTATATCATATACCAACACTAATACTGGTTCTTTTTCCAGAGAAGCTCATCCATCGAGGGAGAACCTTTCCATCTAGTTTTAAAGACTGCTAACAAAATTTCAGTACTTGTCTAGATAAACCTAAACAAAATAGCTCATACTCTATTTAGGCAGGAATTCAAAAGGAATCCCTTAGTAGGCAGGTTCTCCACTTTTTTACATTATCATTGAAATGCAAATTTTTTTCTTTTATAAACATCTAGAACAGGGTCATATACAAAGGTGTATCTAATTAAATATAGCTTAATTAAATGAATTTTGAGTGTATGATTGTATAATCCAAATATAATTTTGCTCTGACCTTAAGACCCACCGTGAAAAATTTATAAATTCAACTCCAAGACTTCAAGAAACATGTCGACCTTCTCTAGGTGTCCTCTAGGAGCAATTAAGAGAGTTTACCCGCCTTGGGCACCTGGGTGGCTCAGTGGGTTAAGCCTCTGCCTTCAGCTCAGGTCATGATCTCAGGGTCCTGGGATCGAGCCTGGCATCCAGCTCTTTGCTCAGCAGGGAGCCTGCTTCCTTCTCTCTCTCTGCCTGCCTCTCAGCCTACTTGTGATCTCGATATCTCTCTCTCTCTCTCTGTCAAATAAATAAATAAAATCTTTAAAAAAAAAAAAAGAGGGAGAGACTTTACCCCCCACATAACACACCACAATGTTCCCTCAAGTCATCCATCACACAGCAGCTGCTGTCCCCACAATTTTCTTCCTGTCTCTCCTTCCTATTCCTGAAGAGACATCCATGTCCTCATTATGTAGAAGTTTTTGCCCCCTTTCCTAGGCTCCCTTGGGTCCAAATCTTGTCACATTCTTCCACCAGTACATCAAAGGCTCTTTCTTCCCAAGCAGGAAAGGACCTTCCTTCTTAAACAAAAGAGTAGGAAGAAAGACTGACAAAGGTCAAATCCTAGCAATGCCAAACTAGAGGCAAGTACTTAATACAGCTTTCTAGAAAGTACTAGTAACTTCCCACCTTTAATAAATAATAAAAGTATTAGAGCAAAAACATATTAAAGATTAATTTCCACATGGCACCATATGGCAAAAATAACAAATGTCACAGATTTCACAAATTTTCGGTGTGAAACAGAAGAGGGAAAGAACAAGGGGAAGATCATACTTTAAAAGATACAAAGCAAGAGCAATCGTTAACATTTTCATTAGCAGACCATGCGTAACTAACTGTAAAGGGACTGCTAGAAATATGGATTTTAAGCTCTTGAATAAAAGAAGTGTGTGTTCTATTAAAAAATGAAATGGCTCCCACTGTAAATGTATAAGAAAAGTTATGCTTCATATAACATGTGAACTAATAAAGTTGTTTTATGGTTTATGAATATCCTTAAATATATTAATAACTGACAAGTAAAATGAAATGATTTCTGCATCAAAATGAAGAAATGATTAATGCCGTTATTTTTTAAGATTTTATTTATTTTTTATTTTATTTTATTTTTTTTTAAAGATTTTATTTATTTATTTCACAGAGGGAGAGAGATCACAAGGAGGCAGAGAGGCAAGCAGAGAGAGAGAGGGGGAAGCAGGCTCCCCGCTGAGCAGGGAGCCCGATGCGGGCCTCGATCCCAGGACCCTGAGATCATGACCTGAGCCGAAAGCAGAGGCATTAACCCACTGAGCCACCCAGGCGCCCAAGATTTTATATATTTTTTTAGAGAGAGAGAATACAAGAGGGGGAGTGGCAGGCAGAGGGAGAAGCAGGCTCTCTGAAGCAAGGAGCCCAATGGGGGACTTGATCCCAGAACACCAGGATCTTGACCTGAGCCGAAGGCAGAAGGCAGACGCCCAGTGGACTGAATCACCCATGTGTCCCAGTAGTGCAATTATTAAGCTGACCACCAAGTCCATCAGTGACTGCTCTCTATCTCTACAATGCTTATTAACAACAATGAGTGACAAACACCTGTATTCAAGTTTGGTTCTTCAATTTACAAGCCATGTGATTTTGGTCCAGCCCTTTAGCATTTTCCATGTCTCTGCTTCTACATCTGTTAAACTGAGAAGATAATACTTGTCCTAGGTCTACTTCTCCTGGTGCACTAAGGATCAGTCCAGGTAATGCTTGTGCCAGCATTCTGGGAATTGTGAAGTACGAATGAACCCAAAGTCAACTATCACTAATAATAGTGACAGAGAGTATTTATTGCCTATTCACAGAGCATCTTGTAAGATGCTGCTGGCCCATAGGATACACAATAAGATGTATGATATTCACTCTGAAATACTTAGCCTTGGGGCACCTGGGTGGCTCAGTTGTTAAGCCTTCAGCTCAGATCATGATCCCAGGGTCCTGGGATCAAGCCCCGAATTGGGCTCCCTGCTCAGCGGGAAGCCTGCTTCTCCCTCTCCCACTCCCCCTGCTTGTGTTCCCTCTCTCTCTGTGTCTCTGTCTGTCAAATTAAAAAAAAAAATCTTCAAAACACTTAGCCTTAATATCACTCTCCAGGAATATGGTTCCTATGCTCCTTGCAATATCGATTAGTAGATCTAATACAGCTATTGTTTAATGAGAGCTTACAAGGCACTAGTTAAACCCTTTAAATACCTTATATCATTTAATTCTCACAAGAACCTGATAAGAGAAATAACGTTATCATCATCTCTATTTTACAGAAGAGGAAGGCAAGACTCAAGAGTTTGAGAAACTCACCCAATCCCATTTCATGAGGGTGTTGAGTGGTACACAGTGGAACAGATGAAGTTGATAGACTCACTAGGCTATGATGTCTCCTTGTATTTAAACCAGCGCTGTATCTACATACACAGGCAACAAATATGTGTTGACTGAGTGAACAAAATAAATCCCCATGTTTCAAGTAGTGAGAACATCAAGAGATTCCTGTGACATTTATTACTATTT
This sequence comes from Ailurus styani, assembly GCA_002007465.1. Taxonomy (NCBI): domain Eukaryota; kingdom Metazoa; phylum Chordata; class Mammalia; order Carnivora; family Ailuridae; genus Ailurus; species Ailurus styani. The sequence continues at coordinate 4,162,561 of LNAC01000019.1, forward strand.
TCTAAATGAAGAAAGGGAAAAAACGTTCTCATACCTGTAGTAACTGTCATCATCAAGAAATGGTCTTTCGGGGCGCCTGGGTGGCTCCGTTGGTTAAGCATCTGCCTTCGGCTCAGGTTGTGATCCTAGGGTCCTGGAATCGAACCCCACATCAGACTCTGCTCAGCAGGGAGTCTGCTTGTCCCTCTCCCTCTGCCTGCCGCTCTGCCTACTTGCGCTCTCTCTCTCTCTCTCTGTCAAATAAATAAATAAACAGCTAAGAGAGAAAGAGAGGAAGGAAGGAAGGAAGGAAGGAAGGAAGGAAGGAAGAAAGAAAGAAAGAAAGAAAGAAAGAAAGAAAGAAAGAAAGAAAGAAAGAAAGAAAGAAAGTGATCTTTCAAGAGCAGGCTTTTCCAGGTACTTAACTCTTAAAAGGGTAGATTAAAAACCTTTAATTTATTTTGATGAAAATTTCATAAAATACAGTTAAAAAAAAAGAGCTTGAGGATCAGTGGACTAGGGATGGCTATTGGATCCCCCCCTTCCAAGAACTGAATTGGTTTGTCTTCTAAATTATCCTTTCCACTCTCTGAGTACATCTTTCCTGTGTGTGCTACTCGCTGTCCTTGTGTCTAATATATGTAATGTGACATATCTGTGCTGCGTTCTGCCTTTTTCTCTCTTTGCTCTTCTTTCTTCATAGATCATCTATTTCTTCTTTTCTCTAAGTAAATAATCACAATGAATTAGACGTGTTCTTAATATTTCTTTGTCTTTCCACTCAATTCCCTTGTTACTTCTTGCCTCAGATCTGTCCCACTGGCAAGAAAGACTTTTTTAGGGGCCTAAATCCTCGTTAGACAAAAGTGGGCCACCAAGCACTTCCCGGCAATCCCTTCAGATTTCATTACTTTCCTTTCCAGCTCTCTAGGATCATCACACCTCATCTTTTCTCCTCAAACATGCAAGGCTCCCTCCTCCATCTCAGCTGGGGACCTCACCTCCAATTCTTCTGAGCAGGGAGAAGCAATACAAGACCCCTGCCCGATCTCCCCGCACCAAACACACTAACATGCCAGCGTCCATACCCCTATGCCCTTTCTGTTTGCTTCCTATGCTGTGTTCGGGCTATTCTTTTTTATGATCTCACAAATCACCAATTCTCCCATTAACCATCTTAGAATTCAAATCTTCTAATACATTTGAACTCCGTGACTGTATTTTTCGTTTACAAATTTTTCATCACCTCTTTTGTGTTTCCTTTTTATTTTTATTCCACAATTTCTTGGTTTTTTTTAGTGGAAGTTATGCCTTTAGCCCTTTGATCATCTCAATCATATTTATGTTAGAATCTTATCAAACTGCCTCAGAGATAAAACTGATTTCATCTATAATCAATTCACATTCTAATTGTCGGTTCTGTTGGCTTTCTTTCTGAGCATTAAACCAATCTACGTGTTCTGGAATTTGGGTTTGCAAGCCCATATTGAAGCATTTGGAAGCTTTTAACATTTTTCTTCCTATCTCTCCCTATGCCTTCAGCCATGAGCTCACCCCGCTCTGTCAGCAGACCTTCGATCAAAAGCCAAGTCTTATAGTAGCAGCTTGGAATTCCTGCCCTAAGGTGATATCGTGAATTCCACAGATCCAATCACAGAACAATTAGGCAACTTGGCTCAATTTTTGATTGTAAGATTGTAACTAGGTACCTCCATCTCCCTAGGTCCACGGCTTTCTAAAAGTCACGTGTCTAAGTAAAAATCGTCTAGAGTTTTAATTTTTTTCAGGCTCAGTTTTGAGAAGGAAGGGGTTTTCAAACTGTAAATTTGGATCCAGTTTCTCATACAGCAGTTTTAGTGTCCTCTACCCCTCAGGAGCTGAAATTCTGGCCAGTACTCTACGCTTTCTGCATTTCCATAAACTTTGTGGCTTCAGCCTACTTCTTTGGCATTTTTGTTCTCTTTCCATCCAGGAGATAATTGTATTGTTTGTGAACCTGGATTTATCTACCTCATTTCTCCTTTTAGGTTTGATCGATGATTGTCATATGTTTGGAGCAGAGCAGGTAATCAAAGCTTGAACTCAGTGAGCTGTCTTAATCTAAAAATTGTACCAATATACTCTATCTTCTCTTTCATTCCTATGATAAGCCAAGTTCCTCATTTGTGCACTGCATTTCAGGGAACTTGTCCACCTGAGGACTTGGCTCCTGTAATTACTCCCCCCTTTTCTGGAATCATCCACTTCTTCTCCCCTAGGCCATTCCCATCTCATACAGGAAAGCTGAAATATCACCTATCTCTCTCTTTTTTTTAAAGATTGTATTTATTTATTTCACAGAGGGAGAGAGATCACAAGGAGGTAGAGAGGCAGGCAGAGAGAGAGAGAGGGGGAAGCAGGCTCCCCACTGAGCAGGGAGCCCGATGCGGGCCTCGATCCCAGGACCCTGAGATCATGACCTGAGCTGAAGGCAGAGGCTTTAACCCACTGAGCCACCCAGGCGCCCTCACCTATTTCTTCAAAAAATAAAAAAAATAAAATTAAAAAAAAGCAACAAATCTTTCCTTAGATTCCACATTCTCCTCCAGCTATTTCCCATTTTTTTATGCTCTTCTTTATACCAGAACTCTCTGAAAGAATTTTCTATATTCACTGTCTTCATTTTCTCATTCCTCCTTCCAATCATGTATCATGTCTGAGATTGCATTATAAAGAGAATGCTTCACTCATATGAAGTTTGAGTTGCCAAGTAGGCATCCAAGCAAAGATAATAAGTAGTCTTGAGGCTCGGAGAAGAGTGCAAGGCTAGGGATATTAATATAGGATCTTTCAATATATTGATGTTATGACAGAGATTATTAGGTGCTTATCAAAAATTCTTTCTCGGGCGCCTGGGTGGCTCAGTGGGTTAAGGCCTCTGCTTTCGGCTCAGGTCATGATCTCAGGGTCCTGGGATCGAGGCCCATATCGGGCTCTCTGCTCGGCAGGGAGCCTGCTTCCTCCTCTCTCTCTGCCTCTCTGCCTACTTGTGATCTCTCTCTCTCTGTGTCAAATAAAGAAATAAAATCTTTTAAAAAAAAATTTTTTTTCCTCTGCCTCCTTAGTACAGAATTCAATTTTTAGCTAAGCATATTGCTACCTGGAATGAAAGCCTCCCTTGCAGGGAGACGTAAACCCTTGATTAAGTCTAGCCATTGAACTAATGAGATAAATATGCAAAGGGTGGGGAGCATCCCCAAAAGTCTCCTTTAAAAGAACTGATCTGCTGAGAGGGACCCCTTTCTCTTCTCCTTCTTTCTGGAATGTGTCTATAGTGCCTAGAGTTAAATGAGCCATCTCAAATCATATGGCAGGACATGAGAATGAAAGCCACATGCTGGAATGAGGGAACAGACAGTCACAAGTAGCCTGAGTCTCTGAGGAGCTTGTGGGTCTGCCACTTCAACTATAGACCGACTCCTGTCTCCCACTGTGTGAGAGAATGAACTCCCCCAGGTTTAAGCTATTGTAATGGGACCTCTGTTATCAGCAGTGGAACACAATTCATTTGGGAACAGATGGCACTGAAAGCCATGGAACTGCAAGAGAACATCTAGGAAATGAGTGGAGACAGAGAACAGAAGAGGTACACGCCAGAGCCTATGGAACTCAGACAGCCATAGGAAGAGGAAGAGGATCTAGAGGAGGATCTAGAGGAGATCAACAAGGTAACAGGAGAACCAGGACAGTGTGATGTCCTAGAGGCAAGTGAAGAAAATGTTTGAAGTAAGGAGCAGTCATTGTCGAATGTTCTTCATAGGTCAAGGAAGGTAGAACTGAAAATAATTGACCATTGGATTTAGCAACACGGAGCTCATGAGTGACCGGGACAAGAGCAAGTTTCGAGGACGAATGGGGAAAAGCCTGATCTGAATGGGTGTAGAGAGAATGAGAGGAGAGGAAGACAGAAAGTGTAAGCAACTTGGGCGCCTGGGTGGCTCAGTGGGTTAAAGCCTCTGCTTTCGGCCCAGGTCATGATCTCAGGGTCCTGGGATCGAGGCCCGCATCGGGCTCTCTGCTTGGCAGGGAGCCTGCTTCCCCCTCTCTCTCTCTGCCTGCCTCTCTGCCTCCTTGTGATCTCTCTCCCTCTGTGAAATAAATAAATAAAATCTTTAAAAAAAAAAAAGAAAGAAAGAAAGTGTAAGCAACTTGTTAAAGTACTTTTGTTTCAGAGGAGAGCAGAGAACTGGAGAAGTAGACTCGAAATAAGTTTTGTTCATTTGTTTTAAGCTGAGAAAAATAACAGTGTGTTTGATGCTAATGGTAATGATCTAATTCAATGATGCAGGAATGAGAAGGTAGAATTGTCATTGTGTTTTGTTTTAGTCAAGTTGCTTTCTGAGCTTAACTCTAATAATCATTTTAACTAAGCACTTTATTTTGTTTTCATAACTAACCATCGTGTAGTTCATTCTCCTTGGTTCTTTTATATTTAGTATGGTAAAAAATAATAAACTTAATGCATTAAAAAGGGCATAAATAATGACAAAAAAGAATTTTAAAGAGAATGCTTGATAAAAAAATTAAAATATATCCTAATTCAACCTTATTTAGATTACATCATTTAGGTGCTAAGTACGCAAGTAAATACATACATACATAAATCTCCAATGTATTAAGAGAAAGCATGAGTTGAAGGCAAAAAAAAAAAAAAAGAAGAAGAAGAAGAAAAGAAAAGAAAGAAAAAGAGAGAGAGAGAAGTGCAGTAATTTTACTTTAGAGTGAGGTGTAGGAATTGTAGGAATTGTAATTCCTGTAGGAATTACAATGAAAATAAATAAATACAATTTTAAAGTAAAATTACTATCGTAAAAAAGGACTTAAAGTGCTACCCTGTCTTAGATAAGAATGGAGATGACTAAAATATGAATATTGAGTCTTAAATATTTATAATGTCACATGGAAACCGGAACCAAATCAAGACTAGAAGGTGGATTCTTCAAGCAATCTACGCTTGCAGTATCAGGCTCTCAGGAAAGGAACTAGGGTGACCCCTGCTGGGAGGATGAAGTAAAGGGCTCTCCATAAAGAGCTAGGCCGCAAATTCAAAAACTTAAGTAGAGGAGGATTTAGAATGAGGCAAGAAAAACAATACAGAAAGAAGTGATCATGAATGGCTCTCTGAAATAATTAGCCTACGAGAAAGCCTAAAGCAAAAACAGGGAAAAAGCCACAGCTGGGAAAGAATCATAGCACATGAAATTCCCAGTGGGTAAATTAACATGGAGGTTTTGGTTCCAGACTCCGTGAAAGGACATCTGCAAATCCCCTAAGAGCTCATAGACCCTACATCGGTCAAGACACCTTGCTGGGAGAAGGTAATACTCTCCGAGATGTGTAAATGGTCAGCCGTGATGCACAAAATCTCTTCAGAAACTCATCGTGATTTCAGAGAAACATTGGGGTTTAAAAAATTAAAATCTGAGGCGGAAAAAAAGTCGGAGGAGAGGAGAGGAGATGACAAGAGGAATGACAACAGGAGGCCTGAGGAAGACTGGAAAAAATGACGAGCTTTTTTTTCAGTGGGCCCTCAGTGATCCTTGCACCATACTTTATAAAACCCCACGCTGAGTGATTTTAGTTATTTTCTCTCTCACTTCAGACGGTTCTGCTTAATAGATAAAGTACAGGTGAAATTGAAATAAGAGAGAGAGAGTTTAGTACTACAAGATTAAAGATTTGATAGGTAAGATTGGCAGTTTGGGCTTCATGACCCAGAGCTGCCGTGAATGGCTTTTGGAGGATCCACAAACCTGGGGAAAAATTGATTTTGCTTTTATGCCTTCCCCAATATTTAGAATTATAGTTGGGGGGAACATTTTTTTGTACAACTTATATTTTTATTAAAGCATTTTTATTAAAGCATTATGCTATACAAGTGAAAAGCAACATGCAGAGCAATGTTCAGTTTGATGATTTATAATTGTCATCCCTGGCTAGTTATAATATCCACCAGGCCTTCCTTTGATACGAATTGGAAATGTGACACATCATTGTGATTGTGAACATCTATCCAACTATACTTTGATACCAACCTGGGCTAGGAAATACCAAAACAAAAAAATCATTGGGTTTTATTTGTACCGGTGAGGATAAAGGAACGAAAAGTCAGAAGACATCTTAGGCAGCAAGATTCTTACCCATGGAAGTAGGAAGCCCAAGTGGTCCCTTACACCCTGAAAATACATTGCACCACCTGCTTCTTTTGCCTGTAAAAGACTCGATTGGAGAACGTTAAAACTTTACCCAAACCGGACTTGGTCCCACAAAAGTGTTGTCCTGAGTCATCTTACAGAATTGCTCACTGCATCACCAGATAAAAGACCTTAATGAAACAGTATGTCTCGGAAATGGTTAAGTTGATTTGTGCTTTAGAGGAAAATTTAAACACTAGAACAATGCCTCTCTCGAATGTTCCTATCCCTTCCAAAATTGCTAAAATCTATTCCAGGATTTTGAAGCAGATCGTAAAGGGATTGCCATTTCTCTTCAAATGAGAGTATTGACCTCCTGGCAGAGACAAGTCCCCATTCTCATGTCACTGGCATAAGGACAGAATCAAATGAGGATTCCTATTTTGGGAGCCCTTTGGGAAAGTTCAAAGGCCTCCTGTGGTTTTGAAATTGTAAAAACTGTATTTGCCAAACAAAACGGCAACTAAAACTTTGGTACTGGCCATGACTGGAGAGCAACCAATGCTCAGCAGCCCCTCAGGGTTTTCTGCCTTGGTGAAAAAGAAAGTCCCATTCCAGATTGCCTTGCATTCGTATCAAAGACAAATCCTCAATATAATGTTGTTTACAACCCCAAAAATCATCAACCTATTTAACATTAGAGCCTTGAAATTCTGTTAGGAACATAGAATACAATTCTCTGCTATACAGAAATCCCCTGGCCATCTAAAAGGTAAGTCTAGTTGCCCTTAATTGAATTTGAGGTAGATAACTCCTACTTGGCCTTAAGGGGTCAGGTTAAACACTTCTTTAGTATCATATTCCTCCATCATTGGTACTCACAGAATCATGTACTTTTCCTCCATAACAATGTTATATTTGTGGTTGTGATTATTCGATTAATACCTGTCTTCCTTACTAGACTGTGGGCTCAATGAGACCCTGGACTAACTCTGTTTTAGTTGATCATTGTCTCTCTGGCCCACAGCACAGTGCTGAGCATACACTACTCTCAAGAAATATTCAGAAATACATGAATGAACAAGCAGAAAAATAAGTGGCTCGAAAGAATTTTTCCACAGCCTTCCAGGTATATGTGGCCATTTGAATAATGAAATATGTCTGTTCCTATTATAAGTCTTCATCTGAAATAATGTAATTCTCACAATTATCTTGTTAAGTAGGTACTATTATTATCCACTGATGAGGAAATCATGGCATATAGAGGCAAGTAACTTGCATAAGTTCTCATGATTAGTAAGGGGTGGACTCTTCTAAATTTAGAATCCACACTCTTAACTCACTCTTTATTAGAGGAGTTGCTTGAAAACTACCTAGTCTTTGGATGAAGCTACCTCTCTGGAAGTGAAGAATAGAGGTCGACAAGTAGATCTGGGGGAAGGTTTTCTGCCAGCTAGAATTCAGGGTAGCAATTTCTCTGTAGGAGGAAACCTTTCAAACTGGGAAACACTGCAGAACACTGCATGTTGCTTCTGCTCAAAATACCACCTTGAGAGGGGTGCCTGGGTGGCTCAGTTGGTTGAACATCCAACTCTTGATTTCAACTTGAGTCATGATCTCAAGATCATGAGATTGAGCCCTGCAAGGGGCTCAGCACTCAGCACAGAGTCTGCTTAAGATTCTATCCCTCTCCCTCTGCCCCTCCCTCGCCCTGCATGTGCTCCCCACTCCTCTTCCTCTCTCAAAACAAAAACAAAAACAAAAACAAAAACATCTTGACAAAGATGACCTCAGTGACTACAAAACAAAGAAATGGTAAAAATGGAATCCACCCCACAACATGTTTGAGAATTCTCACATTTTTTTCTGATTTAAGCCAAACTTCACCTGTAAAAGAAAGCAATGGGGATTTTTATTCCATCTTCAATACTTACTCTTGTACAAGGATTTCATAGCCTACTGCCATGAGAAGTAGAGTTCACATCATAGAATGTCAGTATGACAAGTGTCACTATGCCAATGACCATTTTAAAAGTTAAAATTCTTACTGAAGTTTTATTTTTTTATTTTTTTTTAAGATCTTATTTATTTATTTGGCTGAGAGAAAGAGAGATCACAAGTAGGCAAAGAGGCAGGCCGAGAGAGGAGGAAGCAGGCTGCCCGCTGAGCAGAGAGCCCAATGCCGGCCTGGATCCCAGGACCCTGAGACCATGACCTGAGCTGAAGGCAGAGGCTTTAACCCACTGAGCCACCCAAGCGCCCCCTTACTGAAGTTTTAAAAAGAAAAAGAAAAAAAAAAAGCCATGTACTTTGACATTTCCTTTTAACCAGAAATTTACCTATTGAATTTTTTTTTATTTTAAGTGCACAATATGGATTTATTTTTTTTTAAATTTCAGGTATTGGGGGCACCTGGGTGGCTCAGTGGGTTAAAGCCTCTGCCTTCGGCTCAGGTCATGATCTCAGGGTCCTGGGATCGAGGCCCACAACAGGCTCTCTGCTCAGAAGGGAGCCTGCTTCCTCCTCTCTCTCTGCCTCTCTGCCTATTTCTAATCTCTCTCTCTGTCAAGTAAAGAAAATCTTTTAAAAAAAAATTTCAGGTATTGGTTACTGTTTTTTTAATAAAAATGTGAGAAAGATCCCATTACTTGTTTAATAAAATTTCTCTAAGGAGGGAAACATTGTATGTTATTTCATATGGGGGCTTATATGCTTTTTTTGGAGTCTGTGACCAAAAAGGAATTGGTAATCACCAGTCTCTGGGTTGAAACCGGCTTTAACGACTTTCTAGCTAAAGGGTGAATGTATGGGAAGAGTAGGATGTTGTTGGAAGTCTGTGTGGGGATATTCTCCATATGCCCCTCCAGATTTGCCATGTATCTTTCCCATCTCCTCTTTGAACATTCTGGAAACTGACCTGTGTGGACTACCTCATGACTCCCCTGTTTTCTGGCTTCCTGCTGTTTTCTCTACCTAAGGCCACGCTCTTGTTCAGCATCCCCTCTCCTTCAGCTTCCTGTAGCTGACTCTTCGCTTTGCCCACCTTGGGCTTGGAGCTGGAAACTATCTCCTGCTAAGTCATCATCTTTTGTTTCCCTTAACCTTGACCACATCTCAGTAAGTAGTGTCTTCATTACAATCTCTTCTGTGACACTTGGACTATGTTTTCTATTAGGACCCTGATGGATACAGGTTGCCTCTCTTCTTTCACTTTACCTAGTCCAAAGGACTTTTTTAAAATAAGTTTTATTTTTTAAAAAGTGAGATATACCACTGAAGATCTAATCTATAAAGAAATCATTAATAAGCTGAACTTCATTAAAATTAAAAACTTTTGCTCTGCAAAAGACAGTGCCAAAAGAATAAGAAGACAAGCCAGAGAATGAGAGAAAATATTTACAAAAGACACCTGATAAAGGACTTTAATCCAATAAATACAAAAATTTGTAAAATTTAACAGTAAAAACAGTAAAACAACCCAATTTAAAAATGACCCAAAGACCTTTACAGATCCTTCACCAAAGAAGATAAACAGATGGCAAATATACATATGAAAAGATGCTCCACATCACGTCATCAGAGAAATGAAATTTAAGACAAGTTACCTCTATCACCTATTAGAATGACCAAAATTCAGAACACTAACACGAAAGGCTGACGAGGATTTGCAGCAATAGGAACTTTCATACATTGAGGGTGGAATGCAAAATGTAGAGTCATTTTAGAAGACAGTTTGGCTGTTTCATACAAAACAAAACATACTCAGTCTTACCATAGGATACAGTAATCACACTCCTTGGTATTTACCCAAAGGAATTGAAATTTTATGTCTAGGGCGCCTGGGTGGCTCAGTGGGCTAAAGCCTCTGCTTTCGGCTCAGGTCATGATCTCAGGGTCCTGGGATCGAGGCCCGCATCGGGCTCTCTGCTCAGCGGGGAGCCTGCTTCCTCCTCTCCCTGTCTCTCTGCCTGCCTCTCTGCCTACTTGTAATTTCTCTCTCTGTGTCAAATAAATAAATAAAATCTTAAAAAAAAAAGAAAGAAATTTTATGTCTACACAAATACCTGCCCATGGATGTTTGTAGCAGCTTTATTCATAATTGCCAAAACTTGGAAGCAACTAAGTCCTTCAGTAGATAAATGGATAAAGAAACTGTTGATATCTAGAAAATGGAATATTTAGTGCTAAAAAGAAATGAGCTATCCAGTCATGAGAAAATATGGAGGACATTAAATGCATATTACCAAGTAAAATAAGTCCATATAAAAAGGTTACCTACTACCTACTAGTTCTAACTACAGGACATTCTGGAAAGGGCAAAGCTGTGGAGACAATAATATTTTTCAGGGGTTGCCAGAGGTGGGGGAAGGGAGAGATGAATAAGCAGAGCAAAGAGGATTTTAGGATAGTGAAAATACTCTGTATGATAATTTAATGATAGATATATTTCATTGTACATTTGTTCAAACCCATAGAATTTACAACTCCATGAAAAGTAAACCATGGACTCTGGATGATTTGGGGTGATTATGATGTGCCAGCATAGCTTCATCCCTGATTAAAAAAAAATACACACACACACACACACACACACACACACACACACACACACACACACATATACATATGTATATATACACAGAACAGTTTCCTCTAAATTCCCTTGCTTTGACATCTCTTTCCCAAAGTTTTTCACCACAGGCAGCTCTCTCCTCTTATCTGTCTCCAGAATTCGCCTGTCTTTCCAGTGGCTTGGCTCAGCCTCTCCCCCATCTCCTCCCCACCACATGTTTGCACAGAAAAACAAAGACCAAGCAAAACACTGCTCTAACACTACCCTCCTTCCACCAGATCTCCCCAGATGTTCTGTTCTCAGGAAGCATCCTTATAATGCTGTCTAAGAGGACGTAGCAGTAGCTATATATAATTCAGTTCCCATTATTCTAAAATGATTATCTGGACCCTCTTCACCAAATCATTAAATCTGGAAAGATTGTCTTGATTGAATGTTTTGTAAGAAAAAGAAAGACATATCTTTTTTGGATAAGAAAAGTGATGCATGCTCATTGCAAAAAAAAAAATCAAACATTTTAGCAATGCATAACTTATAAATTTAAATTTCCCTTTAATTATAATATCCACAGATATCCACGTTATTGGCTTGGGGAATGGTCCTCCAGATCTTTTTCTTTGTATATACTAATCAATATTATGGTATTCTTTTTTACTTTTTTTTTTCTTAAAGGGATCACTTTTTTTTTCAATAAACAAAAGATCTGAACAGATATGGATAGCAAGCAAGCACTTGAAAAGATGCTCCACAGCGTTAGTTACTAGAAAAATGGAAACTAAAACCACAATGATTGCAATAACACAGACCTATGGAGTATAATGCTAAGTGAAATAAATCAGACAGAATAAGACAAGTACCATATGATTTCACTTAAATGTGGAATCTAAAGAACAAAACAAACAAATGAGAACAGAAATAGATTCATAAATACAGAGAACAAACTAATGGTTGCCAGAGGGAAAGGAGTGGGGGATGGGTGAAATAGGTGAAGGGGATTAAGAAGTAGAAATGTCGAGTAATAAAACATATAAGTCTCAGGATGCATATAAATAAATCACTATGTTGTACACCTAAAACTACTATAAAATTGTATGTCAACTATACTTCAATTAAAACAAACAAAACCACAATGAGATACCACCATGAGCCTATTAGAATTATTAAAATTAAAAACACTGGCCATATCAAGTGTGGGTCAGGACTCAGAGACTGGAACTCTCATACACTACTAGTAGAATATAAAATGGTGCAGTTGTTTTGGAAACCAGTTTGACAGTTTCTTCAAGAGTTAAACATACACCTGCCCTATGATCCAGTCATTCCATTCCTGAGTATTTACCCAAAAAGAAATGAAAGCATATGTCCATACAAAGACTTGTACACAGATGTTCATAGGTTTTTTGAAATAACCAAAAATGGGAAGTAATCCAAATGTCCATCAATGTTTGAATGGATAAAAACACATTGTACTATAGTCACACAATGAGATACTGCTCAATAATAGAAAGGAATGAATTATTGATAAAAGCAACAACGTGGATGAATAAAATGCTGAGTGAAAGAAGCCAGACAAAAGAAGTATACACTAAATGTTTATTTTCTTAAAACTCTAGAAAATGTAAACTAATCTACAGTGACAGAAAACAGATCAGTGATTAGGTGGGAAGGAGAAACAAAAGAGAGATCCTCAAGGTACACAACAAAACTTTTTCATTTATTTTTATTTATTTATTTTCAAGATTTTATTTAAATTCAAATTAGTTAACATATAGTATACGTAAGGTTTCTCTGGTCGCGAACAGGAATAGAGACCGCTAAGGCAAATCATAATCCAAAGGCAAAGCTTTATTGCAAGCACCCTCGGGCGAGGTTCCGGGACTCTGAGAGAAGGGAGTAGGGGAAGTTGTGCGCAAAGCAGAGTAAGGAGGGTTTTCATTGGGTAAAGCAGGGGTGGGGCTAGGCATCAGCCATCTTGGATGGATTTTGGCGGGAAGGTCAGCCATCTTGGATGGACCTTGGAGGGAAGGTCAGCCATCTTGGAAGGACTTTGGCAGGAAGGTCAGCCATCTTGGATGTACCTTCATTTTGTATAGCTTCCATTTCCCACCAGTCCAACAGTATATTATTAGATTCAGGGGTAGAATTTAGTGATTCATCAGTTGCATGTAAGCTTTTGATGGTGATAGATATTCTTATGATTTTTTTTCTTTTGTTTTAAACATTTTTTATTTAAATTCAATTAACATATAACATATTCTTGGGATAGTCTCATTATCTTCATCGTGATCATGGTAATGAGGTGATGTTTATAAAGATATGTCAAAGCTTATCAAAATATACACGTTAAAATATGCAGTTTATCACCTGTCAATTATATCTGAATAAAGCAGATTAAAATGGAGACAAAATAAAACATACAGCTTTGTAATTTATGGTTTCCAGGGAACATATGTGTATGATCCTTTTATACAAAGGAAGTGAGGGGCACAATTAAGATCACTTGTACTGGGGCACCTGGGTGGCTCAGTCGTTAAGTGTCTACCTTAGGCTCAGGTCGTGATCCCAGAGTCCTGGGATGGAGCTCCTGCATTGGGCTCCCTACTCAGCAGGGAGTCTGCTTCTCCCTCTCCCTCTGCCTGCCACTTCCCCTGCTTGTACTCTCTCTGACAAATAAATAAAATCTTAAAAAAAGAAAAAATCAGTCATACTACATGAAATGCTCACCAATAGTGAGAAACTACCTAGTTCAACAAAAATGTGTTACTAACTCACCTTTTTTTTTTTCATATTTCACTTGTGCAATCGATCAGTTTTCTTAAAAATAATGACTGGCTTAAGATTTCTAAAAATCAACATTATAAGAGGAAAGGTGAGTTATTCAATAAATTTTGTTACCTTTCTCAGATATTTTTCAATCTCTAATTGGTTTCTTTCTATTTCTATCTTAGAATTATTTGGAAAAATAAATGCTTTTAATATATGCTTTAACTGCTAATAGTTTTGATGCCCATATTTCAAAGTCAAACAGACCTGAGTTTGAATTATTTCTTTGATGGTAGGTAAAGCCTCCTAGTTTTGGTTTCCTCAGTTATTAGAAGGAATCAAATGATCTACTTGTTAGGGTTTTCATGAAGAATGAACGTAATAGTCATATAATGTACCTATCATTTAGCACGTATTCAACAAATGTTACTCCCCTTCCTCATGTTCTTCCTAAGCAGATTCTTCTACTCCAGCAAACAATCTACTATGTAGGTAATAATAGGATGGCAAATAGGATGTTTCTGGTAATCGTGCGTGGAGTGTCAGATGGGGCCTTAAATTTGAGATTATTTGGGTAAGTGCTTGCACATTCGAAGAGAGAAACTAGACACATCACCCTGGAGATAATCAAGCTGGTATGACAACCAACATCTATCAAGAGCCTAGAAATTCATTTGAGAAGATATTTCCTTGAGAGAATTCTTCCTAGAATTCTTGAGAGTAGAGAACACTGAAGTTGCGCAGACCCAAGGCTGCAACAAGATCTCAATGCAGGGGCGCCTGGATCGTTAAGTCGTTAATTAGTGTCTGCCTGTGGCTTTGGTCATGACCCCAGGGTCCTGGGGTCAAGCCCCGCATCGGGCTCCCTGCTCAGCAGAAACCCTGCTTCTCCCTCTCCCACTCCCTCTTCTTGTGTTCCCTTTCTCACTACGTCTCTCTGTCAAATAAAAAATAAAAACTTAAAAAAAAAAATCAATGCAATGCTTAGCAAGTAAAGTTTTTAAGGAAATTTTTCATGTGTCCCCTGCCATTTGGGAGCATATAGGCTGGCGACTGGATGAACCTAGCACCACAGGCTGGTGGAAGCAACCTGCAATGTCAGGGCCAGGAGGCAAAACAGAAGAGAGAGCCTGCTGTTTATACAACTGCAAATATTTTGAGTTGCAGTGAAGCTGGTGACTTTTTTTTTTTTTATCTTAGTTAACATATGGTGCAATATTGGTTTCTGGAGTAGAATTCAGTGATTCATCACTTACATACAATACCCACTGCTTATCACAACAAGTGCCCTCTTTAATACCCATCACCCAGCTAGCCCATCCCCCACCCACCTCCTTCCATCAACCCTCAGTTTTTTCTGTCATTAAGAGCCTCTCATGATTTGTTTCCCTTTCTCTTCTTTCTTCTCCCTTCCCACAAGTTCATCTGTTTTCTTTCTTAAATCCTGCACATGAGTGAGATCATGAGTGGTATTTGTCTTTCTCCCACTGACTTATTTCCCTTAGTATAATACGCTCCAGCTCCAACCGTGTCATTGAAAATGGCAAGATTTCATTCTTTTTGATGGCTAATTAATATTCCAGAGTGTGTCTGTGTGTGTGTGTGTATGTCTGTGTCTGTGTCTGTGTGTGTACACACACCACATCTTTATCCATTCATTAGTCAATGGAGATTTGGGCTCTCTCCATAGTTTGGCTATTGTTGATAATGCTGCTATAAACGTCAGGGCTCATGTACCTCTTCCAATATGTATTGTTGTATCCTTTGGGTAAATGCCTACAAGCGCAATTGCTAGATTGTAGGGTAGTTCTATTTTTAACTCTTTGAGGAAACTCCATAGTGTTCTCCAAAGTGGCTTCACCAGTTTGCATTCCCACCAAGAGTACCAGAGGGTTCCCCTTTCTCCACATCTTCACCAACACCTTTTATTTCTTGTGTTATTAATTTTAGTCATTCTGACAAGTATGAGATGGTGTCTCATCATGGTTTTGACTTGTATTTCCTTCATGATGAGTGATGTTGAGCATCTTTTCATATGTCTGTTAGCCATCTGGATGTCTTCTTTGGAAAAGTATCTTTTAGTGTTTTCTGCCAATTTCTTAACTGGATTATTTATTTTTTGGTATTGAATTTGATAAGTTTGAAGCTGATAAATTTTCATATCAAAATAAGAATTGAAAAAAAAATGAAAAGCATTGTGCTTACAAACTAAGGACAAATACAAGATGGAAAGGGAGTTTGGAGTTTCATTGGACTTTTCATCAATGTTTATGTAGTTCATACACACCTTGGATAAGAAGCAATTCAGCATTGGGGCACCTGGATGGCACAGTGGATTAAGGGTCCAACTGTTAGTTTCAGTTCAGATGGTGATCTCAGCATGGAGAGATTGAGCCCAGCATCATGCTCTGTGCTTGGTGTGAATCTGAGATTTTCTCTCCTTCTCCCTCTGCCCCTACCCCCACTCCCCCCAACACAAGCTTTCCCTCTGAAATAAATAAATAAATCTGAAGAAGAAGAAGAAGAAGAAGAAGAAGAAGAAGAAGAAGAAGAAGAAGAAGAAGGGGAGGAGGAAGAAATTCAGTATGAATCCTTAGGTGGTTCTAACTGGAGGCAGAAATATCTGAATACATTACATAGTGAAACCAAAATTTGTGATAATAAGAAATAATAAAATGATCCTTTGGAATAAAAATAATATTTGAAGTTAGTGCTACTTACATCCCTTACCATAAATAATGTTTGTTCTATATACACGTTTAGGTAAATTGAAACCATAAGGGTAATATGATAGAACTCACAAACTATTAGTTTAGCTGCATCAGATACTTTCTATGATCAAAAGCTGTTCTCTGTTCCCAGAATAACTAAATGCTTTGAGATAGACTTACATAGAAGTCAAAGACTGCTTCTGCTTATTGGCTCCTAGGTTGCTTATTTCTTCACTGCAGATTGAGATCCATCAGCTCAATAGCCCTTCAGTACCAAACTCAAACTTCTACATATCCTTCTATTGTTTTAAAAATAGCACAATCAAAATTTTAACCATGTAGTGCCTGCCTGCTTTGCATATCCCAAAAACGACACTCAACTGCTGTTACCTATTGATAAGACAGGGCCTTGCAGAGATAAGGCCCCAGGCTCATGCTACCCTCAGATCAGTCTCTCACCCAGAAAGTCCATGTAAGGCTCTCTCTAATCCCTCTCCCCGAGGGAGTCCCTTTGCCTTTCTCTGGGGGGTGACCCCCTTGTTCAAAGCCTCCGAATGGCTTCACGATGAGAGGGTCTTCCTCTCTAATGTAACCCTGATCAATTGCCACCCTGCGTGTTACTGCCTCCCTTGCTCCTTCTTTTTCCTTGATCAGCCCCACATCCCTCGAGCTCCTCCAGAGAAGAATTACAAATTTAAGGTGAAGATTATAATATGCTCCTGATATAGAACTATAAAAAGAAAAATTGGGGGGTGGGAGGGTAGGGATAGGGTGGACGGGTTATGGATATTGGGGAGGGTTTGTGCTATGGTGAATGCTGTGAAAGATGTAAGCCTGATGATTCACAGACCTGTACCCCTGGGGCAAAGAATAAAAAAAAGAAAGAAAAAAGAAAAATTGGGGCTCCTGAGTGGCTCAGTCGGCTAGGCATCTGCCTTTGGCTCAGGTCATAATCCCAGGGTCCTGGGATCAAGTTCCACATTGGGTTGGCTCCTTGCTCAGCGTGGAGCCTGCTTCTCCCTCTGCCTGCCGCTCCCCCTGCTTGTGTTCTCTCTCTGACAAATAAATGAATGGAATCTTTCCAGAAAGAAAGAAAAATAGTGAAATACATCTAAAATACACTTATTGTTATCTGAGACTACTAAGGAATGAAATGTGTGGAGTATTATAAAGATTCAAAAGATGCTGGTTTGGGGTAGGCAACCAAATATGCCTTAAACTAAATAAATGATTCCTATTTCCACCTACATTCAAAGGGAATGGACCGTGATCTTGGTTCTGTCATTTACTAGTTGTACAAACCTGAGCAAGTTTGTTTGTTTTTTTAATTTCTGTGGACTTCTAGTTCTGTACCAATAAAATGGAGACAATCATGCTTATTGTGAAGTTATTGCGGGTTATTGTAAATATTATTTGAGATAATAAATGTAAGGCACTGGCACATAACAGGTTTTCAAGATTTGTGTGAGCCTTCTGTCCAACATAGGGTAGAAATTTTTTTTCCTTTAAAAGTGTTCAAAGTGTTATTACATACATGATATATGTCAGTTATCTATACAAACAGGCAGTGTTTTCAGTAGTAATTTACTGAAGAAGAAGCTAATGTTTCAAAAGGTGGAGATGATCCAAATCATTCCCTTATGGAAGAGGCTATTCTTACTGTTCCCATCCTTGCCCTAAAAGAAGCCTTTATGCAAACAGTCAAATGAGTTGAAGAGCTTCCTTCCGGCTTTCAGCCACACTCCGGTTTCGTTTGGAAGACAATGTGGTCTAGTGGCTAGACAGAACAAAAACCTGGAGCCAGCTGATTCCAATGCAGTATAGGGAAGGCTAGCCACCAAGTCACCAACACTGAGACCCTGGGCAGATCCCTTGACCTCCCAAGGCCCAGTCAAACCCATGACAAATAAGTGAAATGGACTAGAGTCAGATTTCCTTTTCCTGAGAGTAAAGCATCTTTTAAAGGGGTCAAAGCAGCTTGAGAATTTAAAAAAAAAAAAAAAACAACTTTCTGCCACATGAACTCTTGAGTGCAGCAGCAAAAAAATTAAAAAATAATTTAAAAAAATGAGAATACAGATGTCATTGCTTCTCACCAAAATCTAAATATCAGAATCAGGAAGAAGGCACCATCCTTCCTCACATTCTTCCCCACATCCTTCATTGCTAGGTATTTGGTTTAAGCTTCCATTATGTCAAGCAGAACTATAAATTCTGATGTCTAAAGTGTTGGTTCAGAAAAGTGAGGTTAAGGGATTCCTTACACTCCTGAAAGAACCCCCCACCCCACCTTCAATCCAAACTTTTACCATGTGTGGAAGAGAAGATAGTCTCTATTTTGCTTAGGACCTCACAGAGCACTTCAAAACATTTTTAAGATTTTTGTTCTAAAACGACCTAATCCAAGGCAAAGTCCTGGAGAATATTTGCTGTAGGAAAAAGTAGGAGGATAGAAGTTAGTCGGAAGATAGCCTGAATCCTGAAAGAGGTCTCAAGATGTCCAGCTTCTATATTGAATTATCCTGCATTCCAGGCTCCAAATAACATTTGGATCAGACTTTAAATCCATCAAGCTGTCAAAACATACACATACACATGCAATATCCAAAATCTCCACAACACATGCCCAAGGATCTAATGCCATCTAAAGGCAGCTGAGGCAAACTGCAAAAAAGAAAAAAAGAAAGAAAGAAAGAAAGAAAGAAAGGCCAAAACAATAAAAAAAACTATTAAAACTTTTCACTTTGGATGTAAATATAAATGAGATGTTCTTATCTTAATATATTCCTGTATTGATTCTATATAATACCTATGGAAGTCATTGAAGCTTTTGTCTAAAAATCCAATGTAAACAAAATAAAAATGCCAATAACTAATCAGGAGGGGAAAAAGGTGTCTGTCTGTGTCTGTGTGTGTTCAGCATTATAATAAGTTGAATAAATGTAATTAAAGATACATAGGGAAAAAATTTTTTTAAATTCAGTACTACTCAGCCAAAACGTGGAGGCGACCGAAGTATCCAATGACAGATGAATAAATAAACAAAATATGGTATATACTTGCAATGGAATATTATTCTGTTTTAAAAGGAAGGGAATTCTGACACATGCTACCACACGGTTGAACCTTGAAGACATTATGCTAAGTGAAAGCTGCCAGTCACAAAAGGACAAATACTGTATTATCCCATTTGAATGAGGTACATAGAGTAGTTGAATTCATAGAGTAGAATGGTTGTTAGGGGTTGAGGAGAGGGAAGAGAGGAAGTTAGTGTTTGTTTGTTTTAAGATTTTATTTATTTATTTATTTGAGACAGACAGTGTGCACTCTGGGTGGGGAGGGGAGTGCACATGAGGGAGGGAAGCGATGGAGAGAGAGGGAAAAGCAGACTCCCCACTGAGCAGGGAGACCCATGATGATGGTGATGATGATCATGATCATGATCATGATCATGATCGATCCCAGGACCCTGGGATCATGACCTGAGCTGAAGGTAGATGCTTAACCAACTGAGCCACCCAGACACTCCAGGAGTTAGTGTTTAATGGGTAGAGTTTAAGTTTGGGAAGATGAGAAAGTTCTGGAAGTGGATGGTGGTGATGGTTGTGCAACAATGTAAATGTATTCAATGCCATAGAACTATACACTTAAAAATAGTTAATATGGTAAAATTTATGTCGTGTCTATATTATCACAATAAAAAAATTAATCCTTGTATGAGAGGGCTGAGATGCATTAATACACTGTTGATGGAAGCATAAAATTGATGCACCATTTCTGGAAAATAATGTGACAATATGTAGCAAGAAATTCTTAAATGTTTATATCCTTTAATTTATTATGTTAGCTCTATGTACAAGACTCCATCCAAAATATATATATGAAACCCATATGCCAGGGATTCATTCAAAGAAAATATACAAGGAATGTCATTAAAGCCTTATTCATACTGAAGAAAAATAAGAAACAGCCTCCAAATCAGCTGACAATTATAAGAGATAAACTATAGACAATCCAAACAGATTGGTATGTTGCAATTGAATCATGTTTATGAAGAATACTCAATGATCTGCAGAATTAGATGGAAAAAGGAGGATTCTTGTTTGTTTGTTTTGTTTGTATATTTTACAAACGTTCTGTTATAAGCATTTCTTACCATTAACTGGAAAAAATGTATATATGTAAATAATTTGTGACTTGATGAGAGAGTTGAATTCATTCTCTATTGGAAATGCATTGACATTGTGTTTAAGAATTTTTAAGGCTTTTGTTGAGATATAATTAGCCCCCTCATTTCACGGCTAAAAATTATTTGAATATTCAAATGTATTAAAAATTCACATGCTATCTACTACTATGAGACTCTACTGTGAGTGAAATTATAATAGGCATTTGAGAGATTAAATAAATTGTATCTAAAACCACCATCTCTGGGGTGTCAGTCAGGGGAGCATGCAACTCTTGCTCTCAAGGTCATGAGGTCAAGCCCCATCTTGGGCACAGAGCCTATTTTAATAAATAAATAAATAAAACCATCTCTCTTGAACCCCCATTAGACTTCACATAAACTTAAAAGCCATGATACAATGTTTGGATTAACAGGATGCTTATTCTGTCACAATAAATATAATAAGCACTTGGCTCTATGTCAAATATAATGTTTTAAAATATTGATTGCTTTATTCAATTCAGTAAGTATTTACTAAGTCCTATCTGGGTATTAGAGATACAGCAGTGAATCAAACAGACAAAAAATCTCTGCCTTCTCAGAATTTACCATCTAGTGGGGAAGGGAGAAAACAAAAAAATTAGAAAGTAAAATATGGAGTATGTTAGATAGTGATAAGTGCTGTGGAGAAAAATACAACAGAAAAAGAGAATAGACAGTGTTGGAGGAGAGTAAGCTGGGTAATGAGGGAAGGTGACTTTTGAGGAGATATGAAGGAACTGAGGGAGTAAGCCACATATATGGATATCTGAGTAAACGTGAAGGGTATTCCAGATACATGCAAAGGCCCTATGGCAAGACAGTGCCTGTATTTGAGGAAGAACAGCTAGGAAGCCAGTGTATCTGAAGCAGAGTGAGTACAAGGGAAAAGAAGAGATCTGAGAGGTGGAGGGAGTAGGAGCTCCTATATGGCCTCCTTGTAGATCATTATAATGACTTTGGCTTTTTTTCTACAAAATTGCCCAGGAAGCCTGGAAACAAAAATAACTATTTCTGTTACTTTATTTTTTACAGATTGAAGATGTCCTCGATAGCATTTTTTTTTTAAGCTTTGTATTCATTTACCTGAGAAACAGACAGACAGCAAGCACAAGCAGGGGGAAGTGGCAGAGAGGAAGGGAGAAGCAGGCTCCCCCATGAGCAGGGAGCCTGATGCGGAACTGGGTCCCAGGACTCGGAGATCATGACCTGAGCCGAAGGCAGACGCTTAACCAACTGAACCACCCAACATTTATCTTATATATCAAATTTTCTGGACATCCAAAATGAGATAGGAAGTCACTTGGAGGGGCAAGTCACTTGGATGACAAACCTACAGGTTAGCCCCAAGTTGTTCCCATGGTAAAGGCAAAGGAACCTGGCCGTGTGTAGAAATGTGCCTGCACTTTTCAGTCCTCTGTTTGAAAACATCCCATTGGTCAAATTGAGTCACATGGCTCAGGCCAGGGTAAATTCCTAAGGCAGAAAGTCCCATCCGGAATGGGAGTTGCTGCAAAGCCACAAGGGCATGGCTAAAGGGAGGAGTGAAGAAATGAGGTCTATAATGAACAACACTAATGGTTCGGAGGGAGCTGCTGCTGGTGTCTCCTTTTTTCTTTTCTTCTCTTTTCTTTTCTCTTCTCTTCTCTTCTTTTTTCTTTCTTTTAAGATTTTTAAAAATTTATTTATTGGACTGAAAGAGAGTGAGCGAGAGCGAGAGAGATTGAAAGAGAAGGAGCAGGGGGAGGAGCAGAGGGAGAAGGAGACTCCCTGTTGAGTAGGGAGTCGGATGTAGGACTCGGTCCCAGGACGCTTGGGATCATGACCTGAGCTGAAGGAAGACATTCAACTGACTGAGCCACTCAGATGCCCTGTTGTCTCTCTTTTCTGAGACCAATGAAAGTCTGCGGACTTAAGCTAGAGAATACCAATGCTAGTATTTGAAATCCACAGTTCCTGTGGAAGGTGTGGTTCTCAAAGATAAGCAAAACCCCAAGAAGAAGGTCAATATTCTAGGTCTAGCAGCCAGGGGGAGGATTAATAAAAGGAATACTCAGAACAGTTCCCTATTAAAAGGGAACTTCAGGAAGAGAATTAAAAGTATGATGGAAACTTTAAAGAAGTTTTGTGAACAGCACAAACGGGCTACTAATTCAAAGAAAAGATGTTTAAAATTGAGGCTGAAATTTCTGGCCTGAAGATCAAGTGATCTTAGAACAAAAGCTTAGAACAAAAATACAGAGAAATGGAAACCATTAGGGAAATGATAAGAAATTTGAAGGATAGGTCCAGGGGACCCAACATATGAATAATAGTCATGCCACAGGGGAATAAAAAGAAATAATAGGAAAAAAAGGGAATAATTAAACATAGCAGAGGAACATTTCTTTGAGCTGAGGAAAGACAGGCAGGCTAAAAGGGCTCACTGAATTCCAGATGGTTTTAATAAGAAAAGATACATTCGTAGGCCTATTCTGGTAAACTTGCAACTCCAAGGAGGTTGAGAAATCATAAAAGCTTTCAGTCAGAAAAAATTTTACTTACAAAGAAAGACATACTGCCTTCTGACTTCAAATCTGTAATATGAGATGTTAGAAATTAGTAGGATAACATCTATAGGTTATTTTAAAAAGGATCGGAACTCTAGGGTACTTTACATAGATTAAAACAACAACAACAACAACAGAAAATGAATTGGCCAACTGGGAAAGCAAGTTATAATCAGAGATTCAAAGAATATATCTTGCTTAGATTCAATCTGAAAAAAATACCTGGGAAATCGCTATAACCAAACAATATGTAAAGTCAGAATAGACAGCTCAAGTTGAGTGTTGCGCAAACAAGGCAAAACACAACGTAGCCCATACGTAGGGCTGCAGTCATGGAGAAGACTCATGGAAAGAGAAGTCTCAGGAGTGCAGATCCTCCCATTGGCCACACATGTTGGGGGCAGTACAGAGACTTCTGGCCAAACCAATCTGTAGACAGGAGCCCCAGCCTTTGGACTATGAGGATTTTAAGCTGCTTTTAGAATGTTAACAACAGCCCCTCTGGCACACCACTAGGTGTGATCACAGCTGGGACACACTGGCAACATGACGGGGGCAGGAACATGATCCTGGGTCTATCCTACCAATTCAAAGGTGTCTCCTCATCCCCTGACATGAAATGAGGAGTGAAGTTCTTGAAGCTAGATGATGCCATGAGCTGTTACATGACTCAGGACCTTACCATTCACGCCTGGGGGAGCAGGACTCCCTTCCCTGATGCAATCAGGATGGAAGAGCGTTGGTCCAATCAGTGCCCTTAGACAGTCCCTTTATGCACTGAGCTGTAATCAGTTTTCATGAATCTTTGCAGGAAGGCAATTTTTTTTTCTGAAAGACCATCCTGCAAAGGAGTCAGTCTTGTACGAGTTAACCCCCACTCCTTAGTGCCTCCCCCAATGATGCTTATCCTCAAATTTGACCTCTAGGCTTCATACCTTCTCTGTCGACACTCTTTGCAACTACTGTGGTGGTGAGGCCAGTTTATGACTCCATATGTGTCACTAGAGGTGATGAGAAATGACCTAATGTGAACCACAGAGTACAGATAATGTGTACTCCAAGTAGACAGAGGACACCGTTTGTGAGAACAGCCTGGGCCGAAGAGGTACACACTGTCCAGTCTGGGATGTAAAATGAGTCCAGTATCTGTGGCTACAGTTCTGCATTTCAGAAAAAGTCTAAACAAGACTTAGGACCTTGTTCTCAAGCCTCTTCCAATGACAGGGTACCCCATGTTTTCCTGGAGGAAGAGCCATCATGCACGGCTTCATTACCAAATCTCTCCTATGTTTCATCGACCATTGCTTCCAGGTCCATAACCAGAGTCAGATGCCAGCTTACCCTAGTGGAAGAATTACAAGGTCTGATCCAGGAGAAGACAGCTTCGAGCTAATAAAAAAAAAAAAATAACCCAATAAAAGCTGGACTGGGGCACCTGGCTGGCTCAATCAGAAAAGCATGCAACTCTTGATCTTGGGGTCGTGAGTTCGAGCCCACATTGGGTGTAGAGATTACTAAAAAATAATTTTTAAAAAGCTGGACTATTATGGCTCAAGTGTTTCAGAATAAAGGTTGTAGTCAC
This sequence comes from Ailurus styani, assembly GCA_002007465.1. Classification (NCBI taxonomy): domain Eukaryota; kingdom Metazoa; phylum Chordata; class Mammalia; order Carnivora; family Ailuridae; genus Ailurus; species Ailurus styani. Next base: position 4,187,098 of record LNAC01000019.1, read on the forward strand.
CCAACCAAGTAAAGAATCCCAAACAATCATGGTGCTGGAGGAGGACAAAATGATTATGGAATGGGAGGTAAAGGAAGGAAGAAATATCACCCTTGACCTTGCAATAGTTACAGAAATAATCATAGCGGCCATGCTCTTTTTAAAACACACACACACCAAATTGTTCTTTTTATTTCAGATTTTTTCCTTTATCTTTCCTGTTATTTTGAATGAGAACCAGTAGTGCTGAACTTTACAATTGATTTCATAGGTCACCAGGACCACAATGAGGACCCACATCCAGGGACAATTGCTTATCACCTGGAAAACCTTGAGATGGTCATGATGGCGGGTAAGGTTTTGTGTTCCCCTGCCCCTCCCCACCCCCTTGCTAGGAAGAAGAGTTCAGTATCTTTGTTTGCATGATGGATAGGTGCTTTGTGTTAGACAGAATGATGAAGTTGCTCTTAGAGTAAGAGTAGTTGCTGAATAGCAAAAAAAGCCAGACCTCAAATCCATCCTCTGCCCTTCCTGAGCTCTAATCTATATCAGAGGGAGCTACATTTCCTCATTCCTTTGGCCCTGGCTTCCAGATAGGCTCAGCCAATGAAAGGCACAGGCAGAAGATTGGAGTACAAGAGGAGAGGTCAATTATTCATAACTCAGCTTAGGCAGCACCTGTGGAAGTGGCTGTGTCACATTCTTGGTTTCAGTTTCTGCCAGGTGGGCTAACCTACCCTGGCTCAGTGCCAACAGATCCCCGACTTTAGCCCATTTTCTGGACTTTAGTAAATCTGCCTCCTCTGGTTGTGTTCCTGCTGTGGGGCAATGGGAGCATCCTGGGTTGCTAATTTCTGTGTTGCCTCAGTGTCCTATGTTTGCCTTCTCAGCTTTTCTGTCACTTGTATGTGAACCATATAATTCTCTGAATGAAAATCCCCTCTTGTGAAAGACCTTGAGAGGTTCCTGTTTTCTTGCCTGGACTTTGATAGTCATAACATGCATATTTCATTATAAACTACCTCAAACTCTTTTTTTTTTTAATTTTTTTTTTAAAGATTTTATTTATTTATTTGACAGAGAGAGAGAGATCACAAGGAGGCAGAGAGGCAGGCAGAGAGAGAGGAGGAAGCAGGCTCCCTGCCGAGCAGAGAGCCCGATGTGGGCCTCGATCCCAGGACCCTGAGATCATGACCTGAGCCGAAGGCAGAGGCTTTAAACCGCTGAGCCACCCAGGCGCCCAAACTACCTCAAACTCTTGCAGAAGTAAGTAGGAGTTTTAAAAATTGAAAGGTGCTGGGGCAATGGGCTGGCTCAGCCTGTAGAAAGTGTGACTCTTGATCTTGGGGTTGTGAGTTTGCATCCCATGGTGGGTGTAGGGATTACTTAAAAAATAAAAGAGTTTGGGGCGCCTGGGTGGCTCAGTCCATTAAGCCACTGCCTTCAGGTCATAATCCCAGCGTCCTGGGATGGAGCCCCAGATCTCCCTGCTCAGCGGAGAGCCTGCTTCTCCCTCTCCCTCTGCCTGTCGCTCTGCCTATTTGTTCTATCTCTCTGTCAAATAAATTAATAAAACCTTGTAAATAAATAAAGTTTTTTTTAAATATTTTATTGGGGCGCCTGGGTGGCTCAGTGGGTTAAAGCCTCTGCCTTCTGCTCAAGTCACGATCTCGGGGTCTTGGGATCCAGCCCCAAATCCGGCTCTCTGCTCAGCAGGGAGCCTGCTTCCTCCTCTCTCTCTGCCTGCCTCTCTGCCTACTTGTAATCTCTCTCTGTGTCAGATAAATAAATAAAAAAATTTTTTAAAAAAGATTTTATTTATTTATCTGACACAGAGAGAGACATAGCGAGAGAGTGAACACCAGCAGGGGGAGTGGGAGAGGGAGAAGCAGGCTTCCCGCTGAGCAGGGAGCCCGACGCGGGGTTCGATCCCACAATCCTGGAACCATGCATGACCTGAGAAGGGAGACGCTTAACAACTGAGCCGCCCAGGCACCCCTAAAAAAGTTTAAAAAAAAAATTAAAATTGGGGCACGTGGGTGGCTCAGTCGGTTAAAGCGTCTGCTTTTGGCTTAGGTCATGATCTCAGGGTCCTGGGATTGAGCCCTATATCAGCGGTCTCTCTACTCAGCAGGGAATCTGCTTCTCCCTCTCACTCTCCCTCTGTGCTCTCTCTTTCAAATAAATAAAATCTTTAAAAAAATTAAAATTAAGATATTAAAATCATCTAAATTTTGAAATATTTTTGCAATTATCTTTTAAAATTCAGTTACTAATTTTATAAAATTATTTATTTATAAAATTATTGTCTTATAACCCACAAAGCACTTTAATGTAAGATGGTGTTATTATTTACATAAATATTGTTGAATATATATTTATTCAAATATAAATATATATTAATATTCAAATATAAATATTTTCTTGTAATGTGACAGGGTAATGATCTTTTTAAATTTTAGTCACTTGATTTACATAATGGATGTAGGTAATCTTTTGATAGATGAAATTCCACAAACCTCCTCAAGGAAGTCTGTTTTCTAAATTTTATATCTGACCAAGCCCTAAATATATTCTCCCAGGCATTTTATTTTTCTTCTTAAAATTGCATGTGAAGGGCGCCTGGGTGGCTCAGTAGGTTAAAGCCGCTGCCTTCGACTCAGGTCATGATCCCAGGGTCCTGGGATCGAGGCCCACATCGGGCTTTCTGCTCAGCAGGGAGCCTGCTTCCTCCTCTCTCCTCTCTCTCTGCCTGCCTCTCTGCCTACTTGTAATCTCTCTCTCTGTGTCAAATGAATAAATAAAGTCTTTAAAAAAAATTGCATGTGAAGTTGTAAATAATCCAGATGTTACTGATTTGTTTATACTTAAGTAATCAGCACTGTTTGGCATAAAACATTTGAAGGCCTATGATGCTTTTCAAATATCTTTATCCTTTGAAAACCAAAGTTGAGTATTGCCAATGCTAAGTGAAACTTGAGTTACAAAGGACTCAAGTCCAACTCAGCCTAAGAAATTGTAAATTTGCGTAAGCCCAAAGCTAACTGATGTTTTCACATCTGGCTCTTAATACTAAGGAAGAGTTTTGTTTTGTTTTGTTTTTGCTTGTTTTATTTTTGACCGCTAATTTCACTCTTGTTAAAGGTTCCTATTCAATCACAAATTATATTTAATGACTTATGATTTTGACCAGATGGCTCCAAGATTGCAATGCATTTGCATGTAAAAATGTAGCCAACGTATCTGGCCTCTATTCTGAAGCAATGTTTTTCTACTCATCAGAGGAGATAAGCTGTTGTCAAATAATGCCTATACATTTTTCTGTTACTTATCTATTTTCATGAGCTGATGTACAGCCAAAGATCTTTGAAGAATTCAAGTATACCGGAAGAAGAAAAGATGAACAGTATGGCAGAGAGATTAAACACAAGCTTTTGAGTCCGTAAGACTTGGTGTGAATCCTGGCTGTATCATATCAAAGTTCTCCTCTGTAACACGAAAATAAAAATAGTAGCTGTCTCATGGACTTGTGAAAATTAAGTGAGAATTTTGGGCAGGGTGGTGGACAAGGAAAAAAAAGTTAAATGAGAAAACATATGTGAAGAGTTGAGTATACTGCCTGGCACCTAGCATATGTTTAATTAGCTATTACTATTTTAATACATTTTCCAGAACTGCTTTTTCCACGTTAGGAAACCTTTTTATAAAAGGTAAAAGACAGAGATGAGAAGACTTTCCTAAATGTGGGTAGAACCAATAAAACTTGGGGGGATTGGTAAATAGTTCTGTTCACCAGTACATATTTTTGTTTTGTTTTACTCAAACTTATTTATTATTCAAATAGTACATTGACACTGTTCAAAATTCAAAAGGTACTAAAAACTACACGGTGAAAGGACTTCCTCCCATCTAGTACCCCAGTTACCCAGTTACACTCTTCATGAGACAACCAGTGTTAGCGCTTCCTGGTGAATCCATCCAAAAATATATCATGCACCTACAAACAAATAAATATGAATATGATCCCGCTTTTTTTAAAAAAAAGATTTTATTTATTTATTTGAGAGAGAGAATGCATGAGAAAGAGAGAGAACACAAGTGGGAGAGGGGAGAGGGAGTAGCAGACTCCCCGCTGAGCAGGGAGCCCTGTGGGGCTCCATCCCTGGGAAGTGGGATCACCAGCTGAAGGCAGACGCTTAACCAACTGGGCCACCCAAGCGCCACTGATTCCACTTTTTACACAAATAATAGCATACTACCCACTTTGCTTGTTACTTCACTTGTTATTTTTGCCTCACAGTGTATCTCCTATATATCATTACGTGTCAATATGGCTGTGGAGTATTCCATACTTTATTCTCCCCAGTGTCCCGTGAATAGAAATTTAGGTTGCTTCCAAGCTTTTGCTATTGCCAATAATGTTAGAACATGTAACCTCATGTATTTATTACTTAGCGTATATTATACATAGCATATTACTTAGCATCTCTCCTATACATATCTGTAGGATAAATTCTTCCCAGAAGACATGCTGGGTCAAAGAGTATGTGTAATTGTAATTTTGATGATTATTTACAAATGGTTCCCCACGGAGGTTTTACCCCAAAGAGGTATATCCTTTTATACACCAACTAACAATGTATCTGGACATTTCAAAGTCCACCTTTTGGGGCAAATACAGACCGAAGGTTCAGCCCATGCGTTGATCTGAATATACTTTGAGCTTCGCATCCTTTTTTTAGTGATAAGCTCTAGGCAAAAGGATATCTCAGAGAGATTTCTTTTTGTCTCCATGGTGACACTTACCTACTTAGAAGCCTCAAATTATTGTTCCTAGGTTACAAGAGTAAAAACTCTGGATTAAAACAGTCTGCCCACTCCATGTTTTAAATAGGAAAGTGATAAGAAAAATTTACATAGGCAAACAGTGGTACACATACCACATCATGTGTCCGGGGACTTTTCTATTTAGGCATTTTCTAAGTGTGTATTTGGGAGTGTAATTTTCTGCCCTCTGAAACTGTCTTTAATTTTTTCCCTCTGGCTTTTAAGAAAGAGTCTTTAATTTGTTTTCTTTACTAGCAGAACATGGAGAGAGGGTAAGGTGGGAGGAGGCAGTGATGGGTTTGCACTTAATTTTCAGCCTCTCTGAGCAGAGAATTTTGCTATTTTCTGGCATGGCCCCTGATGACTTAAATGCATTTGAATCTCCTTTATGTTATTAAGAGTTAAGATTGTAATAAACAGTGTTTTCCAAGGACAAAAATGTATCTACTTGTCTAATTTTCTGTTTCATTTCAGTAGTAATCAGAAAAAAATAATTCAACTGAGCTATTGAAAAATCTCACAAGGCAGAAGTAAATGCATACACAATCTTCAGTGTTACTAATCACAGGAAAAAAAGTCTCTCTAAAATATCCTTCAAGGGCGCCTGGGTGGCTCAGTGAAGCCTCTGCCCTCTGCTCAGGTCATGATCTCAGGGTCCTGGGATCGAGGCTCAAATCGGACTCCTTGCTCGGCAAGGAGCCTGCTTCCTCCTCTCTCTCTGCCTGCCTCTCAGCCTACTTGTGATCTCTCTCTCTCTCTCTCTGTCAAATAAATAAATAAATAAAATCTTTAAAATATCCTTCAAAAACATCAGAGAAGGGGGCGTTTGGCGGACTTAGTGGGAAGAGCATGAGATTTGAGTTCGAGCCCCATATTATATAGAGAGATTACTTAAATAAATAAATATATATATTTTTAAATCAGAGAGGTATGTACGTGTGTTTCTATCACTTGGGGTCGATATGTGAAAATCTGGCCATTTGCCAAAAGAATTAGATTGGCTGTGAATAAATTTATTTGCAACACTGGAATAGTCCATTTGTGAGAATATATGTCTCCCTGCAGAGTAACTGCTTTCTGCATTTGGGTCAAACCATGGGAATTTATTTAAAACAAAAATCTTCTAGAGGGTTTAAGCTTTTACTAGAACTTTCTTCATAGTGTTGCTTCTAAAATCCAATTCAACATTAAGTGAGGCCTAATTTCATTGGTCCAACTTTACGATGCTCTTCTGAGTGAAGATTTTTATTTATCTTTGCTGTTTCTTTATTGGTACAAAATTAGTCTTCGAGTTCTGGAGAACTTGTAATTTCAGTTAGAACAGAGAGAAAAATAAAAACAAATTTTAATATATTGTGTGATAATAAAGCAGTTATTTACCATTCTTGAGAACCAAAACTTGACTGATGTAACAAATGTTTTTCTGTTTTTCCATCTGTTTTGACATCATACAGCTACGAAATATTATCTGACTGCAAGTAGTCAATACAACCCCACAAATCTTTCAAGCTTCTTTCCGAGAACAGATGTAAAGCTGAAATGTGAACTACAGCAAAAATGAATCGCAATTACTTTATTTACATCAGTAATAGTCCTTTCTTAAAAAAAAATCAGCAATAAAACTCTAGCAAGTACATTTTTATGGATAATTGCTCAAAGTATCTTAGGAAAAAAGTGAATTAGTTGGGTCAACTAACCAAAAAAACCTTTAAAACTTAAAGTAATTTTGACTTGTGACCTAAAATCTAATAATTCCACACTCCAAGATGTGGTGATTATTGAGAAAATGCTGTTCCATGTATCTCTTCTTAATGTATGAGCCTAATTTGATATCAAAATTGAAATAATTTCCTTTTATTTTTCTGAACAAAATTTAAACAAAAAGAAGGAAGGCAATTTGATCAGGGGATATTAAAACACAACCAACTACCAAGCCTACTTGTTCATAGTTGTTTATATTCTTTTCAGAAAAATAAAACTAGATTTAAATGGTCACTGGTTTTTAAAGATCATATTTATTTATTTGAGAGAAAGAGAGAGAGAGAGAGTGAGCACAAGTAGGGGAAGGGGAAGAGAAAGAAGCAGACTTCCTGCTGACTAGGGAGCTCAACCAGGGGCTCAATCCCAGGACCCCAGGATCATGACCTGAGCTAAAGGCAGACGTGTTAACCAACTGAGCCACGCAGGTGCCCCTAAATGGTCACTGGTTTTATTTCAAGACTGTGCACGGGGCTTGTCTTCAATGCAATATAGAGCAACATCAAAGACAAATCAGGCTGTTGGGGCCATTCCTAACACTGCCCCCATTCCGTTGTGTGTATACCATTAAACAGGCAGGTAAATAAGATCTATCTTCATATCGAGAAGATTTAGAACTTCTAAAAAAAAATGCCTTTAGATGTCTAATGTTTAGTAATGATTATTTGGTACCCTTGGACTCCACCTAATTATTTTTCCTAAGCCATCTCCTACAGCCAAAGAGAAAAGTATATACAATATACCCCCAGAGATCTTCCTTTTAAAATATAATGTATAAGCATTACAAGTGAAGCAGCATAGCTTGGTAGATGAACCTTGGTGTCATTTCAGCCTTGGTCCAAATTCTGTCATGTTAATTTAACTTCAGTATTCTTACACTTAAAATGGAAATGATACTGGGGTGCCTGGGTGGCTCAGTCAGTTGGGAGTCTGACTTTGGCTCAGGTGGTGATCTTGGGTTCCTGGGATTGGCCGGTGTGGGAGAGGTTCTGCACTCAGTGGGAAGTCTCCTTCTCTCTTCTTCTGCCCCTCCCCAAACTCTTGCTTATTTGTGGGCATGCTCGCACATGTTCTCTCTCTCTCTCAAAATCTTTAAAATGGAAATAATACTTCACAGTGTTACAATTACATAAGATAATGTGTATAAAATATAGTTCTTTAAATATGCCAGAGTCTTAATAAATAGAGGCTATTGTTATTACAATATGCTATCTGAATATTTCTTAGGCACCATTTACTGTAATAGATAGTTAAACAAGACCATGAAAGGGAAACAGATAACCACATCTGTAGTCCCATGGGATTTCCAACTATCAGTTAATCAGCAAAACATGTGCATAGCACTGTAATAGATGTGAAGATTACCATCTAACCAATTAGAGTGCTCTAACTCCAACATTTTTTTCCCCTTTCCTCCTATTGTTGCTTTTCCCCCCTACATATTAACCACATTGTCTTAGACTGACTTTTTCTACAAGGCTGGAACTATAGTTACCATCAGGTCCAAGTTCTTGTCTCCCCAGGCTGGCCAGACAGGAAATGACTTGCTCCTTTAACTTCTTTTTTTTTTTTTTTTTAAAGATTTTTTATTTATTTATTTCACAGCGGGAGAGAGATCACAAGGAGGCAGAGAGGCAGGCAGGGGGGGGGTGGAAGCAGGCTCCCTGCCAAGCAGAGAGCCTGATGCGGGCCTCGATCCCAGGACCCTGAGATCATGACCTGGGCCGAAAGCAGAGGCTTTAACCCACTGAGCCACCCAGGCGCCCGCTCCTTTAACTTCTAAATCAGAAACATCCTAACCAAAGTCTCCAACTGGCTAGACTTGAGTCCTGTGCTCAATCCTATAACAGTGTGTGTTACTGGCAACTTCCTATAAAATCATCCATTTAGAAGAGTGGGTGGCAAAGGGAGAGGAGCAGACCCCCCACCCCAAAGGAATGGCTGCCTTTTCCAAAATGAGAGGGTGTAGGACAGGGCAGACAAAACAATTGATGTGCAACACTGAAGTTGAAGTTTAAAAGTGAGGTAAGTCTGTAACTGTCTAGTTGAAGCAGGGATATGATGGGAAAAAGGCTAAAAACCTGCACTAAGATGAATAAACCTTTTAAAAACTTGACTTCCCTCTCTAATATACATTTGTGCTGTGATTAATCACTGGTCATAGATGATGCTTAATATTTGCATAGTTCTGTATTGGTAACAGATGGAATGAGGCAAAATATAGCAAATGAGTATGTATTATCAGGGTCCAGTCAGGAGAGATGAACGACATAGTAATTTGAACAGGGAAAGTACTACATAAAGAGTTATTAACTAGGGGCACCTGGGTGGCTCAGTGGGTTAAAGCCTCTGCCTTTGGCTCAGGTCATGATCTCAGGGTCCTAGGATCGAGCCCCGCATCGGGCTCCCTGCTCAGCGGGGAGCCTGCTTCCTCCTCTCTCTCTGCCTGCCTCTCTGCCTACTTGTGATCTCTCTCTCTCTGTGTCGAATAAATAAATAAAATCTTTAAAAAATAATTATTAACTATAACAGGGGATTAGAGTAATGAGGGATTGTCTAGCAAGAGGTAAAGAGAATGCTAAAGGATATGTGAATAGCAGATGCTGGGAGCAGGCATCACTCACAGGGCTGAGATAGATCCCCAAGGAAGGGGGCCTCGTTAGTTTTGACACCCAGACTTTGTCAGAAATCACATGGCCCTATCACTGCATCGCTAAGTTTACTAAGTGCCACACTAGTGAAACTTGCTGGAAATCCACCCCCTGGCGTGCTGGAAGATGGTGTTCATGGAGAAAGATCTTGCCACCAGCTCTCAGATGCGGTCACCCAAGAGGTGTCATGAAAAGCTGCTTATTGGAAGGTGCCATATGCTATTGGTCCTGAGTGTTGCTGGCCACTGCTAAAGCCTGAGAAGGGAAGAGCACCCTGTGGCCAGGAAGTGAAGTCCCTTTCTCCTCCAGCATGCTCACAACACCTCTACTGACAATGCCTTTTTTTTTTTTAAACATTTTCTTTATTTATTTTACAGAGGGATAGAGCACAAGCAGGGGGAGAGGCAGAGGCAGAAGCAGGCTCCCTGCAGAGCATGGAGACCGAAGCGGGACTTGATCCCAGGCCCCTGGGATCATGACCTGAGCCAAAGGCAGACACCCAACCGACTGAGCTACCCAGGTGCACCTCTACTGACAATGCTTAAGGAGGAAGGAGAAAATCTATTATTCTAGAGCAGACAATGAAAGGTAGATTTGGAGGTGGGAGACAATAAATTAGTAACTGGTACAAAGTATTTATGAGATTTTCTTAAATACTCATCTTGAAGAATACCCTCCATCCGCCTTATTCTACCATACTTAAATACAACTTAGCCAGAGAAGGAGAAGGACATGAAGTGCCCAGGAGGCTCTGCAAATTTTACAGGTGAAAGGACACGACTTAAAAACATAAAAGGAAGGGTTGAAAATTCTGCCACTGGAAGAGCTTTTTTTTTTGGCTCAGAATAGATGACTGAAGATGGAAATTTAGTAGTGTCTTACTTTGATCTGGGGAGTAGCATGGAAATATGTCACTAGGTGACCTCTAGCTGAACAGATGCAGTAGAAAGTACACCCAAAGTAGATTTGTGTCTTTATAAAAATGTGCTACATACTCTAAGAAAAAGAAACTCGATGTTTATTTTATATGGAAATTCATTCACTCATATAGGAGGCTTTATAGGTGGTTGTAGGTGTAGGCACATTGAAAAACAAGTATGATGTGTTCAAACTGAGATGAATTAAACATTTTTAATTAAGAAGATGATAAGGGTTGAACTAACTGAGGAGCAAAACTTGGCAATTTTTTTTTCCTTTTTGGTTCAGCATTCCCTTTATAAAGGAAGAAGTGGATGCCGCTCCATGTTACAGCTAGCAGAGCCTAGTATTACATCCACCAGAGTGAGGAGGGAAAAGAGAGAAAAGACAAAGGAAAAGACTGCGTATGTTTACAGGGAGATTTTATAGAGAGAACCGGTTACTCGAGGGTTGTAGAACTGAAAAAACAAGAGTGGAGCAAGGAGATAACCCAGAGCTAACAGCAGAAGCAGCAGCTACACCTACTCTGGAGAAACAAAAGGGAAGATCTTGGGATTACCATTCAGCTCCGTGGAGGAAGGAAACCTTGGAGCTAGGGATAAGGACTCTGATCAGGACTCTGAGTTTGCGGCCTGGCTACCTCCAAGGGGCTGATGAAGCTGGGGCTGTTGACAAACCTCGGCCAACAAGGTTAGAAACAGCACCAAATTGGGAAAGAGGTCTCCTTCCTCCTCCTATCTTTTAATCCGGCTCTGGAACTGGCAGAATTTAACACCAGTTGGCAAAGGAGTATGGGAAATGTAATCAGCAAAGTCCCAGAGGTAGCATCAATAAAGAAGCTATGAAAGTGTGCATTTGGGGTTGAGATAAATAATCAGTCCTGTGAGCTATCTAGCTAAAGGGCATCATTCAAGAATTTTTTGGGGGGGTGCCTGGGTGGCTCAGTTGGTTAAGCACTTGACTTCAGCTCAGGTCATGATCTTCAGGTCCCTGGATCAAGCCCGGTGTGGGGCTCCCTGCTCAGCGGGGAGTCTGCTTGCCCCTCTTCCTCTGCCCCTCCCCCATTCATGCTCTCTCTCAAATAAATAAATAAAATCTTAAAAAAAGAGAAAATTTTTTCTTGGGGCACCTGGGTGGCTCAGTCGGTTAAGCGGCTGACTCTTATTTTCTGCTCAGGTCACACGGGTCATGAGATCAAGGCCCGTGTCACTCTGTGCTCAGTGGGGAGTCAGTTTGAAGATTCTCTCCCTCTAGCCCTCCTCCCACTCGCATGTGTGCATTCACTTGTGCTCTCTCTCCTCTCTCTCAAATAAATAAATACATCTTAGAAAGAAAGAAAGAGAGAGAGAGAAAGAAAGAGAGAGAGAGAGAGAGAGAGAGAGAAAGAACACAGTAGACTTGGGCAGAGGAAATGTTACTCACTTCATAAAACCAAAACTTGTAGTAGACCCAAAGGCAAATCATAATAAAAATGCATTCATTTTTGGCCTTTAAAGTTTATTTTAAATACTTATACTCCATTTTATTTATTTGGTTGTAATAGCTCTATTCAAGTGTAATTCATATGCCATAAAATTCGCCCTTTTAAAGTGCACAATTTCAAGGTTTTTACTATAGTCAAAGAGTTGTGCAAACCTTACCGTGATCTAATTTTAGAACTTCTTCATCTCCCCTCCAAAATCATACCTATTAGCACTCCCTCCCCATTCTTTCCATCCTGCAGCCAGTAGCACACGTAAAACTACTTTCTGTCTCTATGGGTTTACCTATTCTGGACATTTCGTAGGAGTGGAACGATACATGATAGGCTTACTTCCCTCAGCATGATGATTTCAAGGTCCATTCATCTTGTGGCATACATCAGTACTTTCATTTTTATTACTAAAAGATATTGCATTAAAGGGTTATATCATATTTTGTTTACTCATCCTACATTTGACGGACACTTGTATTGTTTCTAGTTTTGGCTATGATGAATAATGTCTGTATGAACATTAGAGTACAAATTTTGTGTGGACATACTTTTTTAATTTTCTTAAATATATACCTTGAGTAGAATTGCTAAATGGTGTGGTAATTTCTATGTTTTCCTATCTCTTAGCAGTGTATGAGGGATCCAATTTCTCTACATTCTTACTGAAACTTGTGACTGGCTGTCTTTTTGATTGTAACCAAATCCAGTGGGTGTGGAAATAGTATCCCACTGTGGTTTTGATCTACATATCCCTAATGAATAAAGAGCATCTTTTCATGTGCTTATTGGTTACTTATAGAGCTTTTTGGAGAAACAAATAGGGATTGTGTTGAATCCGTAGATCAATTTGTAGAGTACTACCATATTAACAATATTAAGTCTTCTGACCCATGAACATGTGATATCTTTCCATGCATTTGTTCTTTCTTTAGTTTCTTTTTATGCTTTTTTTTTTTTTCTTTTTGACTAGGCTCCACATCCAACATGGGGTTTGAACTCAGGGTCCTGAGATCAAGAGTTGCATGCTGTACTGACTGAGCCAGCCAGGTGTCCCACTCTTTAATTTCCTTTAAAAAAAATTTTTTTAACAACTTTATAATTCACATACTACATAATTTACCAACTTAAGTTGCACAATTTAATGATTTTTAATACAGAGTTGTGACACCATCACCACAAAAATTAATATTCATCATCCTTGGGACACCTGGGTGGCTCAATCATTAAGCATCTGCCTTGACTCAGGTCATGATCCTAGGGTCCTGGGATTGAGCCCCGCATCAGGCTCCCTGCTCAGCAGGAAACCTGCTTCTTCCTTTCCCACTCCCCCTTCTTGTGCTCCCTCTCTCACTGTCTCTCTCTCTCTAAGAAATAAAATCTTTAAAGGAAAAAAATTAATATTCATCATCCTCAAAGAAACCCTGCACGCATTAGTACTTACTTCCTACTTTTTCCTAACCTCTCACTTGTAGCCTAAGGCAAACACTCATCTTTCTGTCCCTATAGATTGTCCTATTCTGGTGATTTCCTATAAATCATACAATATATAGTCTTTTGTGACTGACTTCTTTCACTTAACACAATGTTTTTAACATGTATCATTACCTTTCTGCTTTTTACTGCTGAATAATATTCCACTTTATGGATATGTCACATTTTATTTATTCATCCATCAGTCAATGATGGATATTTGGATTTCTTCCACTTTTTGGCTATTATAAAAAATGCTGCTTTGAATACTCATGTACAGGTTTTGATACAGATATCTGTGCCTCCTTTAGTTTCTTTTAGCAATGTTTGTAGTTTTGCATGTCTTGAAAGTCTTTTCTTAACTTCTAAGACTTTATTCTTTTTGAAGTAATAGAATAGTTTTCTTAATGTCATTTTTAGATTGTTTATTGCTAGTGTGTAGAAATAAAATTAATTTCTGTATTGATTTGTATTCTGCAACCTTGCTGAACTTGTTTATCAAATCTTAGAGTTTTCTGAAGGACTCCATTTTCTTTTTTCTTTTTTTTCCATTTTGTTTTCTCAAAGTGAAAATGCATCTTTGGTATGTATGCCGGATATACACTTCCTCCATTTTTAGAAAAGCTTTTCTCTCCATTTGCAAGTCTATTTGTCAACTTTTGTTTAAACCCTTGTTCCTCTTATACTACCACTATTTTTGTTTATCTTGTGAATTGGGTCACTGCAAGATTTGCTGAACAAATCTTCAAATAAAAGTATATTCATGCAAACTGATTAACAAATGTGGATCAAAATATAAAAGTAACGAGGCAAACAGTTTCTCAAAATTAGAATGTTTGTGAAGAACGATCTTTGTTTTTTTGTTTGTTTTTGTTTTCTTGAAGATGTTATTTATTTATTTGATAGAGGGGGAGAGAGAGACAGCGACAGAGGGAACACAAGCAGGGGGAGTGGGAGAGGGAGAAGCAGGCTTCCCGTGGAGCAGGGAGCCCAATGTGGGGCTCGATCCCAGGACCCCAGGATCATGACTTGAGCTGAAGGCAGACACCTAACGACTGAGCCACCCAGGTGCCCCAAGAATGATCTTTGTATACATTAATTTGAGATTGTCCATTGCTACATGGTGAAAAGAAAGCCCAGGGCATTTCTAAAAGATAGATTGGATGCCTCAAGAAGACATGGCAGAAAAAGATGCAGAGATGATTGGGATCAGATAGTCTCCAGTAGGAGCCAACATAGTACAGCACTCTTGGAGTTAAAATCAGGGAAATCTGAACTTATTTTGTGGCCCAAACTGAAGAATCTATAAAGAATAAAATACTCATTGTGTTGTTCTGTATTTGTTCTCAAATTATTACTTCAGATGTCAGATGGAATCACAGGAACTTTATTTACTTTTCCTCCTAAAATGACCAAAATCCAGACAAAGCATATGAAACCATGGACATTAGACAACAAAGACACTGGAATTAGACAACAAAGGAGAATAATAACTGAAAGATGGGAAATAGATGATTTGAGTTCCAGGATTATCCTAGCTTAATGTCTTCAGAGAGGTTTCAGGCCCTGGTATAAGGAGAAGGAACTCAAACAAAGTCCAGGGACTGTCAGAGTTGAGGAGATGCGGCACAAAGTATGGAAAGACAAAGGCTACTATAATTCACTGGACAGTTTACAAGAAAGGAGAGGGTTACACAGAGAAAGAACTATGGTATATTTGTGGAGTCCCATCTTACCAATGCATGGATAGGAGGAAACTATCCAAGATCAAGGAAAGAACTACCTGAGAAGATTAGGGAGAATAATGCCCAGTATATACAGAGGGCCTGGAATAGTCCTGTTATCCCCCCAGTCAGACTGGAAAACTTTATAATTCTTGGGACATAGGGTACAATACTCAGAAAGGTCTTGCCTTGTAGTGGGGATCTGAAGTTAAATGCTGCTTTGATCCCATCTAACAAACCTTAAAAGACCCCCCAGTATTTGAACAAACATTCAACTGAAGAAGATACACAGACAATACAAAAGCAAACTTGAGGATGCTCAACATCATTAGTCATTAGAGAAATTCATATTAAAATCACAATGAGGAGTGCCTGGCTTGCTCAGTTGGAAGAGTATTTCACTCTTAATCTTGGGGTCATATGTTCTAGCCCCACATTGAGTGTAGATATTACTAAAAGAAAAAGTAAACTTAAAAAAAAATCACAATGAGATGCAACTGTTCACCTATTAGAATAGCTAAAATTAAAATGTCTGACCATACCAAGTGTTGGTGAGGATGTGGAGGAAATGGAATTCTTATATACTGCTGGTGGGAATGTCAAATGAAACAACCCACTTGGAAAACAAGTTGGCCGTGTGATTCTGGCACCAATTTCAATGTGTGCTTTTTTTCACATCACCAAGCAAATTTCTGATACCAGCTAGATGTCCTATAATTCAACTGAATTCAGATACTATCTACCCAAAGATAA
Organism: Ailurus styani; assembly: GCA_002007465.1. Lineage (NCBI taxonomy): Eukaryota > Metazoa > Chordata > Mammalia > Carnivora > Ailuridae > Ailurus > Ailurus styani. The sequence continues at coordinate 4,202,652 of LNAC01000019.1, forward strand.
TGTCAGTCCCAAAGGTTTGTTTTTTTTCTATATTCCTTTATTTTTTTCTTATTAGGTTTATATTTCAGGACAAACATCTACTTTATATAGAAAACAACCTAGTAAACTTCATAATTTCTAAACTTTAGTTATATAAAACCATATAATTTTTAATAGAAAGTTAAGTATACTGTAGAATCTTCACATTAACTTAGTTTAAAAAAAAATCTCAGTCAAGGTGCTAAACAACTAAAGATGTTTCACAGAGAAGAGAAAAAGCACAACTCTTAGAATCCCATGGGTTTGGGGAATCAAATGACGGTGATGCCACATATTAAGCATCATATTAAGGTCTTGGGAAAATAATGTAATACAGTTGGCTCCAATTCCTTCACATCCCCAGTTTAAAAATGGGGACTAGGAGGATTAAATGACAAAGTACAGGAAAATTCCTTAGAATTCTGTCCAGTTTTTATGAGATTGATATCCTATGGTTTTTGGGTTTTTTTTTAAAATATTTTATTTATTTATTTGACAGACACAGAGAGATCACAAATAGTTAGAGAGGCAGGCAGAGAGAGAGGAGGAAGCAGGCTCCCTGCCAAGCCGGGAGGGCTTGATCCCAGGACCCTGAGATCATGACCTGAGCCGAAGTCAGAGGCTTTAACTCACTGAGCCAGCCAGGTGCCCCTAAAGTCAGTCCCAAAGGTTAAAGGCTCAGTCCTGCAAGACTGTCAACCACCTGCTCACCCCACTTCTGACACCATCACGAGACCACGTATCACTGATAATTCTGACCAATCTGCTACAGATAGATTGGAGGTTCTAAGGACTCCTCTCCCTGAGTTTGATTAATTTGCTAGAGCTGCTCACAGAATTCAGTAAACATTTTAATTAGTAGATTATCAGTTTATTATAAAAGGTTAACTGAGGGGGTGCCTGGGTGGCTCAGTTGGTTGAGTGTCTGACTCTTGATTTCAGCTCAGGTCATTATCTCAGTGTCATGGGTTTGAGTCCTGAGTCAGGCTCTGTGTTCCGCGTAGAGTCTGCTTGAGGTTCTTTCTCTCCCTCTCCCTCTCCCCTCTCTCTCTCAAGTAAATAAATAAATCTTTAAAAAAATAAAATAAAATAAAAGATTAACTAAGGAACAGCCGGATGGAGGAGATGCATAAGCCAAAGTATAGGAAGAGACACATGAAGCTTCCATGCTCTGGATGCTCCGCTCTCCCGGAATCTACATGTGCTCACCAACACAGAAGCTCTCCAAACGTCCTTTGGCGTTTCAGTGGAGGTTTCATTACCTGGTATGATTGATTAAATCATTAGCCTTTGGTGATTGAACTCAATCTTCAGCCTGTCTCCATTCCCCAGAGGCTGGGGTGGAATTAAAAGTTCTAGCCTTTGATTTGTGATTGTTTCCTCCTTAGGATCCCTAGAGACGGTCCAAAAGTCTCCTCATTAACATAACAAAGACACCTTTATCACTCTTTTCACTTAGGAAATTCCAAGGGTTTTAGAATCTCTGGGCCAGGTACTGAGAGGGACAAAGACAAAATGTGTATTTCTTATTATAAATCACAGTATGGCAGGCAATTTCTTAAAAAGTTTATGCATACACCTACCATATGACCCAGCTATTACACTCTTGAGTAATTTGCCTCAGAGAAATGTGGAGTTCACGGCAGCTTTCTTTTTAACAGCCCAAACTGGAAATAACGCAAATGTCCAACAACAGGGAAATGGATAAACAATGTGTAGCAGGTCCAGACAATGAAATAAACTCAGGAGTAAAAAGACATGAACTATTTATCCAAGAATGGATCAGTCTCTCTCTTTTATTTTTAAGATTTTATTTTTATTTATTTGACAAAGAGAGAGAGAGAGATTACAAGTAGGCAGAGAGGCAGGCAGAGAGAGAGGAGGAAGCAAGCTCCCCACCCGCCGAGCAGGGAGCCCGATTCGGGGCTCGATCCTAGGATCCTGAGATCATGACCTGAGCTGAAGGCAGAGGCTTTAACCCACTGAGCCACCCAGACGCCCCAGTCTCAAAGTAATTATGCTGAATGAATGAAATCAGGCAAAAAAGAGTTCATGTGAAAAAGTTCCACTCACATATAAGCCTCTAAAAAATGCAAACTAAAACACAGCGACTGTTTAAAGCTGTGAAGTTCTAATCCTTAGTACCTCAGAATGTAACCATACTTGGAGACAGGGTCTTTAAACAGGCAATTAAGTTAAAATGAAGTCATCAGTGTGGACTCCAATCTAATTTATAATTTCCTAGAAGGAAATTTCTACTCAGATGGGTACAGAGAGAACTTGTGAAGTCATAGTAAGAAGAAAACTGTCTACAAACTGGGAAAAGGCCTCAAAAGAAATGAACTCTAAGCATACTTTGATCCTGGACTTCTAGCCTCCAGAACTGTGATAAAGTAAATTTCTGTTGTTTAAGCCACCAGTCTGTGGTGTTTTATTATAGTAGCCCTAGTAGACTAACACAGTAACAGAAAGCACATCAGTAGTTACATGGAGAGTTGAGGGTTGAGAAGGGATGGGGGTTGGAGGGGTGGGTGTGGTATGGGGATGGGAGGTGGGTAAAGGGTTACAAAGGGCAATAGGGAACTTAGAGGAATAATGGATATGTTCACTGTTTTGACTGTGGTGATGGTTTCATAGCTATATACATACAGTATATCGAGAGTTACCAAACTGTATACTTTAAATACATATTTTATTGTGTGTCAGTTGCATCTTCAATAAAGCCATTAAAATTTATTTTTGCTTAACTTTTACACCACTTTTAAGAGTAGCATTTTCCATAGCTACGTTGGCTTATTTTTTTAATGGTACATTTTTGTATTTTTCATGAAAAATGCCTTATTGTATATTCTTTTTTTTTTTGCCTTATTGTATATTCTTATTTTAATTTAAAAATATTGATCCTGGGTGCCTGGGTGGCTCAGTGGGTTAAAGCCTCTGTCTTAGGCTCAGGTCATGATCTCAGGGGCCTGGGATAGATCCCCGCATCGGGCTCTCTGCTTGGCAGGGAGCCTGCTTCCTCCTCTCTCTCTCTCTGCCTCTCTGCCTACTTGTAATCTCTCTGTCAAATAAATAAATTAAAAAATAAATAAAAATAAATAAAAATAAAGATTATGATCCTGCATTTTGCAACCATCTTAAGAAACGTAATTTCATCTTTAGATATCTTTGTCTGATAGTATTCTGTATGAAATAATTAGTACAACATTTACAACATTAAAATTGGAGTCTTTTAAGAATTTTTCACCATGGGCGCCTGGGTGGCTCGGTGGGTTAAAGCCTCTGCCTTAGGCTCAGGTCATGATCTCAGGGTCCTGGGATCAAGCCCCACATCGGGCTCTCTGCTCAGCGGGGAGCCTGCTTCCTCCTCTCTCTCTGCCTGCCTCTCCGCCTACCTGTGATCTCTCCCTGTCAAATAAATAAATAAAATCTTAAAAAAAAAATTCTTTCTAAAAAAAAAAAGAATTTTTTATGATGATCTAGGAATTATAAACTTGGAAGTTTATTTCCTCCTCTCACATTAATTTAAAAGTCCATGATTTCCATTTCTTGAATGGTGTACACTGTCCCCTGCCACCATCCCAATTTTCAGATGTTCCCAGACCTGCTGGCTGATCTTTAGAATCAACTGGGGAAACTGATAAAAGAGATTCCTGTGTCTCATCCCTTGTTACTCTAGCTGAAGAAAGCTGGAGTAAAGTTCAAAAACCTTTAAACTTTTTTTTTTTCAAGATTTTATTTATTTATTTGGGAGAGAGAGTGCAGAGGGAGAAAGAGAGAGAGAGCTCTCACGATCCAGTGAGAGGGGAAGCGGGAGAGGGAGAAGCAGACTCCCCAGTGATCAGGGAACCTGAGTCTGGGCTCAGTCTCAGGATCCTGGGATCATGGCCTAAGCCTAAGGCAGATGCTCATCTGACTGAGCCACCCAGGCACCTCAACCTAGCACATAATCTTGACCAAATACTTATACCTCAACTATAGTTTGCATAATTACAAAATTTCATTCTAAATATTTTCCTCATTGAGAGATTAATTGCAATACATGAAAATATTTAAGGAATATTTGTTGAAATAGTCATCTAAATATGCAAAAAAAAACCCTTTCTTAGACAGTTGGGAAATACAAAATAATCTTAAATTCTACAAAGTTACAAAGAATTTATAATTCCACTGGAGATCTAAAGTTAGTTCTCGGCAATGTGACTTTGTGAGTTTGCTTTGGTGGGGGTGGGAACCGAGAGGTGGTAGTGGAAGGAGGGGTAAAAAAGACTGGAAATGTGTGGAGGTTTATCTAGAGAGATGAGGGACTGACTAGCTGTTCGTATTAAGAGCCTCAGGCTACTGTGAGATGGCTTAGTCTTTCTAGCTCGGGCATGGCCGTGTGTTCGCCTCACAAGGAAGGGACAGCTGTGATAGGAAATTAAACCATAATTTGACTCTTCCAATCATATGGATAATAAGGTTTCAGGACTACAGTCCAAGCACTGTGGTTTGGAACTCAGTTTAGTCCCTGAAGCACAGATGGGCGTTCCCTCTCCTCTCCTCTCGGCATTCATACTGGGCCTGGGTGAGGGGCTCCTGGCATACACCTGCTTCAGTCCTACAGACCAGTCAAGCAGCAAAGCACTCGGGTAGTTAACTAAAATGGCCAGGGGAAGATGCTCCCCATATGGAGCCGGGGAGGTGGGGGGTGGAACAGACACAGCCACCTTAGCTGTTGGGATCTCCAACCAAACTTCTTGCAAGATCCTTCTCTAGGTTTGCTCACCTGGGGCTTGCTTGTCAGTTGGCACCAGGGGCATGCCCATTTGTCTTCCCTCCCTCCCTCCCGCTACTGCCCTTCCTCCCTCCCTCCCTTCCTTCCTTTTTCCTTCCTTCCTTCTTTCATTTTTTTTGTAAGTTCTCTTTTTTTCTTTTAAAGGTTTTATTTATTTATTTGACAGAGAGAGAGATTACAAGAAGGCAGGGAGGCAGGCAGAGAGAAGAGATAGCAGGCCCCCCACTGAGCAGAGAGCCCGATGCAAGGCTTGATCCCAGGACCCCCGAGATCATGACCTGAGCGGAAGGCAGAGGCCTTAACCCAGTGAGTCACCCAGGCGACCTTTTTTTGTAAGTTCTTGAATTAATCTTGAAAGATATTAAGCCTGAGCAAAAAGAATTTTTTTTTTTTTTTATTAACTACATGAAAATGGCTTCCTTTTTCTGTCAGGGCTATTAGAGCATGATCTTGAAATACTCTCCTGTGGTAAGAAGAAATATTTGCTGTCTTGGGAGAAGGTGTCCCACCTCCACTATTCATTTGACCCTTTGCATGGAGCTAGGAAAACGTAGAATAACTGAATAATTTGTGCTGTGTCAAAGTATTTTTGGTTACTTAAGAATGTGTAATTTTTTTTTAAGATTTTATTTATTTATTTCACAGAGGGAGAGAGATCACAAGGAGGCAGAGAGGCAGACAGAGAGAGGGGGAAGCAGGCTCCCCGCTGAGCAGGGAGCCTGATGTGGGCCTCGATCCCAGGACCCTGAGATCATGACCTGAGCTGAAGGCAGAGGCTTTAACCCACTGAGCCACCCAGGCGCCCAAGAATGTGTAATATTTTTTAAAATTTATTTATTTTTTTGACAGAGACAGAGATCACAAGTAGGTAGAGAGGCAGGCAGAGAGAGAGGAGTAAACAGGCTCCCTGCCGAGCAGAGAGCCCGATGCGGGGCTCGATCCCAGGACCCTGGGATCATGACCTGAGCCGAAGGCAGAGGCTTTAACCCAATGAGCCACCCAGGTACCCAAGAATGGGTAGTATTAAAGAGTTAAAAAATTCATGAAGAATCTTGTTAAGGCTGATATTTCAAGTTACTACAGAAATGGACATAGAGGGGGATCTGGGTGGCTCAGTTGGTCAAGTGGCTGAGTTCGGTTCAGGTCATGATCCTGGAGTCCAAGGGAGTCCTGCATCGGGCTCTCTGCTTATCGGGGAGTCTGCCTTTCCCTCTGACCTCTCCCCTCAAGCTTGTGCTCTTTCTCTTTCTCTCATTCTCTCTCTCTCTCAAATAAATAAATAAAAATCTTTAAAAGCAAACAAACAAAAAATAAAGAAATGGACATTGAATCAGAGGCTTACTTGCAAAAATCTTTTAAAACCACAAGTCTTTGGGGACCTGGGCGGCTTAGTCGGTTAAGCATCTGCCTGAGGCCAGGGTGCTGGGATCCAGTCCCAAGTTGGGCTCTCTAGCTCAGCAGGGAGCCTGCTTCTGCCACTCCCCCTGCTTGTGCTCTCTCTCTCTCTCTCTCAAATAAATAAGTAAAATCTTAAAAAAAAAAAAAAAGTCTCTTTAAAGAGTTCTTCACTTTCCAGGTAGCTGGTTGGCTCGTTCTGCAAAGCACATGATTCTTGATTTGGGGTCATAAGTTTGGGGCCACACTTAGGGATAGAGATCGCTTAAAAAATAAAGATTAAAAAAAAAGGTTCTTCACTTTTGCTGTTCAGAAATGGCTTCGTCAGAGTGAACATTTTCAACCAGATGTGGGTCCTTTAACCTTGTCTGAACAGTGAGCTATATTTGGGGATTTGGCATACAGAGGGTCTGTGTTGGATTAGGTCTCTAAATACCTAAAGGATTTCCTTAAACAGGCCCAGGGTCAGATATAACAGGTGTTTCACTTCTAATTTTGGAAACAGAAGCAGCCAGTTGATAGTGAGGCTGTTATTCACTCATTCAGCAGGAGTGAGAACAGTAATTTTGCCAAGATGTCAAATGCAGAAAACACCAGAAATGTGTTATTCTTCTAATACTTCTGATAACAAACCACAATTTTAGAAGACAATATAGAATTTTGATGAATTCTGATACAGGCTTCTGTTTTCTTAGTATTTAATAAATTTGGTTAAAAATATTGAAAGTACATTTTAGTGTCAGGTTCTATACTAGAATACTTACTTAAATGATTATGTACATTCTTATTTTGATTATCCTATTGTCAGTGAATTAAATTTTTGTAATGGAAAATAAAGACATGGTAAGTACAATAAAGGATGTATCTGGTTTCCTTTTCTTTTCAAAGTATTCACAGGAATTTTGGGGCTTTAGAAGGTGGTGATACTATTTTATTAAAAAATACATATGTAAGCACATTTAAATAAGATTAAAATATGGATAAGCTTTAAAATAAAAAATATGCTTTGGAACACAGCCACCCAAAATGAAATTATTATGCATATAAAAGTGAGCAAAACTTTGTATTTGAATGATGTTTTAAAAATTAAAGCAATGTAATCATGAACCTTTCCTTTTTAAAGAAATATTTATTTATTTATTTGAGAGAGGGAGAAAGAATGTACACAGCGGGAGAGGCAGCGGGAAAGAATCTCAAGCAGACTCCCCCCTTCCCCTTGGAGCATAGAGCCCAACACAGGGCTTCATCTCAGGACCCTGAGGTCGTGACCCGAGAGGAAATCAAGAGTGAGATGCTGAAGGACTGAGCCACCCTGGTGTCTGAAACATTTCTACTACAAAACAAGGGTTGATAAATTTTCAAATGTGAAGTTCCTGGAAATATACATTTCTAATATGGCCTCAAGATATTCAGCAATGCAATCTTAACATGATATATACAGTAGAGTCCCCATAAATACATATTGAACATGAGGTTAGCTTTAGAAATTCTTATTGAAGGAATATTAACTATTAGAAAAGACAGTTTTCTTTTGGCACATTCGAAAGTCTGCTGCTTATAAAATTAATACTATAGAATCTACTCATTTTAGGAATTCAATATTTAAGCTATTTAGTTTGGATTTTACTTTGAATTCCTCTGTAGGTTTAAAAAGCAAAACATGTTAAGATTTTTTTTTTTAACAGAGAGCAAGAGAATGAGAGGGGTGGGTAAAGGCAGAGGGAGAGGGAGAGGCAGGCTCCCCACTGAGCAGAGAGCCCCATTAAAAAGCAAAACATGTTAAAAAAAAAAAAAAACGAAAACAACAAGCCGTGTTGTAAGTAGTGGCAAACTTGGTGTAATTCTTTTTGAGTGAAATAAGAAACATGTATATGCAAAATAGTTATTTTTAAAGAAAGAAAAACAACAGACTGAACAATTTGACTTGAAACTAGATTTTTCTAAAAAGTGACTCCAAAGCTTCTCTACAAAATGTACAAAATTTAATATTAGGGCATGAAATTCACCTAGGTCATAGTAACTTTTGTGTTCTTGAAAAACAGCACAATTAGACATAGCGACTTGAAACATTAAGGATTCAAAATGAGAAGCACCGGAGAAACTGAATGCAGATGTCATTAACTGCTTGCACCAAAAGTACTGAAAACAAATTTCTAAGACAGAAATTTCAGTAGTTTGCCTTGGATTCTCAGCATCTGGCCTGCTTTGCCCCCATTACTTAACTTCATGTCTAAACCTATGGTAACCCTACACACTTTTCCTCTCTCTTGCCCCACAAGACCTTAAGACTGGAGTCCAGTTTATGATTAACCATGTATTTTGATAATTAGGACCACAGATACGATGTATTTTAGCAAAGGGAATTCTGGTGCCACAAAAACACGCCGAATAAATTCTGGGTTCGAAAGCATAACGTGTCATTCAACTTTGAAGGGTAGAAAGTTGAGTTAGAAGCCGCAAACACTGCTGGAACCCATGGCAAATCCATCATATTATCAAGCAATAACAAGACGAATTTTTTTCAGAAAAAATATTCTCATTTTTTTCTGACCGGGGATATCACTTTGCGTTGGGATGCGCACCTACAAGGGCAGGGAGAACAAACTTTGCGACAAAGGCATCATCTTGCCATAGTGAGGGAGCCGTACTTGTAATTTGTAACAGGAATCAGGAGTCCACGGTTGATTTATGGACAGCCTGGGTCGTGCCAGTTCCAGCAGACCTCGTCAATCAGCTCTATTTTCTGCGTAAGCCGTGAAAGCCACCTCCATGGCAACGCCCGAAGAGGCCGGGGGGAGGAGAGCAGACAGGTGCGCCCTCTGTTTAGGAATACACAAAGGGCCGACCTGGCCGCCGCTGTGTCCCTGGCAACTCCACGCACGCAAGGCGCGCGCACTTTCCGCGGCGCCGCGGCGCAGCGGGCGGCGCAGCGGGCGGCCGGGCGGGC